>CM026563.1:23387537-23734890 GCA_015143295.1 Tetracentron sinense | reverse complement strand
TGAACCCAACGCACGTTGAAGCGTTCAAAAATCCGCGCGAAACACACCGATTGTCAACCGATATGGTCAAAACAATTTGGGGAACCTACAGGAAAACGATCGCTCGGTCATTCGGAGCGATCGAGCGGTCAAAAACGATCGATCGGTAGCTATCGACTGATGCGAAAAATTTGTATGGGGCAAGTTTTCAGAGAGTACATTTTGGTCGAGAGCCGGTCATTCACGATTCGCGGCAGGGCAAACTGACGATCGATCATAACCACTGCTCGCTCAGTCTGGTGTTTTGTTTTCGTGCCAGAATTCATTAAGGTGTTTTGTCTTTTGGCGTTTCACTCATGCCTTAAAGCTTTGCCGATCATTTGAGCGGTTCACTCACAACACTTATAGTGATTTTGAGAGTTAGAGGAGGGAGAAGGGTTTCTAAACCTAGGGTTTGCTGTTGGGGAGAAACAAGGGGTTTGAGACCCACAATAACTTCAAGCTTGAGTACTTCAAGATCCGATTCAAAGAAGTGAGGAGTTCTCCAAGCTAGGCAGCGCCTCCCGAAAACATTTTTGGAGGAGTTTCTTTCATTGATCAAGGTCGGTCTTTTGCTAACCTCCTAGTTATAGCTCCTCTTTCCCTTTAGTTTCTCTTTGTTTCCTTCCTTGTTACATGTGGATATGAGTTGGAAGTGTGAAGGTGGTGATGGAGATGGAATAGGCGATTGGATGGCCAAGTGTTGGTTGTGATGATTGAAACGGGAAGGGCATTAGACATAATAAACACGCTTTATGAGTGAGTAAACTCAACTAGAAAGCAGATTTAGGTTTTTAAATGAATACGGAATAATGAACACACATGTTGATGAAATGCCAAGGTGAATAAAGGAGTGTAAATTAGGAAATGCATGCTTAATAATTAGGAAATTGCTAGGGCCTTGATAGAGTGTGTTCTTGCTTCCCAAAATGATGGAATATTGCATGCTCAATCATTGATGTTATATGTGTTGCGGAGACCAAAATGTCATATTTAAATGTAAATGCACGATGTACACGGATGACCACGGCACGGCATGCATGACCATGATTTACCGAGGGTTTCAAGAACATGGTAAAGGGGGGACAATCCTACGAATGTTTACCTCGCATTTCCGAGAGGAAAACTAGACAAAACTATTCACGAGGGGGTCTCCCCATCCCAAGTGCATAGCCATAAAGAAGGTCCTCCCTTCCCGAGCAGTACATACTATCAGGAAGAGGTTCTCCCTCCCTCCAAGGCATCTCACAAGCGCATCTCACAAGGTATATCACAAGTACATGACACAAGCAAGACGCCACATGACATGACACGACATAAAAGAATCAAGCAATGATAGACAAGATGAGTTGTCAAGCATTGAAAATGGTTACCTTAAGTCAAGTCAAGCGACGGTGTTTCAGGGTTTTATCGGCTTTATGAATGCAAGCATGTTATTAGCAAAATAAGCTTTACTATTGGTATGATATAAATTATTCCTGCTTTGCATGTGTGTGTGAATGTTTCTGCTCTATGTATCGCTACTGTTGCTTGGATGTTGGTTAATATTTGGTACCGTGGATTCCAATGCTCAGCGTTAATTATTATGTGGCAGGTTGATAGCGGGAAGCGGCTGCTCATCGATGTCTGTGCTCCGAGGGGAGGGGGGGGCCTGGGGGTGGAGGAGGAGTACGTGAGGAACTTTATGAGGAACTCCGGTAGAGGGTTACTATTAGATGTAGAGATTCTGAAGTGATATAGCTGTGGGTGAGTTGAGAGAGATAATCATATTGGATGCGTGTCCGCACTTTGCTTTTCCGATCTTTTTGTATAACTTGGACACATGTATTACATAGAGGTTTGTTCTAGAGTCTTCCGCTGTGCTATGTGAGGTATGTTAAGCATTAGGTCCCTATTGTATAGCTCTGTGGGTTTTGCAGGTTGGTTTTGTCAAGCAAGTCTGAGTAGTAGTCAGATTCCTATAACTCTAGGGTGGAGTTTGGGTGCAAACATATAAGGAGCCTTTTGGCGAGAAGGCCGTGTGTTTCATTCACGCAAAGACAAATCAAGTCGGATCTGGAAGCCCTAACATCCGTGCAGAATAAGGAATGACTTCGCCTACACGCCTTGCTCGGATTAGGAGCCAGTGTGAATAGCTCGTACATACTTAGTGATCAGCAGTTAGGTTAAAAAGACAGGAAGCCTAATAAGGTCCATGAAACTTGCGGACCAATCTATAAAGATTCTCTGAGGTAATCATTGAGGATGTCCTAGTAAAAGTTGTAGACTTCCCTATCCGGTCGATTCATAGTCTAAATATAGAACCGTGCCCGGATAATAGGAATACTGGGTTATTTTGGGAAGCCTTTTCTAGCCACGTTAATGCAACATAGGGTGTCGGATGGAAAAACATGTCTGATCGATTCGGAAAACTCAAGGCAGAGGTAACATCTTTCCAATGAAGCACCTTGCCGAGCGATGGTTGAAGAAACTGTGTGCTATGATGTGTAACTCAGGACTCTCCGGCAAGATCTCCGTAAGTGTCTTGAACATTGGGGGCGATTTTCCAATCTGAAATAGCATTTCTGAAGTCAAGGATCTCTAGAGTAGGCTCATTGATGTCTACTCCCACGCCAATCAATGAATTGAAGCCTCTGAATCACCTGGGCACAGAGAACCACCTTCCAGTCCTCAATATCCACTGAGACGAACCACTAATGTTTCAGTGCCTAAGCTTAACTGGAAACCTTTCCTTTTGAAGCCAACATAGTGCCTACCTTGGACCGTAGGAACTAACTATCATCGTCGTATCCACTCTCTCAGAATTCCAAGAGGAGAAACTTCTAGTTGTTGAAAAAGAACCGACGCCTTGGCTGGACACAAGACTACCTGGCTGGACGAATCAAGGATATTCTGGATAAACCCCCTGTTTGCCAACACCATATCTACCTAGAAGATGATTCCAGGATTTCTAGGGAGCCTCAAAGGAGGCTAAATCCTATTCTGAAGAAAGTTATCAAGGATGAAATCCTTACACTCTGGATGCAGAAATCATCTATCCCATCTCGGACAGCAATGGGTCAGTCTTATCCATGTTGTGCCCAAGAAATCCGGATTCACAGTGGTGGAAAATGAGAAGCAGGAAATGGTCACCCAACGACTAAAGAAAGGTTGGAGAGTCTGTATTGATTACAGAAAACCCAACACCAACACTAGGAAAGACCATTTTGCACGACCCTTTATTGATCAGATGTTAGAAAGATTGGTTGGTCACTCATTCTACTATTTCTTAGATGGATACTCAGGATACAATCAAATACCCATCGCCCCTGAGGACCAAGAGAAAACCACTTTCACCTGTCCTTTCGGCACATTTGCCTATCGTCGCATGCCCTTGGCCTCTGCAATGCACTTGCGACTTTTCAAAGGTGCATGACTAGCATTTTTAGTGACATGGTAGAGCGATTTCTTAAAGTCTTCATGGACGACTTCTCTATCTTTGGTGCATATTTTGATGAGTTTCTCCATCACCTTAGTCTAGTCTTAGAGCGGTGCCAGGACAAACGCCTTGTCTTAAATTGGGAGAAATGACACTTCATGGTGAAGAAATGCATATTTTTGGGTCATGTGATATCCGATCAAGGGATTAAGGTTGATAAGGCAAAGATCGATGGTATCTCTACTCTACCACTCCTTAAGTCTATTCGTGACATTAGATCTTTCCTAGGACATGTTGGCTTTTATCGGAGATTTATCAAGGATTTTTCTCAAATCACTCGTCTCCTGTGTAGCCTCTTAGCTAAGGATAGCCCTTTTAACTTCAATACTGAGTGTGTGATTGCATTTGAGCACCTTAAATCTGAGCTCTCTTTGCTCCTATCATTCGTCCTCCCGATTGGACTGATATTCGCTTAAAAGTGTTTGTTTTTCACGATTATCCTTTGAGAATTATTGAACTCTCCTACGTAAAACTTTTATTTTTATAAACTTGTCTACGTAAGAGTTTTCTCCATTGCATAAACATAATTTTCTGGTCAAAATGGTATATTTGCATAGTTTAAACACATTTCTGAACGTCTAGATACTGTGCCATTTCGATGAACTCTCATTGCGTGTTTTAATTGTCTCAGGAACCCTAACTGGACGATTCTCAAGGACCGGAGGCCGTAGTTAAGCATCAAAGCTCATTACCGAAGACTAAAGAGCCAACAGGCTATACCAAGTAGATGCAGGCTAAGTGTGGGCTAAGCTAAGATATCACAATTACAGAATGAGGCTTAGGGAGCTGAAAAGTTGATTTCCAAGAAAAAAGACTTGAGTAATAAAGATCACTATACAAGACAAAAGAGAAAAGCTTACTTAGTTGGTGAAATTTATGGGAGATAGTGTTAGAGACCAGGGTTCAAAACCCTTTGCAATCATTTTCTCTTTTATTTCTCAAAACCCCTAATCTCTCTCTCCTTATCCTATTCATCCAACCTTAATCATCTTAGCCATCCATCCTTACTTTTCAAAGCCCTAGTTAGTTCAAAAAACCCTAATCCCATCTCTTTCTAGCCTAAATCCTAGCCACCCATTTCACTAAACCTAAAACCCTAATATCTAAGAGATTAGTGGCCACACCTCACTTTCCTACTTTCCCACCTTCTATTCTAGCCATTCTTCTTTAGTTAGAAACATTGTCTAATTCAAAACTTTCCATTTCTAAAGCCTTGATTAATTCCAAAACCATCCATCCCTCTCTCCCTATATAACTCACATAGGTGGCCACAAGGAGGGTATCAAAACTTTCTTTCATTCTACAGCCCCCTTCTTTTCTCACCCCTCTATCTCTCTCTAACCTAAGTTCTTAGACCTAAGACTTCTTCTCTAGTAGTGGCCGTACACTTCTTTTCTCACCCCACTACCTCTCTCACACCTACATTTCACCACTTTCATCTCAACCCACTTCCTCTTTCACCTCTCTCTCATCTCACGGCTCTCTCTCTCACCTAAGGAGTTCTAAGGTCTCCGCAAGCTCACGGCATCACCATTGTCTCGCTCATCTCTTCACGGCCGGCCCTACGCATAGGGCTCTCACCATTTGTTTTCTTTTTATTTTTTTCTTATTATTTGATGTTATTGCATTTAATTCAAATTTTGTAGGTGACTTTTTAATTCAATAAATAAATTTTCATGTTTGTTATTTCATGCTTGCCATCTTTCATTGTTTAATTTGATGCTTTTATTTCATTTCATTAGTAGTTCTTGATAATCTCTTAAAAAAAAATGTTTTTTTAAAAAATTAATCCACCCTTCTCATCTCTCCACCATTTTAATCTTTTTATTTTTATTTTATTTTCTTTATTGCACTAACCCTACCAACCTTGAGTGAGGATTCGACATCCGTAATACCATTGTGCTAATCTTTGCATAATTCATATTTTGCAGGAATTGAAAGGAATCGGATAAAAAAATAATTGTTGAAGTAGGGAGATTCGTTTCAACGACTGAAAAACCTTGTTTCAAATGGGTCGTTGCCGTTCAGGTGAAGGAACTGCATAAAGAAAGAAGAAAAATTTTCAGGAAAAAAAAGCAGCAAGGGATTTGGGATCCCCTTCTCTTTCTTTTCTACATGGTTATTTTTATTTTTTTAAGCCTCGGATGGCCGAGTGCAACTTGTAATAATTTAGGACTTTCTACATCTTTTTTTTTTTTATTATTATTATTTTTAGATACGTGTTCAAGGGCTTAGTAACCCTTGAGCGAAAAAAACAAAAAAAAAAAAAAACAACAACAACAAAAAAAAAAAATTTAGGTTTATTCTATACCTCGCTTGAAAGCGATCCCGGTTGTTGATTGAGCATCTAGGTGGTGATTGTTTATTTGCTTTTGTACAACTATTTCGAACTGCGTGGATGACCGAAAAATACATTAATTAAATAGCAAACCCAGCTCTACTTCAAACTGGTGGGATTTCATCACCCACCTCATCACTCCAGTTGTGTGAACCCAAAAGCAATTTAATAAAATGAACCAAGATTTAGAGCCAAATTTAGCTCGGTGTTCATAGGACCATCACAAAATCAGTGAATCCTTCATTTTTGAGTCGAATAAGACCATGAGCGCGGGTCCCTATTTCCTAACATACCCACAGGTCCCTACTACTTTAGTATACTGAGCTCTTAAGTGGCCTCCTCAAAGTCTTGTTGGTTAACTGTGCTTGTTGACTTAGGAACACAATCCAGCTCAAGTTATTCTTTCAGGAATACACTTGTCAAACTACTTGACTGATCCGGCTAGTCTGGGACGTACTTAAGCTTGCCATTGTGCGACACGTCTGTCTAGGCTACGGATTCTCTTGTAGTTAACTCGTGTTAGTACTGGAAGGTTAACTTGCAAGTGAAACCTTTGTGAGAACCCTAGAGTGCATGTCAGTCCGGCGGATTAAACAAGATAAAATCAGTGGTCCCGCCCACTGTCATAATCTACTTGCCCACATAGATAAAAAGATAAAGCCCAGAAAACTGTTGATTGTTTAGCTTTGGCTTAGGGTTATCTTTGTGTTCTGTGCGCATCATATAGATTCACTCAGGTTAGTGTCTCCTTTGGTAATTTTTTGCCAACTTTAGGGCGTATTTTTCAAGTATATGCCCTGTTGGGTCCGATCCAACAAGCAATTGATTCGATCTGAGAGTCATTCAATTCTCCTAGAATCATTTACAGAGTCTTCCCCTCCCTCCTCCCTTCAAATTCCCATGGCAGCAGAAAGGCCCCTCATTGAGACCTATGCACCCATTTCTGTTAACCCTCCTAATTGTATTGTACTTCCACCAACGGACGCGGCTCAATTCGAAATCAGACCGCATATAGTACAAATGCTACCTACCTTCCATGGTCTTGCTAGAGAAGATCCATACACTCATTTACGGCAATTCCTAAATATCTGCACATTATTTAAAAATCAATACCTCAATGAAGAAAATGTCAGATTAAGGGTCTTCCCATTCTCTCTGAAAGATAAAGCCTCTGCTTGGCTTTACTCTCTTCCTGCTGACTCGATTACAACTTGGGCCGAGTTAGTTGCTAAATTCATGTCCAAATTCTATCCGATGTCTAGGACAAATGAAATGAAACAATTCATTCAAGACTTCCGAGAGAAGTCTGATGAAAAATTCTATGAAGCATGGGATAGATTTCAGGATTTTCAAACCAAATGTCCCCATCATAACTTTGACAAGGGTAGCCTTGTTAACTTTTTCTATAAAGGACTTACTGATGAGTCCTGGAACATGCTGGAATCTATGTGTCAAGGAAAATTCATGCACAAGACTCCTACAGAAGCCTACTTATTCCTCATGGAATTAGGAGAAAACTCCCAGCATTGGACGACTAATTCTGAATTTGGTCGAACTACTCTACCCTCCAGGACTTCCACGGGACATGAGGTTAAAAGTGATCCAGAATTGAAATCCCTGCTCCTGGAACTCACAAAATCTGTTTCAGCCGTAGCCGTATCGGTTCAGAAACCAATACCTTCCAATACTGTCATGCATGTGGGTCAGGATAACCCAATCGTGCATTGTGATTTCTGTCTGCAGAATACCCATTCCACTTCTACATGTCCTTTAAATGAAGGATGTGCCCCACAAATCCAAGAAGAGGTCTGTAACTTCAGTACCTTTAAACCTCCCACTCCAAATTCCTATAGCCAGACTTACCATCCGGATACTAGGAATCATCCAAATTTTCCTTGGAAGCAACAGTCTGCCCCACAGCAGCGACCGCAACAGGGCACTTATCCTCCAGGGTTTCACCAACCCAATAGGCCATATAATGGGCAGTACTAGCAATAGCAGTACCACCAGTATCAGCAACCTCACCAGAATTCTTATTCTAGACAGCAGAGAGCCCCTCCACATCTGCCAAATCAGCAGTTAGTCCCAGTTGCTCCCCAGTCCTATAATTACTTTGCCCCTCTAAGCTCCAATAGAGAGTTGGTGCAACAGCTTCCCTTAGCTGCACCACAACATCATACTCTTAAACCTGGTCTAGAAGACCTTCTCTCTCAGTTTATAACACGGCAAGAACAATCTTACCAGCGTTTAGAGCACCGGCTAGATCAATTAGAAGCCGAGAGAGAGAAGGGCAAATTCCCTAGCCAACCTATTGCCAATCCAAAGGGAAATGCCAAGGAGGTAGTTTATGAAGTCGGTTCGCAATCCATGAACCACAACTTTCAAGGTGAGGTACAAGCTGTTACCACACTCCGCTTAGGCAAAAATGTTGACATGGGAGTACAACCATGTCCAGTGCCATCAAAGGCACCAACTGCTCACTTAGAGGAACCCAGCTCCAAAGCTGTTGCCTCTACCTCTGCACCCAAATCTGATATTCCTTTACAGAAACCTCAGGCTAAGGATAAGCCAATTTGTCAGTTGAAGCCACCTTTCCCAGAAAGGCTTGTAGATCATGGAAGTCTTCAAAGACTTACATATCAACATCCCATTCCTTACTGCTATCAAGCAGATTCCAACTTATGCTAAGTTCCTCAAGGACTTATGCACTGTCAAGCGGCGTACTCATGTACCCAAGGATGCCTTTTTGGCCGAGAAGGCCACTGCGTTCATTCAACGCAATGGCATTATAAAATTCAAGGATCCTGGAAGCCCTACCATTCCGTGTGGAATAGGGAATGATTTCACCTGCACCGCCTTACTCAACTTAGGAGCTAGTGTGAATCTCCTACCCTACTCAGTCTATCAGCAGTTAGGCTTAAAGGACATGAAGCCTACTAGGGTCACATTAAAACTTGCGGACCAATCTATAAAGATCCCTAGAGGTATCATTGAGGATGTCCTAGTAAAAGTTGCAGACTTTTACTATCCGGTCGATTTCATCATTCTCGACACAGAACCATGTCCGGATAATAGGATACCTGTCATTTTGGGCAGACCTTTCCTAGCTACTGCTGATGCACACAT
The DNA here is from genome assembly GCA_015143295.1 of Tetracentron sinense. Classification (NCBI taxonomy): domain Eukaryota; kingdom Viridiplantae; phylum Streptophyta; class Magnoliopsida; order Trochodendrales; family Trochodendraceae; genus Tetracentron; species Tetracentron sinense. The sequence continues at coordinate 23,725,930 of CM026563.1, read as the reverse complement.
AGGGTGTAGGGATGGGAACATGTCGATCACTTTTGGCAACCTCAAAGCCGAGGTCAACATCTTTCGCTTAATGCACCAACCTACCGATGTCGACATGGTTGAGGAAATGTGTGCTGTTGAGAGTTTAACTCAAGACTCTCCTGAAGACATACTTCGTCAGTGTCTCGAACACTTTGGGGTTGATTTTCAATCTGAAATAACCATTTCTGAAGTCAATGATCTCTTAGAGTCTACTCCTTTGATTTCTACTCCTGCTCCACTCAATGAGTTTGAGCCTTTGATAACCTTGGATAGAGAACCACTTTCCATCCTCTCTGTATCCACTGAGATCGAATCCACTGATGCCTCAGTGCCTAAGCTTGAATTGAAACCTCTTCCTTTAGAGCTCACATATGCTTACCTTGGACCAGAGGAAACTTATCCCGTCATCATCGCATCTGCTCTCTCTGAATTTCAAAGAGAGAAACTTCTAAAATTGTTGAAAAAGCACAAGACCGCCATTGGTTGGACGATCGATGACATTCGTGGGATAAACCCTTCTGTTTGCCAACACCATATCTATCTGGAAGATGATTCCAGGACTTCTAGGGAGCCTCAAAGGAGGCTAAATCCTATTCTAAAGGAAGTTATCCGGGATGAAATCCTTAAACTGCTGGATGCAGGAATCATCTATCCCATCTCGAACAGCAAATGGGTCAGTCCTATTCATGTTGTGCCCAAGAAAGCAGGATTCACAGTGGTGGAAAATGAGAAGCAGGAAATGGTCACCCAACGACTAAAGAAAGGTTGGAGAGTTTGTATTGATTACAGAAAACTCAACACCAACACTAGGAAAGACCATTTTCCGCTGCCCTTTATTGATCAGATGTTGGAAAGATTGGCTGGTCACTCCTTCTACTGCTTCTTAGATGGATACTCAGGGTACAATCAAATACCTATCACCCCTGAGGACCAAGAGAAAACCACTTTCACCTGTCCTTTCGGCACATTTGCCTATCGTCGCATGACCTTTGGCCTCTGCAATGCACCTGCGACTTTTCAAAGGTGCATGACTAGCATTTTTAGTGACATGGTAGAGAGATTTCTTGAAGTCTTCATGGATGACTTCTCTGTTTTTGGATCATCTTTTGATGAGTTTCTCCATCACCTCAGTCTGGTTTTAGAGTGGTGTCAGGACAAACGCCTTATCCTAAATTGGGAGAAATGCCACTTCATGGTGAAGAAAGGCATAGTTTTGGGCCATGTGATATCCGATCAAGGGATCGAGGTTGATAAGGCAAAGCTAGATGTTATCTCTACTCTACCAATCCCTAAGTCTTTTTGTGACATTTGATCTTTCCTCGGACATGCTGGTTTTTATCGGAGATTTATCAAGGATTTTTCTCAAATCACTCGTCCCTTGTGTAGTCTCTTGGCTAAGGATAGCCCTTTTGATTTCAACACCAAGTGTATGACTGCATTTGAGCGCCTCAAATCTGAGCTCACCTCTACTCCTATCATTCGTCCTCCCGATTAGACCCTTCCATTCGAAGTGATGTGTGATGCTTCCGATTATGCCTTAGGTGCAGTTCTAGGGCAGAGAGTCAACAAGCTACCACATGTCATATACTATGCCAGCAAGACTTTAAATTCAGCACAACTGAATTATTCCACCACTGAAAAAGAGCTCTTGGCTGTAGTATTTGCCTTGGATAAATTCAGATCTTATTTACTTGACACAAAGGTCATAGTCTACTCAGATCATGCAGCATGCGCTATCTTCTTTCCAAGAAGGATACCAAACCCAGGCTGATTCGTTTGATTCTTTTATTACAAGAATTTGATCTAGAAATTCGGGACAAGAAAGGAACTGAGAATGTGGTCGCTGACCATTTATCTCGACTGACTGTAGAGTCCATCTCTAAACCTCTACCCATCATTGAGACCTTTCCTGACGAACAACTGTTCGCGGTCTCGGATTCTCTGTGGTATGCTGACATTGTCAACTATCTCGTGACTGAAGCCATTCCTTCCTACTGGTCTAAACAAGATACACATCAATTCTTGGCTAGGGTGAAGAACTACTCATGGGACGACCCTTATCTCTATAGGTATTGTCCAGACCAGCTCCTTCATCTGTGTGTCCCTGAGTCTGAGCAATTGAATATTCTCTCCTCTTGTCATGATCAGCCCTGTGGTGGTCATTTCAGCACTAAAAAGACTGCAGAGAAAGTTCTACTATGTGGATTCTACTGGCCATCTCTCTTTCGAGATGCACATGTCTACTCCAAGACCTACCCAAATTGTCAACATCTAGGCAGAATTTCTCAGAGAAACATGATGCCCCTCACACCTATTCAGGTTGATGAGATTTTTTATAGTTGGGGCATCGACTTCATGGGACCATTTCCGATCTCACATGGTTTCCAGTATATTCTCCTTGCGGTCGATTATGTCTCTAAATGGATAGAGGCAATTCCCACAATAACCAATGACCATAGAGTTGTGGTTAGATTTCTCAAAGAGAACATCTTCGCTCGATTCGGAGCCCCCAAAGCTATCATCAGTGATGGGGGAAAACATTTCTGCAATAGGGTCTTTGAGCATCTTCTAAAAAAGTATGGGGTCACCCAAAAGGTCGCCCTCGCTTATCATCCTCAGACTAGTGGTCAGATAGAAGTCTCCAACCGTCAGATAAAGCAAATCTTAGAGAAAACAATCAATACTACTCATAAAGACTGGTCCACTCACCTTACTGACTCTCGTTGGGCCTACCGTACTGCTTTCAAGACCCCTCTCAATATGTCTCTGTATCGATTGGTTTTTGGGAAACCATGCCACCTCCCTGTAGAGTTAGAGCATCGTGCCGTCTGGGCCATTAAAAAGCTAAATTTTGACTTAGACTCTGCAGGTGAGGAGAGGAAACTGCAACTCAATGAGTTGGATGAATTACGAAATGATGCTTATAGTTTGTCGAAGCAATACAAAGAACAAATGAAAAGGATTCACGACAAGAGCATTCTTAGAAAAGAGTTCAACCCAGGACAGAAAGTACTTCTGTATAATTCTAGACTCCATATCTTTCCTGGGAAATTAAAATCTAGATGGTCCGGTTCATTTATTGTTACCGAGGTCAAGCCCTATAGGGCTATCACTGTCAAGGATCCAAAGGATAATTCCACTTTCCAAGTTAATGGTCAGCGTTTGAAACATTTCAATGAACTTGATGTTTCATCCATCCAAGCTGATGAGATTGATCTAATCGATCCTGTCTATGAAGACTGATGACTCACTCAGTCTCCGTGTTTCCAACTTGTTTGGGGGTGCTTTTATGTACCCCCTTTGTGTCTGGCTGAAGACGTTAAACTTAGCGCTGTCGGAAAGGCAATTCTGAGATTCATGAGTTGCATGATTATTTTGGAACTATTTTTCAAGTTGTACGGATCTCATTACTTTTGCAGATACCTACCAGTGTACATTTTTGCCAAGCTGGTAATACCCTTCCTCAACTTTTGCATCTTATAGTCCACAGTCATATCTTTTTGTCTTGGTCATGAGCACCGAGGACGGTGCTATCTTTTGTTTGAGGGTGGTATTTTTCAAAACTCATGTTTTCCCTTTTAAAAAAAAAAAAATTATTTCTTTTGCTAACTCTTTGGAGCTTTAAAGACTGTAAAAGCTTCTGGCCTGTCCCGTAGGCCGCCTAGGAGGTAGAACTCTGGATTTTACGGGTAGGATATATAGACTTATTTTCTTTTTATTAAAAAAAAAAAGTTTTTCTAGTACTTTCAAAAATGTTTTCAAGTAACTTTACAATGATGAGACCAAAACTAACTGTTAGTCTACTTATTGAAAGGAATGTCATTTTTTGAAATACAAGTTAGCACTTAGTTCAGTACTACTTTGGATTGAGATGCTTAGAAAATTCAGATTCGGCACAAATTGCACAAAATCAACATCAGAGTCATCCTAAGTTCAGATTCTCTAGAGATCTAAAAGAATATTTGTGGAGACCTAACCCAGTGAGTTTTGAGCATTTCATCATTTCAGAGGGTTATACAAAGATTCTGAGTCACAAGTTGACCCACAATTTCTTCCAGCCCACACATATTCCTTTGCGAGATCTCATTAATTCTTGATTTGATCATTAAACTCGGAACGACATCAAACATTGGGTCATTACAAAAGAACTTTCTTTGTATCCATTCAAGACATTAGACATGATAGTGCAACCCTAGAAAATGATATAGGCCATGTTTGTAACCTGTCAGACTTTTTAGCTTACCTAACTTTTACATCTGTAGAAAACCCTTTTGAGCCTTTAATGAAAACCTTTCCTTGTGAACCCATTAACCGAAAACCCAATCCAGATAAGAAATATGACTCGCGACCCTATTTCTGAGAAGGATAAGAGAGTAAATGGTATGGGTACACCATGAAAGATAGAAATCGAGAAAGGAAAGAAAAACCAAGTGGGTTCAAACTGAAAAGAAAATATGGAAAGCTGAAAAACAATATTGAGCAATCTCAAAAAGATCAAAAAATAAAAGAAGGAAAGGAAAAAGGAACTGGTGTTACGCCCTCAGGAAAAATTATAAAGAATATTAAGATATCCTCTCAGAACTTTGACTCCTGTGTCCCCTTGTTTTCCTAAACCATTCCCAAGCCTCAATACAACCAATGAAAGTCCTACTTGATTCTAGGTTAGCACAATCATAAAATGTGGAGAATGGAGAAAGAGAAACTATAGAGTTTGATCTAACGTTCCCGAGTGACATGATATTCTTATCATGAGATCTTTTGATTTTATAATGTCTTCCCTTCTAGACAATATATGTGAGAAATTTTCCTGTTTCTATCCACATATCTCCTCACATATAACTTGAGAGAAAATAAATAAAACCATTTCCGAGTGATTCACTTCTGAGTGGTATACAAGTGAGAATTGAGGTCAAGACATAAAATCTTACGGGTGATCTGAAAATCTTTGTTGCTGGATAATGATGATGTTGAGCACACACACACGCTGAATCTGACTTTTCTTGTGCTGAGTGTCCATCTGTATTCTTGTTGAAACTTATTGACTGAGTTCTAACTTGTAAATATTTTGTGACATCCTTGAAATAATTTGACAAACGGAGTTTTCTCTGAGCAATAAGAAATAGTGTGTAGCATGTGCCAAACCCTTTCAAGCTCCATTTTTTCGCACTAATTGCCAAGGACTAGCAATATGCTGGTTGGGGGTTGTGATATTCGCTTAAAAGTCTTTGTTTTTCACGATTATCCTTTGAGAATTATTGAACTCTCCTACGTAAAACTTTTATTCGTACAAACTTTTCTACGTAAGAGTTTTCTCCATTGCATAAAACATAATTTTCTGGTCAAAATGGTATATTTGCATAGTTTAAACACATTCCTGAACGTCTAGATACTGTGCCATTTCGATGAACTCTCATTACGTGTTTTACTTGTCTCAGGAACCCTAACTGGACGATTCTCAAGGACCGGAGGCCGTAGTTAAGCATCAAAGCCCATTACCGAAGACTAAAGAGCCAACAGGCTATACCAAGTAGATGCAGGCTAAGTGTGGGCTAAGCCAAGAGATCACAATTACCAAATGAGGCCTAGGGAGCTGAAGAGTTGATTTCCAAGAAAAAGGACTTGAGTAATAAAGATCACTATACAAGACAAAGGAGAAAAGCTTGATTAGTTGGTGAAATTTATGGGAGACAGTGTTAGAGACCAGGGTTCAAAACCCTTTGCCATCATTTTCTCTTCTTTTTCTCTTTTATTTCTCAAAAACCCTAATCTCTCTCTCCTAATCCTATTCATCCAACCTTAATCATCTTAGCCATCCATCCTTACTTTTCAAAGCCCTAGTTAGTTCAAAAAACCCTAATCCCATCTCTTTCTAGCCTAAATCCTAGCCACCCATTTCACTAAACCTAAATCCTAGCCACCAATTTCACTAACCCTAAAACCCTAATATCTAAGAGATTAGTGGCCACACCTCACTTTCCTACTTTCCCACCTTCTATTCTAGCCATTCTTCTTTAGTTAGAAACATTGTCTAATTCAAAAACTTTCCATTTTCTAAACCCTTGATTAATTCCAAAACCATCCATCCCTCTCTCCCTATATAACTCACATAGGTGGCCACAAGGAGGGTATCAAAACTTTCTTTCATTCTACAGCCCCCTTCTTTTCTCACCCCTCTATCTCTCTCTAACCTAAGTTCTTAGACCTAAGACCTCTTCTCTAGTAGTGGCCGTACACTTCTTTTCTCACCCCACTACCTCTCTCTCACCTACATTTCACCACTTTCATCTCAACCCACTTCCTCTTTCACCTCTCTCTCATCTCACGGCTCTCTCTCTCACCTAAGGAGTTCTAAGGTCTCCGCAAGCTCACGGCATCACCATTGTCTCGCTCATCTCTTCACGGCCGGCCCTACGCATAGGGCTCTCACCATTTGTTTTCTTTTTATTTTTTTCTTATTATTTGATGTTATTGCATTTAATTCAAATTTTGTAGGTGACTTTTTAATTCAATAAATAAATTTTCATGTTTGTTATTTCATGCTTGCCATCTTTCATTGTTTAATTTGATGCTTTTATTTCATTTCATTAGTAATTCTTGATAATCTCTTAAAAAAAATGTTTTTTAAAAAAATTAATCCACCCTTCTCATCTCTCCACCATTTTATTCTTTTTATTTTTTTTTATTTTCTTTATTGCACTAACCCTACCAACCTTGAGTGAGGATTCGACATCCGTAATACCATTGTGCTAATCTTTGCATAATTCATATTTTGCAGGAATTGAAAGGAATCGGATAAAAAAATAATTGTTGAAGTAGGGAGATTCGTTTCAACGACCGAAAAACCTTGTTTCATGGACCCTTCCCTTTGAAGTGATATGTGATTACTCAGATTACGCCTTAGGTGCAATTCTAAGGCAGAGAGTCAACAACCTGCCACATGTCATATACTATGCCAGCAAGACTCTAAATTCCGCATAGTGGAACTATTTCACTACTGAGAAAGAACTCTTGGCCATCATGTTCGCACTCGATAATTTCCAATCCTACTTACTTGACACGAAGTTTATAGTATACTCTAATCATGCGGCACTAAGATATCTCCTTTCCAAGAAGGACACAAAACCAAGACTGATTCGATGGATTCTTTTACTACAAACGATCTCAAAATTTGGGACAAGAAAGGAACTGAGAATGTGGTCGCCAGCCACCTATCTCGACTGACTGTAGAGTCCATTTCTGAACCTTTACCCATCCTTGAGACATTTTCTGATGAACAACTATTCGCGGTCTCAAACTCTCCGTGGTATGCTGACATTGTCAACTACCTTGTGACTGAAGTCATTCCCCCCCCCCCCCCCATTGGTCCAAACAAGATAAACATCAATTCTTGGCCAAGGTGAAGTATTACTCGTGGTCACCTTATCTCTATAAGTATTGTCCAGACCAACTCCTTTGTCTTTGTGTCCCCTAGTCTGAGCAGATGAATATTCTCTCCTCCTGTCATGATCAACCCTGTGGTGGTCATTTCAGAACTAAAAAGACTACAGAGAGAGTTCTACAGTGCGGATTCTACTGGCCATCTCTCTTTCGAGATGCGCATGTCTACTCCAAGGCCTGCCCGAATTGTCAACATCTAAGTAGAATTTCTCTGAGAAACATTATGCCCCTCACACCTATTCAGGTTGATGAGATTTTTGATATTTGGGGCATCGACTTCATGGGACCATTTCCTATCTCACATGGTTTCCAGTATATTCTCCTTGCGGTCGATTATGTCTCTAAATGGATAGAGGCAATTCCCATAAAAACCAATGACTATAGAGTTGTGGTCAGATTTCTTAAAGAAAACATCTTCGTCGATTCGGAGTCCCCAAAACTATTACTAGTGATAGGGGAATACATTTCTGCAATAGGGACTTTGAACATCCTCTGAAAAAGTATGGGGTCACCCACAAGGTCGCTCTTGCTTATCATCCTCAGACTAGTGGTCAGGTAGAAATCTCAAACCGTCAGATAAAGCAAATCTTAGAGAAAACAGTCAATACTACTCGTAAAGACTGGTCCACTCATCTTACTGACTCTCTTTGGGCCTACCGTACTACCTTCAAGACTCCTCTCAACACATGTCTCCGTATCGATTGGTTTTTGGGAAACCATGCCACCTCCCTATAGAGTTAGAGCATCGTGCCTTCTGGGCCATTAAAAAGCTCAATTTTGACTTAAACTCCGCAGGCGAGGAGAGGAAACTGCAACTCAATGAGTTCGATGAATTAAGAAATGATGCTTATAGTTTTTCGAAGCAATACAAAGAACAAATGAAAAGGATTCACGACAAGAGCATCCTTAGAAAAGAGTTCAACTTAGGACATAAGGTACTTTTGTAGAATTCTAGACTCCACATCTTTCCTGGGAAATTAAAATCTAGATGGTCTGATCCATTCATTGTTACCGAGGTCAAGCCTTATGGGGCTGTCACTGTCGAGGATCCAAAGGATAATTCCACTTTCCAAGTTAATGGTAAGCGTCTAAAATAGTTCCAAGAACTTTGTCGCGAACCAAAATATCCCCTAGGAGTTAGGGATACTTTAGTTCGTGACCGCCGTATCATACATCCCGTATGACACATAGGGCATACATAACAACTTGTCAGAGTACACAAGTTATACATAGCGGAAATGATTTATACATAGTGGAAGCAATTCATAATTCAATACTCCTATCGTTCGGTTCAAGTCTGAACCAACAGAACATGTCCAAAATATTAACTATGGAGTGGACAAGTCCCACTCTCAACATACACAAAATATTTGTATCATTTCTTTCATTCTCTCAACAGAAATCAAAATCGGGCCGCCTATCCAGCGATCCATCATCCTGGTAATGGTCCATAGAGGGCTCTTGATCGTAATATTCTTCTTTTATCCAAGGCTCCGTACCACAGACATCGAAAGGAAAACATGCATTTGCCAAAGTCAATAATCGGCTGAGCATGAAATACTCAGTCATATACAAACTACTAACTAACAGTGAATAATATCATCAGCATGCATAAGCTTAGAGTATATCATTCGTGAAAGTAGTTTCCAAAATCCTTTTCTTAACAGTATTCATGTGAAATCAAAACCAAGTAAATCTTGTGAGCTCATGTGATAATCATGGTTCTTGTGAGTTCTTGTGAATTCTTGCGAGAGTTGGGATTCCTTGTGAGCATGCGAGATCTAAGTATGCATGATTTTCTTGTGAACTTGTGAGCTTATGAGACATGACTACTTGTGAGTCCATGTATAGTGGGATTCCTTATGAGCTTTGAAACGATCTTAGAATACCAACACCAACCCAAAGTTTGGCCTTATCAAAACTTGTGAGCTTGTCAGAATTCTTTTAACAAAAACCTTCCTTATGAGCTTTATGAAATACCTTTTTTGTGAGAAAATATCGAATCATGCGAGACTTATGAACATCATGCTAGACTTGTGAACATAAGGTGAATATCATTGTGATCTTAGAAAGCTTGTAAACATGGCATCATATTCATAGAAGATCAATGCTAGTGATAGCTTACATCCCATATACCAATCATCATCCAATCAATCCAAGAATACACCTTAAGGCATAGTTTTTCTTAAAATAATAGCACAAGGTAGATAGTAGATTGTATCTACCTTTCTAGATCAACCCTTTGATCTAAAAAACTTTAGAACGGTTGAGAAGTGAGAAGGAACACTTTTGTAGCTGAGAAATCAACTCAAGAATACCCAACAATATAAACCCCCCCTTCTCTCTTCTTCCTCTTTCTTCTCTTCAACTTTCTTCCAAAAACTTTCTCTAAGGGTTGCGGTAACCCTAGCCCACGAAATTGTGCTATTTATAGCCAAAGGGAATGAATCAAAGACTCATACACCCTCCAAAATATCTCAGAAGTTCGGCCATAGGCAAAAACAGCATGATCAATCGACCGGTAGAGAGGTCGGTCGATCGTTCAAAAGACCCCTCTCTGTCTAAATTCCCCATACAAATTTTCGGGCATTCGGTCGATCGGTAAGGGCATTCGGTCGACCGGTCAAGGTTTGGTCGACCGGTAGCAAATTCGGTCAACCGGATTTGCCTGTTTTTCCCCTGTTTAGGCCAGTGCTTTGTTCTTCTTCCCTTCCTTCCACTTAGTCTTTTACTTATTTTACTTTAAAACATTTAAGTTAATGATTTCATTAACTTTAAGTTTTAAATTAAAATAAGGAAGTACCCCCCATTTGAATCCAATAAAAATACTTAGAAAATCCAATTCCTCGTAATTCAAAATCTGATTTTCCAGTTCTAGGCAAAACCCGATAATTCCGGTTTGTTGTAAACTTTTCCATTGTCCGAGAAACCATTCTAATCATATGAATAAAATCCCATAAAATTAACTAAGCTTAGTTAACTTATAAACAACCATTTCCAGGACTTTTTATCCAAATTACATGGTCACTATTCATAACATTATTCACGACACTATTCATAGGCTATGAAAGAAAGAGGGCTCTACATCCTCCCCCTTACAGAAATTTTGTCCTCGAAATTAAGACGATCCTACATACATGGAAAAACACAAAACAACTAACTTTACATAAACCATCACAATACTACTGAAACAGGTGAGGGTATTTCTCCCTTACTTCTACTTCACGTTCCCAAGTAGCTTCCTCCACAGAATGGTGTTGCCATTTCACGAGGACTAGTGGGATCGTCTTGGTACGCAAGACTTGATCTCTACGATCCAAAATCTGAGCCGGTTGTTCCACTAGAGTGAGATCCTCTCAAATCTCCACAGGATCAAGATCAATAACGTGCGAAGGGTCCGGCACATATTTCTGAAGCATGGAAACATGAAAGACATTGTGGACTGCCGCCATGTGAGGAGGTAAAGTCACTCTGTAAGCGACCTCTCCAACACGTGTGATCACCTCAAAAGGTCCAACATACCTCGGGCTGAGCTTTCACCTCTTGCTGAACCTCATAATTCCTTGGCTCGAAGAAATCTTCACAAAAACCCGATCCCCAACCCGGAATTCCAAGTCTCTGCGATGAGTATCCGTATAGCTCTTCTACCTGTCCTGGGCAGTCTTCAACCTCTCCCTGATAACCTTGACCCTATCCGCAGTCTGCTCAATCAACTTAGGACCCAAAACCTTTCTCTCTCTAACCTTATCCCAGTAGAGAGGAGACCGGCAACTTCGCCCATACAAGGCCTCGAAAGATGCCATCTGGATGCTTGCCTGGTAACTGTTGTTGTAGGTGAACTCAACCAACGGCAAATGATCCTCCCAACTGTCCTGGAAGTCTAGCATGCAAGCTCAGAGCATATCCTCAATCACCTGGTTCACCCTCTCAGTCTGTCCATCAGTCTGAGGATGAAAGGTGGTGCTGAAATCTAACCGAGAACCCATAGCACTCTGAAAGCCCTTCCAGAACCTGGAAGTAAACCTCGGGTCCCGATTAGAAACAATGGTAACTGGTACCCTGTGCAGCCGAAGCAACTCCTTGGTGTACAAGGCTACAAGTTGGTTCATGCTGTCCGATAGGGGAGGAAATGTGCAGACTTTATCAACCGATCAATCACAACCCATATAGCATCGAAGCCCCTTGCTATCTTTAGCAAGCCAACTATGAAGTCCATCGAGATATTCTCCCATTTCCATTCCAAAATAGGGAGGGACTATAAAAGACCCGATGGCCTTTGATGCTCTGCCTTCACCTGCTAGCACACTAAGCAACGAGTCACGTACTCTGCCATTTCCCTCTTTATGTTTTGCTACCAGTAGTGCCTCTTGAGATTCGGGTACATCTTAGTACCCCCAGGATGTACCATGTACTTGAATCGATAAGCCTCGTCCAAGATCTCACTCCTCAACACCGCGTCGGCGGGAACACACAACCTGCCTTTGAATGTGATGACACCATCACCATTCAATGCAAACTCCTGACTGTCACTACTAACCGACTTGTCTTGGTAAGCAAGTAACTCTGCATCCGAACTCTACAACTCCTTAATCCGAACCAGGATACAAGGCTTGACCCTTAAGATTAGCCATGAATGGCCCAAAAGTAGGAATGCTAAAGCTAGTATTGAGGTTCGCCATTTCCTCCAACATCTTCCACTCGTGAACCATCATGTGAGCCAAGTGTCCGGAAGACTTTCTGCTAAGGGCGTCTGTTACTACATTTGCCTTACCCAAGTGGTATTGGATAGATAAATCATAGTTGTTTATAAGTTCCACCCATCGTCACTGCCTCAAATTTAGCTCCTTCTGGGAAAACAAGTACCTTAAGCTCTTGTGGTTCGTAAACACATCGAACTGCTCCCCATAAAGGTAGTGACGCCAAATCTTTAGCGCAAAGACAACTGCAGCAAGCTCTAGATCGTGCATAGGATAGTTCTTCTCATGGTCTTTCAACTGCCGGGAAGCATAGGCAATGACCTTCCCATACTACATTAGAACACATCCAACCCCGATAAACGACGCATCACTGTAGACTATGAAACCGTCATTCCCAGATGGAGCTGTGAGAATAGGGGATGTAGTGAGCCTCTTCTTCAACTCCATGAAGCTTGCCTCGTACTTCTTGCTCTAATTAAACTTAGCGTTCTTCCTCGTAAGATAGGTAAGTGAAGCCGCTAAGCTAGAGAACCCTTCCACAAACCTCCTGTAGTACCCTGCCAGGCCGAGAAAACTACGAATCTCTATAACACTCTTCGGCCTCTCCCAATTCATCACTGCATCTATCTTCGCAGAATTGACTGAGATACCCTCGGCAGATATCACATGGCTAAGGAACGCCACTTTCTCCAACCAAAACTCGCACTTGCTCAACTTAGCATACAGGCTATGCTCTCAAAGAGTCTGCAACGTAAGACGAAGATCTCTCGTATGATCATCCCGTGTCTTAGAATACACAAGGATATCATCGACGAACACGATCACACATCGATCGAGAGATGATCTGAATACCCGGTTCATCAAATCCATTAAAGCAGTCGGTGCATTCGTCAAACCAAAAGACATGACCAGGAACTCATAGTGCCTATACCGAGTCCTGAAGGCGGTCTTGGGAACGTCTTCGCCCTTGATCTCCAACTTATGGTACCCAGATCGAAGATCAATCTTTGAGAAGAACCTCGCTCCCTTTAGCTGGTTGAACAAGTCGTCTATCCGAGACAATAGATAATGATTCTTGATTGTGACCTTGTTCAGCTGCCTGTAGTCAATGCACATCCGCATCGACTCATCCTTCTTCTTCATGAAGAGCACAGGAGCTCCCCATGGTCAAACACTCAGCCGGATGAAGCCAAGGCCCTGCAATTCTTCCAATTGCTCCTTCAACTCCTTAAGCTCAATAGGGGTCATCCTATATGGAGCCCTGGAAATCGGAGTAGTACCAGGAGTAAGCTCAATAGCGAACTTTATCTCTCGATCTGGAGGCAATCCTGGTAACACCTCTGGAAACACGTCTAGGTACTCACTCACTACCAGAATGGTTGAGGAGTCTTGTACCTCTAAACTTGAGAGACTAAGGGCTGCAAAGCGAGCGATGTCTTTACTTCGTATCCCTTGAAAGTAATACGGCTTCACACCCTCTGACCCGAAGTCTACCCTCTTTTCAAAACACGCTACATGCCCACGGTGAGTCGAGGGCCAATCCATCCCGAGGATGACATCAAAGTCCAAGTCTTGGAACTCAAGGATGATCAGATCGATTGGCAACTCATGCTGCTCAACTTGCACGACACAATCCCAATACACTTTGTCTGCATGAACCGTCTTGCCGAGCGGAATCGAAATGGAGAACTCCTGGGGTAATCGACTCGACTCTGAGGCAAAGCCCTTGGCAAAGCTTGGTGAGATAAAATAATGCGAAGATCCAGTGTCGATCAACACTCGAGCTAAACACTCACTAATGAGCAAGGCGCCTGAATATTTAAACTAACTTACGTTAATACATTTCACAAGTCACACATATTATATAGGTAACATGTTTGTACAAGAACGTATATACATCACATACAATCAAGATTTCAGAAACTTAACCAATTTGACTTGAGTGTACCTTGCACAACAACATCTGATGCATACGCCTCCTGCTCGGTCATGGCGAAAACTCCACCCTAGTTCGCCTGACGAGGCGGTTGGGTGGATCATGGAGGTTTAGAAGCCTGTGAAGACCCCTGTTGTGCTGTCGGCCTAAGTGGAGGTCGGACTCCCTGAGGCGCAGCCTCTTCGGGCAATCTCTGATCACATGGCCTTGCTCACCACAATGAAAGCAACCACCCAAGAGTTTACGGCACTCTCCTGCTCTGTGCCTCTTGCCACATGTGGCACACTCATCAAAGGAAAATGACGTCGAGGAAACTAGCGGCACATACCTAGGGGCTTGTGAAACGATAAAGCGCGATGCCTGTGGAGCAAAAGGAGGTCTCTGAGCCTGCATAGGCTGAGAAGTCTGGAATGGAGCAGTCCTAGCCCTCTTCTCAGGCGGTGCTGAGCCACTGGACTGTCCTTTGGATATGCCTCTTCTGAAGCTATTGTCCCTCCTTTTGAGAAACTCCACAGAATTCCTCCTGGCGATCTTCACCTTTCCCACAATATCACTGTGTGGGTTGTAAGAGATGTGAATCCGCCTGTCCAATGGATTTCTTGAGTGTCCGGGTTTATTTATGGCATGAGACAACTCGCAGCATGGGTCTAGCTTATTGATACGTTCCAGCAAACTCCACTTGAATCCATTTGATTTCTTTTTACCGACAAAAACCCGTACTCGATAAAATCCAAATATATTATCGAGTACGGGTTTTTCTGGTCAAAGTGTATCTTGTCTTTACCACGAATTCTTTTCCTTGGTTAACAATAATTGTAGGGTTTGTCTGGAAATATACGTACCCATATTTTTCCACCACGACGTGCATATCGTGTCATTGCTCGTCGCCCTGCTTCTATTTGTCTAGATGTGATCCAAGTGGGTTCAAGTGCCTGAAGAGCATATCTACCGTCATTGCTATGGGAGCCTGTACGATTACAGGAGGGATGTTCAGTACCGATTCTTATAGTACTGTTCGGGGAGTTGATAAACTAATTCGGTCTCCACCTGAAACATAAAAACCCGGTCCCGGATAAAAGACCGCAATCCATCCTCAAACTTTCTAACTTGCATACTCTCTGTAGCGATCAGATGTGGAGCAAACCTCGATAATCCAACGAACTTCGCCTCATACTCGGCTATGCTCACCTCTCCCTACTCCAGAAGTGCAAACTCCCTCACATTCTGTTCCTTAATGAACCTAGGGAAGTACTGCTCATAAAATGTATCCAAAAACTCTCCCCATGTCTAGGGAAGTACTCCCCTGCCTTGGGCACATCCCTCTGGAATCCATGGCATGAGTAAAGTAGGGCTGATCCTCACCCCTTGGAAACTCTCCCTCAGACCCTCTGGTCTGATAACCCCTTCCTCATGCGCTACGCCTCATGATCAAGTCCTGAGAGCAATAGTGAAGCATAAGGCAATTTACAATCAAGCTCATTGACTATCGCAGTTCAATGAGCATTTGAGTGCTTTATATAAGCATCATATACATCAGAGTATTCACGTAGTAGTATAGGCATACCAAAGAAAGCCTAGCGATGATAAGTTCTCAACTCGGCTAATGAGTTAACAGGTCACATGATAAGACTAGATGACTAGTCTATACTTCGAACCAAAACTCTCTAGATTGACCTAAAGACTAGCTTGATACCTATTATATCACGGTATCAAACTTAAGTTATAAAGTTCATCTAAGTTCTAAGTTCAACACCAAGAACATGCTTCCGCTTAGAAGACAACTTAGCCTAAGAGAAAAAATTCTTAGGCTCTGATACCAAGTCTGTCGCGACCCAAAATACCTCCTAGGAGTTAAGGATACTTTAGTTCGTGACCGCCATATCATACATCCTGTATGACACATAAGGCATACATAACAACCTGTTAGAGTACACAACTTATACATAGCGGAAACGATTTATAATACATAGTGGAAGCAATTCATAATTCAATACTCCTGTCGTTCGGTTCAAGTCTGAACCAACAGAACATGTCCAAACTCTGAACTATGGAGTGGACAAGTCCCACTCTCAACATACACAAAATATCTGTATCATCTCTCTCATTCTCTCAACAGAAATCAGAATCGGGCCGCCTATCCAGCGATCCATCATCCTGGTAATGGTCCATAGAGGGCTCCTGATCGTAATATTCTTCTTCTATCAAAGGTTCCGTACCACAGACATCGAAAGGAACACACGCACCTACCAAAGTCAATAATCGGCTAAGTATAGAATACTCAGTCATATACAAACTACTAACTAACAGTGAATAATATCATGAACATGCATAAGCTTAGAGTATATCATTTGTGAAAGTAGTTACCAAACTCTTTTTCTTAACAGTATTCGTGTGAAATCAAAACCAAGTAAATCTTGTGAGGTCATGTAATAATCATGGTTCTTATGAATTCTTGCAAAAGTTGGGATTCCTTTTGAGCATGTGACATCTAAGCATGCATGATTTTCTTGTGAACTTGTGAGCTTGTGAACTTGTAAGCTTGTGAGACATGACTACTTGTGAGTCCATGTATAGTGGGATTCCTTATGAGCTTTGAAACGATCTTAGAATACCAACACCAACCCAAAGTTTGGCCTTATCAAAACTTGTGAGCTTGTCAGAATTCTTTTAACAAAAACCTTCCTTATGAGCTTTATGAAATACCTTTCTTGTGAGAAAACATCGAATCATGCAAGGCTTATGAACATCATGCTAGACTTGTGAACATAAGGTGCGTATAGTACTTGTGAA
The DNA here is from genome assembly GCA_015143295.1 of Tetracentron sinense. Classification (NCBI taxonomy): domain Eukaryota; kingdom Viridiplantae; phylum Streptophyta; class Magnoliopsida; order Trochodendrales; family Trochodendraceae; genus Tetracentron; species Tetracentron sinense. The sequence continues at coordinate 23,709,049 of CM026563.1, read as the reverse complement.
TATCATGGTGATCTTAGAAAGCTTGTAAACATAGCATCATATTCATAGAAGATCAGTACTAGTGATAGCTTATATCCCATATACCAATCATCATCCAATCAATCCAAGAATACCTTAAGACATAGTTTTTCTTAAAATAATAGCACAAGATAGGTAGTAGAGTGTATCTACCTTTCTAGATCAACCCTTTGATCTAAAACACTTTAGAACAGTTGAGAAGCAAGAAGGAACGCTTTTGTAGTTGAGAAATCAACTCAAGAATACCCAATAATCAAAACCCCAAGCTTCTCTCTTCTTCCTCTTTCTTCTCTTCAACTTTCTTCCAAAAACTTTCTCTAAGAATTGTGGTAACCCTAGCCCATGAAATTGGGCTATTTATAGCCAAGGGGAATGAGTCAAAGACTCATACACCCTCCAAAATATCTCAAAAGGTCGGCCACAGGCAAAAACAGCATGATCGATCGACCGGTAGAGAGGTCCGGTCGACCGGTCAAAAGACCTCTCTCTATCTAAATTCCCCATACAAATTTCTGGGCATTCGATTGACCGGTCAGGGCATTCGGTCGACCAGTCAAGGTTCGGCCGACCGGTAGCAAATTCGGTCGACCAGATTTACTTTTTTTCCCCTGTTTTGCCTAGTGCTTTGTTCTTCTTCCCTTCCTTCCACTTAGTCTTTTACTTATTTTACTTTAAAACATTTAAGTTAATGATTTCATTAACTTTAAGTTTTAAATTAAAATAAGGAAGTACCCCCCATTTGAATCCAATAAAAATACTTAGAAAATCCAATTCCTCATTATTCAAAATCTGATTTTTCAGTTCTATACAAAACCCGATAATTCCGGTTTGTTGTAAACTTTTCCATTGTCCGGGAAACCATTCTAATCATATGAATAAAATCTCATAAAATTAACTAAGCTTAGTTAACTTATAAACAACCATTTCCAAGACTTTTTATCTCAAAATTCGAAAAATTTCATTACATGGTCACTATTCACAACACTATTCACAGGCTATGAAAGTGAGATCCAGGGTTCTACAAACTTGACATATCAATTCCAACTATTGGGATTGATCTAACCGATCCTATCTTTGAAGACTGATGACTCACTCAATCTCTGTGTTTCTAACTTGTTTGGGGGTGCATATATGTACCCCCATTGTGTCTGGCTGAAGACGTTAAACTTAGCATTGTCCGAAAGGCAATTCCGAGATTCATGAGTCGCATGCTTATTTTCTATATCTTAATGCAATATTTCCAGGTTGTATAGATATCTTCAATTTTGCAAATCATTAGATATACAATTTCTGCCAAGCTAGTAATATCCTTCCTAAACTTCTGCACTGTCCTAGTCATAAGCATCGAGGACAATGCTATCTTTTGTTTGGGGGTGGGTATTTTCCAAAACTCATGTTTTTCTTTTGAAAAAAAATTGTTTTCTTTTGCTAACTCTTTGGAGTTTTAGAGACTGTGAAAGCTTCCGGCTTGTCCCGTAGGCTGCCTAGGAAGTAGAACTTTGGGTTTTCTGGGTAGGATATCTAGGCTTAATTTCTAATACTTTTAAAAATGTTTTCAAGTACCTTTACAATGATGAGAGAAAAACTAATTGTTAGTCTACTTATTGAAAGGGATGTCATCTTTTGAAATACATGTTAGCGCTTAGTTCACTACTATTGTGGATTGATATACTTAGAAAATTCAGATTCAGCACAAATTGCACAAAATCATCATCAGAGTCATCCAAAGTTCAGATTCTCTAGAGATCCTAAAAGAATATTTGTGGAGACCTAACCCAGTGAGCTTTTGAGCATTTCATCATTTCAAAGGGTTATACAAAAAAATTATGAGTCACAAGTTAGCTAACAATTTCTTCTAGCCCACGCATATTCCTTTGAAAGTTCTCATTAATTCTTGATTTGATCATTAAACTCGGAACGACATCAATTATTGGGTTATTACGAAAGAACTTTCTCTGTATCCATTCAAGACATTAGACATGAGAGTGCAACCCTAGAACATGATTTAGGCCATGTTTATAACCTCTCAAGCTCTTGGTTTACCTAAATTCTACATCATTAGAAACCCCTTTTGAGCCTCTGATGAAAACTTTTTCTTGCTAACTCATTAACCGAAAACCTAATCTAGATAAGAAATATTTGCGACGCTACTTCTGAGAAGGATAAAAGAGTAATTGGTATGGGGTGCACTATGAAAGATAGAAATTGAGAAAAGAAAGAAAAACCAAGTGGGTTCAAGCTGAAAAGAAATATGGATAAAAAGAAGCCTGAAAAGCAATTGAGCAATCTCAAAAATATCGAAAAATAGAAAAATGAAAGAAGGAAAAGAAACTAGTGTTACACCCTTGGGAAAAATTATAAAGAATATTGAGATATCCTCTCTGAACATTAAATCTCTGTATCCCCTTCTTTTCCTAAACTAATCTCAAGCCTCAATACAACCTATTAAAGTCCTACTTGATTCTAGGTTAGCATAATCATAAAATGTGGAGAATGAAGAAAGAGAAACTATACAGTTTGATCTAACATTCCCGAGTGACATGATATTCCTATCATGAGATCTTTTGATTTTATAATGTCCTCTCTTCTAGACAATATATGTGAAATATTTTCTTGTTTCTATCAACATATCTCCTCACATATAGCTTGAGTGAAAAGAAATAAAACCATTTCTGAGTGATTCACTTATGAGTGGTAGACAAGTGAGAATTAAGGTCGAGACATACAATCTTAGAGGTGATCTGAAAATCTTTGCTACCGGATAATGATGATGTTAAGCACCCACACACATTGATTCTAACTTTTCTTTATGCTGAGTGTCCATCTATATTCTTGCTTAAACTTACTGACTGAGTTCTAACATGTAAATATTTTGTTACATCCTTGAAATAATTTGACAAATAGAGTTCTCTCTGAGTAATGAGAAACAGTGTGTAGCATGTGTCAAACCTTTTCAAGCTCCATTTTTTTCGCGCTAATTGTCAAGGACTGACAATATGCTGGTTGGGGATTGTGATATTCGCTTAAAAGTGTTTGTTTGTCACGATTATCCTTTGAGAATTATCAAACTCTCCTACGTAAAACTTTAATTTTTACAAACTTTTATACGTAAGAGTTTCCTCTATTGCATAGAACACACTTTTCTAATCAAAATAGTTTATTTGCATGGTTTAAACACATTTCTGAAAGTCTAGATACTGAGCCATTTTGATGAACTCTCATTACGCGTTTTTATTATTTCAGGAACCATGATTGGATGATTCTCAAGAACCAAAAGGCAGCAATCAACCACCTAAGCCCATCCTCAAAGACTAAAGAGCCAAGAGGTTATACCATCTAGAGGCAGGCAAAGTGTGGATTGAGCCGGAAGATCACTGTCACAGAACAATGCCTAGGGAGCTAAATAATCGAATTCCAAGAAAATGAGACAAAATGTTAAAGAACACCATACAAGACATAAGTTATTAGCTTGCTTAGTCAGTGAAGCTCATGGAAATCCTATTAGAAACCAGGGTTTAAAACCTTTAGCCTCTATTTTTCTCTCTTTTATCTCTAAAGTCCTTGAGATATTTTCTCCAGAGAAGATCTCTAGGATATTCTAGAGATATTCTCTCCAAGATGTGAGTATAGATATTGTGGGACCAACTTCCTTTTTCTTGCTCCTTGGAGATCTCATTTTCTTTCAAAACCCTAATCCCCTTCCATTTCCAACTTTATTTCCTAATTTCTCTCCCATCCTAACAACTCACCTAATCCCCAAGAGATCTCACACCCACCTCTCTTTCTCTCCTCTAGTTTCCCATTTTCAAAAGTGAAACCCTAATTTTTCTTTCTCTACAAAATCCTAGTCATCCATCTCATCACACCCTCTTTCTCCCATCTTTCTCTCTAAACCCTAACTATGATTCTATATAACCTACACCATCTCTCCCTCTAAAACCCATGATTTACACATTTCTCTTTCGCTCTCTCTGTGTCGCGACCCAAAATACCCCCTAGGAGTTAGGGATACTCTGATTCATGACCGCCATATCATACCTCCATATGATACATAAGGCAAACATAGAAACCTATCAGAATACACAGATATACACAGTGGAAACAACTTATTTAAAATACATAGCGGAAGCAAAACTAAACTAACATAGCAGAAGCCAAAATATAACTGAATACTCCTATCGATTAGTCCAAGTGTGAATCAACAAAATACAACAGTATATGTGTATCCAAGATGTGGAGTGGACAAGTCCCACTCAGCGTATACAAACTACTAACAATGAAGAAATAATAGCATAGAGCATGCGAATCATGGAGAATGAAATCCTTAAAGTATATCAAATCGTAGAAACCGTGAACTAGCATGTAAGATGAGATCCGAAAACCAAACCAAAACCAAAACCATGTGAGTCAAGCAATAATCATAGCCTTGTGAGTTCATAGAGTTCGTGGAGTTTCTTAGAGTCATTTATGATCCGTAGAGACATAGAGCATTACCATATAGCATATCCTTAGAGCAAAACCATAGAGATCTTAGAGCATTTGTATTCATGATCCTTAGAGCTTGTGAACCGATCTTAGAGATTATCATAGAGTTCTTGTGAGTGTAATATGATCCTTAGAGCTTGTGAACCGATCTTAGACAAAAATCATGGAGTTGCTTAGAATCATCATTTAAGTCACTTATTCGAAAACCCTTTTCGTAACATTGAGAAAACCCATGGAAAACATTGGTTCATGCGAGACATGCGAGCATATGAACGTATGAGAGTAATATCATGTTTAAACACCCAAAAACCCTTAAGAGGCATTTACACAAACACATAGAGTACGTACTAGTGATAGCTTATATCCAAGTATAAAAACAACCTTTCACACCATAACAATCAAGATATATATATAGTATAGAATGAGAAGAACTTCATGTGGTAACTAGTAATATCACAAGATTGGTAGTAGAGTGTATCTACCTGATGAAATCAATGATTTTGATTCCAAAAGCTTGGAACACTTTGAAAACCTTAAGTTCTTGGCTAAGAAACACCAAAGGAAGGAAGGATCTTGATCTCCCTTCAAGCTTACACAACACCTAGCTTCTCTCCTTCTTCTCCCTCTTAAAAACCTCACAAAATAGTGCACTAAGGGTTTCTGAAACCCTAGGGCATGAACAAGTCCTTATATAGGCTAAGGGATAGTGGCTAAAGTCTTAAAAGTCCTTAATGAAGAAAACTGCGTATAACCGATCAATCGGTGGTACAGACCGAGCGATCGGTGGCTTACCGGTCGATCTGTGGTTTCAACCGAGAGATCGGTTGCAAACACTCTCTCTAGAATTTTTTCCCATACAAATTAGTTAACCAGTCGATAGCTACTGAGCGATCGATAGAAGACCGGTCGATCGGAGGTTAGCACCGAGCGATCGGTGATCCCCTGTTTTGCTGCAAAACCTCATTTTCACTACTTGAATCTTCTCCAATCCAATTCTAACACTCCTTTATACTTAAAACACACTCCTTAAGCATATATAGACCTATTAGAACATGCACGCCAAATATCCAAACATTTCCATTAGTATAAACCTCCAAGTGTACAAGGCCATACTTGAACACTATTCGCATACAAAATTACTATTCACATACTTGTATAGCCCCCCTTACAAGAATTTCATCCTCGAAATTAGAACGACACCTTGAGCATAACAAGAACAAAATATCATACAAAACCCCTCAAGGAAACTGTACAAACAAGTGAGGGTACTTTTCTTTCACTTCAGACTCGCGCTCCCATTTAGCCTCTTCCTTCGAATGGTGCTGCCATTTCACGAGGACTAACGGGATAGTGTTGGTGCACAAGACTTGATCTCGATGATCCAATATCTGAACCGGTTGTTCAACCAAAGTGAGGTCTTCTCGAATCTCCATGGGATCAAGAGCAATGAAGTGAGACGGATCCGCAATGTATTTCCTAAGCATAGAAACGTGAAATACATTATGGACCGCCGCCATATGAGGCGGTAGGGCTACCCTATAAGCAACCTCACCAACCCTAGTGATGATCTCAAATGGCCCCAAGTATCTAGGGTTGAGCTTTCTTTCTTTCCGAACCTCATGATTCCCCGACTTGGCGAATCTTCACAAAGACCCGATCCCCAACTTGGAATTCCAAATCTCTGCGGCGAGTGTCTGCATAGCTCTTTTGCCTGTCTTGAGCAGTTTTCAATTGCTCCCTGATGACCTTGACCCTTTCTGCGATTTGCTCGATCAATTCAGGACCCAATACCTTTCCCTCACCAACTTCATCCCAGTACAGAGGGGATCTGCAACTGCGACCATATAAAGCTTCAAAAGGTGTCATTTGGATGCTTGCCTGGTAACTGTTGTTGTAGGCAAACTCATCCAACGGCAAGTGTTCCTCCCAACTGCCCTGAAAGTCGAACATACAAGCTTGGAGCATATCCTCCACAACCTGATTTACCCATTCAGTCTGCCCATCGGTTTAAGGATGAAAGGCAGTGCTGAAATCTAAACGGGAACCCATAGCGTCCTGAAAATTTTTCCAGAGCCTGGAAGTAAACCTAGAATCTCGATCAGACACGATGGAAACTGTTACACTGTGCAGACGAACCACTTCCTTGACATACAAGGCTATCAACTGATTTGAACTGAAGGTAGTACAATACGGAAGAAAGTGTACAGACTTAGTCAATCTGTCTACTATCACCCAAATAGCATCGGAGCCTTTCGCCGTCCGCGGCAAACCCACGATGAAATCCATCAAGATATTCTCCCAATTTTCATTCCAGAATAGGAAGGGACTATAAAAGACCTGCTGACCTCTGATGTTCGGCCTTCACCTGCTGGCACACCAAACATCTAGAAACATACTCTGCGACCTCTCTTTTCATGTTTCTCCACCAGTAGTGCCTCTTGAGATTCTGGTACATCTTAGTACCTCCCGAATGTACCGTGTACTTGGATCGATGAGCCTCGTCCAACATCTCACCCCTCAACACCGTATCGACGGGAACGCTCAACCTGCCTTTGAATGTGATAGCAACATCACCATTCAATGCAAACTCCTGACTACCACTACTAACCGACTTGTCTCGGTAAGCAAGCAACTCAACGTCCGAATTCTGCAACTCCTTGATCCAGTTCAAAATATGCGGCCTAACGGAAAGGTTTGACATCACCAGCCCATAAGTAGCATGCCTAAGGGTAGTGTCTAGGTTACACACATCTTTCAATAACATCCACTCTTGTACCCTCATATAAGCCATAACCCCAAAGGGCTTCCTACTAAGAGCATCGGCTACCACGTTAGCCTTACCCAGATGGTACTGAATAGAACAATCGCAGTCCTTCATGAATTCCATCCATCGACGCTACCTCATAATCAACTCCTTCTGGAAGAAGAGATACTTCAAGCTCTTGTGGTCCGTGAACACAACGAACTCTTCCCCATAGAGATAGTGACGCCAAATTTTTAGTGCAAAGAGAACTGCCGCAAGTTCTAAGTCGTGTGTGGGGTAATTCTGCTCATGCTCCTTCAACTAACGGGAAGCATAGGCAACCACCTGCTTATGCTGCATAAGAACACACCCAAGTCCAACAAGTGAAGCATCACTATAGACTTCGAACCCACTGCTCCCAGACGGAACTGTGAGAACAGGGGTAGTAGTAAGCTTCCTCTTCAACTCTAGAAAACTTGCCTCACACTTGTCACATCAAGTGAACTTAGTGTTCTTTCACGTGAGATAGGTAAGCGGAGCTGCTAAGCTGCAAAATGAAAGTATGCCTCTTTTAATTTTAGAAACACAGTTCTTGGGGGGCATACATCGAATCCCAAGATCTGACTAAGATTCTAATTGATTTTATTCAATGAAGGTTAGAATAACATTCACCTTTGCGACTTTGAAATTGTTAAGTCAAATCCACGTTAGAATAGTACTCGCAAAACTTCACAAGTGTTAAGTCTCCTGTCAATTCACACGAACCTTCTTTTTCTTTTAAAGCTTTCTCTAATAGAAGCTAATAGCCCTTCCAAATTTCCAGCTCTAGGAATCTTGAATAAAAGATCTAATCTTTATTGATCAAGAACTTTTCTTGATAAACAAGATGAATTCTTTCTTTTTCTCAAGATCCAATCAAGAAGACAAAAGAAGAGAGAGATGGGTGTGACCGTACACCTCAAGGAGAGAGAGGGGAGGGCGTGAGATTTGAGGAGAGGGGAGAAGTTTCCAAATCTGGAAAATTCTGGAAAATTTTCTTATATCCAAAGCCTTGGACGTCCACCTCTTTTATAGGCTTCATTGGTTGCTTGCAACCAAAGTTTCCTAATCCTTATCCAATAAGGATTCCTCAATTAGTTTCCTATTTGGTTTCTCCATAACTAATTAGGAATAATCAAAATAGAAACTAATCTCATCCATTAGTGTCCAACTAATCTTATCCTTATCCTAATCCAATTAGGATTCCTTGAATAGCAAGAAACTAATAGAATCCTTATCCAACAAGGAATCTTTAATTAGTAACTAACTCTAACTAACTAACTAACCTTATCCAATAAGGATATTAGTTATTAGAAACTAATTAAATAAATAATAACAATTATTATTTCCTCCATAAAGTGGGCGTCCCACCCTAGGTGGGCCCCACCCCACACGCCCAAAGGGTTTCCAAAACCCTCTTGGTCACTTGAATTATTCTTTTATAATAATTCCCAATGGGTCCTACCCATTTGGTTTTTCACATCTAATGTGATTCCACATTTTAGAGCTTCACTATACCATATAGTGATTACTTAGAGAAATTAATTAATTTAATTATAAATTAAATTAAATACTTTAAGAAGATCCTTGTGTGTGGGATCTAAAGGGATCTCCTATTTCCGGTTGTGGGACCAAGTACTTCACCTTTTTGGTTGAAGCATTGTTACTAGGAAACACCTTTCCTATACTCCATTAGGATTATAGAATTTTATCTATATCCCTAGACTTCCACCAATCACAATTAATGTCCATTAACACAATGTGATTAACCTCCAGAAATTAGAGAATTGCTTGTAAGTACCATCTCACAATATATTTACAAATAAATCCTTCCACATTCCGATATCACTTGCAAGCTTCCGGGATTGGAACAATTCCACTGTCTTAGTCCCTAGCTTATGAATAGAACCCTTTCTCATGATTACTTTTTCAATGAACTGAACCTCCAAAACACTTTTGAAGAAACATTAGAAAAGAACTGACATATATATATTTATATATACATTTCTATATTAAAAATATCAACTTCGATAAAGACCATTTTACCGAAAAACACCAGTACTGGATTTAACAGTTCAGTTCAACAAGTATCACCTTGATATCATTATCTCCAATTAAGGAGTTGTGGATTCCTTATTGAGTGTTTACACACTTCTCCAAACATTGTGTACATGACCCAACATAGCCGGAGTTAGTCCTGTGTATTGGACATTGCCGATTGACACATCAAAGCCATATAGACAGATGTCTGAGAAGATGTTAACCTCTCAGGTCTAAGGACAATTTGTCAAATGGATAACCCTAATACAATCTGACAGTGTATTCCATAGGGTATCCACTAGTGACCCCGTTCAGTATTATGTACTTGCTACATATACTCACATGTTAGTCAAGAGTCACCACTCTCTGTGAATGAGATTCATCACACTATCTCATAGAACTATACATGTGCAAGCCATGATGAAGTACGCCGCCCAACCAGTGCTCTACAGGCTTCGAACAATATTAGGTTTACAAGGAACCGGAAAATCATATCTCCTCGCAACCTTTGCATGATTTTCCTACAATGTTACCTATGAAACTTTATGTCTTCATCATATGAGACTTTAATTAATATAAATACCCTTTATAGTTGGTTATGTGAATATGATGCTTATCTAATCAACATAGAAAAGTCTCTTATTGGCTTTCGAGGGCATATATGTCCAACAATCTCTCACTTGCACTCTAAGCCAATTAGATGTAATGCCCATCTTCTCAATGATGTTTCTCAAATACCAATTGAGACGTAACTTAATATGTATAGGTCTGTCATGTCTGCTTTACCACAACTATTCTAGTGATGCAATAACACTTGCTACTCTTGCAAATTTATTATCAATAACCATTGTCTTAAAAGACTAAACAAAAATGATACTGTCCAACAATCATTTTCTGAAGTTAACTTGCTTGTGCTTTACCATTATGCATTGCTCCGGACTAATCTGACCAATATCTTATCATATCAACATGTGATGAATATCCGGTTTAGTACAAGTACATTTTCTCATGATATCATTAATCTAAGAGAAACAGATTCCATCCCATAAAGGTAGAAACTCTTTTCTTGAAATCTTACTTGCACAATAACATGATTGTTATTGGGAGAATAACAATACCATTTTCCTTTTGTCTCTAAACCATTTAAGACTAAGAAAACATGATGTCAAAGTTTTTGTCCTTCATTGTAAAATTGTTTGATCAAATCTAAGAGAAGAATAATATTCATACTTCATTCATAATGAAAAGAATATTATCTTTGCATAGAGCCAGGAAAGTAATTATGCTCCCACTAACCAATTTGCACACAAATGATACTTTCATTCTTAGATGAAAATCAAATAGTTTGATTACTTCATCAGAATAAAAGTTAGTCTAACTACAGATTCTGGGACCTGTGGGTTCTAGTGTACTATTCAGGTATAGTGAGAGTAGAGAGTTGATCTTTATCAATTCTCATAATTATCGGTCTATTGGGCTTCCACTTCTAGAACAATTCTAGATTCAGGGTCTCTACTAGGAAACTTATATTCCTGTTTACAAATATCTTTTGTTATCCAGGAATAGAGACTAAATGTCTCTAATGCGAATCCCAAGCTCATCTTCTATCAAATCATATCCAATAAAATTCGATTTAACAATACCATCATGCTATGGTTTGTTCTGGGAATTATCTGAGACAAAATGTAATGAGAGTAAATTATGAAATTTCTATTAAGAGGTACTCTTCTCAATCATGGAAGACTTACCTAGCTGTTTCTTTATTTCAGTGCAGAATTCCTCGAACTTTTCAAAGAAGGTGAAATAAAGTTAGCTACCTCTTAATGGAAGATTCATATAATTACGATCATCCAACTTTTGTCTCATTCCCAAGTAGAAGTTTTATCTACTCGGATTTCTCCTTCTCCTTAACAAACATGCAATTATTGCACTTATGCAAGATCATACCAAGCATTAGGAGCTAGAGGTTCCAATAATTAAGTTGGACTTGATGAGTATACAAGCTGGACAATCCTTCCAAAGGTTTGTCTTGTATCCAATGACCAATTGCTTCACTATGAAGCACAATCCTTATACTTTCCTTTCTTCTCAGAAGAGCCTTTGTCCATACTACTAGAATACCTTTCCAATGAAAAATCTTGGATTTCTTTCATTTACATAAATGCTCGGGATTTAGAAAATCCAATTCTTTTGAACATCTTTGCAAGTAGTATTGAACTCTTCAAAGGTTCTTAGCCATATGCAACAACATGTGGGATTTCAGACAATCTAATTTCCTACTTGTTCAACATAACCATATTAAAGGACTGCGGGAGTTTGTCGAAGATCATATCATCTAATCCCATAAATTTATCTCAATTTATCTCAGCACCAAGAATTGGGATTTATGAATCCAATGATCTTTATCATATTCTTTGTGACTGGGTTTCCCTAGTCAACTTGGTCTCCACTTGTCCTTTTATATAGTAAGCTACCTAGCAGCCCTATTGTATTTTGTAAACATCTCATATGAGATTTAACATCAGTAGTGAGAACTTTGGTAATTCTTTAGATAGTAAGCACAAACTTGAGATTCCTTTTCCATTCCAAACACTTTGAATTGGTCAAGAGATTCTCATTAAAGTCTTGGTAAGGTGGTTATAGAATGACATGAAAATAAAACATACATCAGAATATTTTACACATTATAATATCATTAGATCAGGGCTTTTGATCTTTGATGATATTGCTCATCATTCAGTCAAATTTCATAGACCCCTCAATCTATAAAATTAGGAAATATGCTACTTCATATTTCTGATGAGCATTGGGTGCCTTATAATACACATGCAATCTTCCATGCTAGGATAGTACCACACATGCACTACAAGGTGGATAGTAACTATCCATCACTGAGCATCTCATGCATAACTCCTTATGTAAATCAGTGATTCCCAATTTTCTTGTGACCTCCAAGGATAACATGACTGTCACTTGTCAGCCGTCATGGTCCTTGGTTAAGTGAAACTCAATATTCTCGGTTGTCATATGATCAAGTAGGAATATGCCCCCATGCTAGTTGACACTCCCTATCAGGCCATACACATTCCTATCTACTATAGAAATAAAACACTAGGAATTTAATTTAAACTGAATTATGTCCGATTCCTGTCAGAGAGACAAGACTCAGGCTAATTAATTCCTAGTCTTATTGATAATGGAAGGTCATATGGCAACATTATCCCGTATGATAGATTAGCCCATTTAATTCACTTAATATTTTTCTTGAGGGAAAACAGAATATTATGAACAAATTATATATCTAATGCATATATCAAAAGTATTCACAATATTTATCATTGCATCACATACATAGAATAATATACAAATATCATCACATGATAATAAATCAAATTTCATTTTAATTAGATCAAACTAATTCCAATGAACTCCCACTAGCCCTAGAAATCTCAATGGATCTAATCCAAGGGTACAAAGGTTATTTTTTTTAACATCAGTGGGCTTTAGATGGTTCATTCATCCATATGATGGACCATTGGTCATACCAAGCACCATGGACCCAGAATAATAATTATAAAGTATTCATGTGCATCACTAAAGCTCATAAGTCAAAATGGACTATATTACCCTTTAATTCTCTACGAATTATTTTTAGCACATTAGGGTTCACCAACCCTAAGTTTAAAAAGAAATTATGGGAGTCTTTAAACAACTCTTTAAGACCTCTACTAGGGTCTATAAGTGTTACTCAAGCACTTCTCATAATCGTGAATATTGTTAGCTTACATCTATACCAATTAAGGCATAATTATCTCATAATCATGCAAGTAACATATTCCACATAAAATTTCAATATGGACTACATGCATCACGTCCAAAAGGGCTATAATAATGTGTTTTATTTAAACACAAACTTTTTATGTTTCAACAAAACACATATTATGGGGTTTGATCCAATTATCCAAATTTTACATAAAAACGATAATCATATTATCACAAGGGTTATGGATTTTTCTAAACAACTAAAAGCTATAACAAATCATCACATGAAATACATAATATAGCCGCACAATGGGTCCACATGATCATGCTATCTTAGAAATCCTACAACTACTCTTGTAGAACGCCTTCCAAGATTTATTCTCCATGCGATCACCATCATCTTCGATCTTCGATATGATTTCTCTATAGAGAAAAACCAGCAAATCCTAATACTAAGATTACATCATATTCAAAATAAGAAACCTTGAGAAACCACCCAAAATAGGGTGCTCAAGGGGAGTACAACTCATAAGAAGAAAGAGAAGAGAATAGAGAGAGAAAAAGAAGGCATGATCATGGAACTCATCCACCATTCAACAAGAATATATATTAACAATTCATCAACTATGAATAATAACATGGCATGACAAATTACTTAGAAATTCCATAGCCTCAACAAGAGTTTTGTTAACCTTAGGAAAACTCTTTCCCATATGGTTAAGACCTCTATTAACATTTAATAGAAAAACCCTAGAGCAAAGAAAGCAAGCATGTCTAGAATGAATTCTTAGGGTTTTTAGATCATCATTAAAAGAAAATAATTTTCCTTTAATGCTTGAAAATCATTAAGAGAAAAAATTTCTCTGAGATTTAATCTAACCCTAAAATTCATTCTCACATTCCTCAATTGATAAACAAATAGAAAACACCATATTAAATTCGGCTAGGCTAGGGATCTAATCCCTTCTCTATTATTTTGATCTAATAACTATTAAAAGACCAAAATAAAAATTAGTAAATTATAAATTTTTAATATCACTTTATATTGATTCCAAAAATAAATTCAAAATCAATAATAGGTGAATTCAAAATTTTCCATAACGGCCAACTGCTTTAGGGATTATTTGATTTAACAATTAAATAAAATAATACCCCAAACAATAGTATTAAATGTTCATAAAATAATTGATCTCTGTCAATTAAAATTCACTTGAGATAAAACCCTGTATCTCAACCAATGGCATTTATGTAATTACTTGATTAACTATTAATCAAATAAAAACTTATAAATACTATGTAGCCGAAAATTTTGAGCAAATGTAATTGATCCAAATCAACTACAATAATTATGGTATTATTCTCATAAACTTTTTAGGGAACCATAAAAGATATCATAATTAACATTTAATTAAATGATAGCCCGTGGACTCGAAGCAGATAATTAAACAATTTAATTAAATCTCGGCCTGTGCTCTCGAATCAAATAATTAAACTATTTAATTAATTGATAGCCCATTAAACGATTTAATATCATCACATGCTCTCAAATCAAATAATGGAATTTAGGAAAAATTTGAAAGCCTCTTGAAAAATTAATTTAGAAAACTCATTTTCCCGCTTTAGATTTTTTACTCAAGTTTTGACCTTCAAAACGATTGATTCTGGAAAAAATTTCTTCACGAAAATTGTAGATCTTTTTGACGGCTTCGAAACGATGTACTGATGGACCTAAATCGGACTTACAGCCATAAAGTTATGGCCGAAATACCGAAACTATATCGATTCTTCTAATCAAATACAAATCCGAAAATCCATGAATCAATTTTAATCGAAATAAGCTTTAATCTCCAAGAATGCTTAAGGAAGGGTGTCTAACACCATGAGAATTATTAATTAACATTTAACAAATAAAATCTCATCTATATATGCTAGCCAAAATATCAATGAGTATCTAAGTGGTATATATCACAGGGAAAACTTGCTCTGGGCTCTCTAAAATAAATTAAATAATTTAATTTAATATATTAAAAGGATCTCTAAATCCTTAAAGGGCTTTAACCAAATTTATATCTCTATATACCTATCCCTAATAGAATTAAGAGAGGTTTTGAAATCATCCAAAACTGAAATTAGTATCACACTAATTTCTAAGGGCTTGATTACTCCCTCAGTAACTAGAGGTGGATCCCTTAAGCCTAATAATGATTATCCAATAATCAAGAATCTAGAAGATTGATTCATTAGGGCTACCAAAATTCATAGGGGAGGCAATCTTGATATAAATCTTGATTAAACTCAAAAATCAAAGAGAAGCATAGCCAAGGCTCTGATACCACTGAAAGTATGCCTCTTTTAATTTTAGAAACACAGTTCTTGGGGGGGGGGGCATACATCGAATCCCAAGATCTGACTAAGATTCTAATTGATTTTATTCAATGAAGGTTAGAATAACATTCACCTTTGCGGCTTTGAAATTGTTAAGTCAAATCCACGTTAGAATAGTACTCGCAAAACTTCACAAGTGTCAAGTCTCCTGTCGATTCACACGAACCTTCTTTTTCCTTTAAAGCTTTCTCTAATGGAAGCTAATGGCCCTTCCAAATTTCCAGCTCTAGGAATCTTGAATAAAATATCTAATCTTTATTGATCAAGAACCTTTCTTGATGAACAAGATGAATTCTTTCTTTTTCTCAAGATCCAATCAAAAAGACAAAAGAAGAGAGAGATAGGTGTGACCGTACACCTCAAGGAGAAAGAGGGGAGGGCGTGAGGTTTGAGAAGAGGGGAGAAGTTTCCAAATCTGAAAAATTCTGGAAAATTTTCTTATATCCAAAGCCTTGGACGTCCACCCCTTTTATAGGCTTCATTGGTTGCCTGCAACCAAAGTTTCCTAATCCTTATCCAATAAGGATTCCTCAATTAGTTTCCTATTTGGTTTCTCCATAATTAATTAGGAATAATCAAAATAGAAACTAATCTCATCCATTAGTGTCCAACTAATCTTATCTTTATCCTAATCCAATTAGGATTCCTTGATTAGCAAGAAACTAATAGAATCCTTGTCCAACAAGGAATCTTTAATTAGTAACTAACTCTAACTAACTAACTAACTAACCTTATCCAATAAGGATATTAGTTATTAGAAACTAATTAAATAAATAATAACAATTATCATTTCCTCCATGGACGCCCTAGGTGGGCCCTACCCCACACGCCCAAAGGGTTTCCAAAACCCTCTTGGTCACTTGAATTATTCTTTTATAATAATTCCCAATGGGTCCTACCTATTTGGTTTTTCACATCTAATGTGATTCCACCTTTTAGAGTTTCACTATACCATATAGTGATTACTTAGAGAAATTAATTAATTTAATTATAAATTAAATTAAATACTTTAAGAAGATCCTTGTGTGTGAGATCTAAAGGGATCTCCTATTTCCGGTTGTGGGACCAAGTACTTCACCTTTTTGGTTGAAGCATTGTTACTAGGAAACACCTTTCCTATACTCCATTAGGATTATAGAATTTTATCTATATCCGTGGACTTCCACCAATTACAATTAATGTCCATTAACACAATGTGATTAACATCCAGAAATTAGAGAATTGCTTGTAAGTACCATTTCACAATATATTTACAAATAAATCCTTCCACATTCCGATATCACTTGTAAGCTTCCGGGATTGGAACAATTCCACTGTCTTGGTCCCTAGCTTATGAATAGAACCCTTTCTCATGATTACTTTATATATACATTTCCATATTAAAAATATCAACTTCGATAAAGACCATTTTACCGAAAAACACCAGTACTGGATTTAACAGTTCAGTTCAACAAGTATCACCTTGATATCATTATCTCCAATTAAGGAGTTGTGGATTCCTTATTGAGTGTTTACACACCTCTCCAAACATTGTGTACATGACCCAACGTACCCGGAGTTAGTCCTGTGTATTGGACATTGCCGATTGACACATCAAAGCCATATAGACAGATGTCTGAGAAGATGTTAACCTCTCAGATCTAAGGACAATTTGTCAAATGGATAACCGTAATACAATCTGACAGTGTATTCCATAGGGTATCCACTAGTGACCCCGTTCAGTATTATGTACTTGCTACATATACTCACATGTTAGTCAAGACTCACCACTCTCTGTGAATGAGATTCATCACACTATCTCATAGAACTACACATGTGCAAGCCATGATGAAGTACGCCGCCCAACCAGTGCTCTAGAGGCTTCAAACAATATTAGGTTTACAAGGAACCGAAAAATCATATCTCCTCGCAACCTTTGCATGATTTTCCTACAATCTTACCTATGAAACTTTATGTCTTCATCATATGAGACAGTAATTAATATAAATACCCTTTATAGTTGGTTGTGTGAATATGATGCTTATCTAATCAACATAGAAAAGTCTCTTATTGGCTTTCGAGGGCATATATGTCCAACACAAAATCCCTCTACAAACCTCCTGTAGTATTCGGCCAGGCCAAGAAAACTGCGAATCTCGGTAACAATCTTCGGCCTCTCCCGATTCATCACTACCTCGATCTTTGTAAGATCGACTGAGATACCTTTGGCAGACACCACATGACCAAGAAAAGATACATTTTCCAGCCAGAACTCGCACTTGCTCAACTCTGCATATAGACTATGCTCTCGAAGAGTCTGCAATACAAGGTGGAGATCTCTCGTGTGATCATCCTGTGACTGTGAATACACAAGGATATCATCTACAAATACGATCACACACTAATCGAGAGACGATCTGAACACCCAGTTCATCAGATCCATGAATGATGCTAGCGCGTTAGTCAAACCAAAAGACATCACCAAAAACTTGGCTAAATGAAACCAAGGCCTTTCAATCCTACCAACTAGTCCTTTAACTCCTTAAGCTCAATAAGGGTCATCCTATACGGAGCCCTAGAAATCAGAGCTATGCTTGGAGCTAACTCAATTGCAAACTCAATTGTCCGATTAGGAGGTAATCCCGGTAAGGTCTCCAGAAAAACATCCATATACTCACATACCACCTTAATGGATGTGGAGTCTCGTACTTCTACATTCTCGAGACTGAGAGCTGTAAAATGAACAATGTCTCTCCTCTGAAGTCCCCTGAAATGAAATGGCTTCAACCCAACGGGTTTAAAGTTCACCACCTTCTCGAAACATGCCACGTGTCTATGGTGAGCTGAGAGCCAATACATTCCTAGGATAACGTCAAAATCCCAATCCTGAAATCCCAAAATGATCGAGTCGATTGGCAATCCGTGTTGCATGACTTGCACAACATTGCCCAGATATACTTTATCTGTCTCAATAGACTTGCCCAATGGAGTCGAAATGGACAACTCTCGAGGTAGCTTACTTGGCTTGGACGTAAAGCCTTCGACAAAACTAGGTGAGACGAATGAATGAGTGGATCCTGTGTCGATCAACACCCTTGCCAAACATTCATTTACTAGCAATGAACCTGAGAATTATAGCTACCCAAGTTATAATATAAACTACATTCATAACACATTAATACACATATAGCAAAACATCACATAGAATACATATATACAATACATCATGTCAACTCTAGAACTTTAACAATATCAAACTCGCGTGTACCTTGCACAACATCATCAGATGCCTGTGCGTGTCTCTGTCAGTCATGGTGAATATCCTGCCCTGATTAGCCTGACGAGGCTACTGAGTGGGTGGCAAGGATCTGGAGGCCTGAGATGAAGACCCCTGAAGTGAAGTCTGCCTGCCTGGAGGTCGGACTCCCTATGGTCCAGTCTGTGACTGCTTGCGTGGACAGTCTTGAATCACATGACCAACCTCACCACAGTGAAAACATCCACCTAATAATCTTCGACAATCCCAGTCTTGTGTTGACGATCACATACGGCGCATTTCTCGAATGCTTGCGATGTGGAGGAAACCGGAGGCATAACCCTCATAGCCTGTGACGTCGTAGGGCGCGGTGCCTGTGGTACAAAAGAAGGCCTCTGAGCCGACATCGGTTGAGAGAACTGGTATGGTGCAGTCCTGATCCTCTTCTCGGACTGTGAAGAACCACTAGATTGACCTCGAGACATGCTTCTCCTGAAGCCACTATCTCTCCTCCTGAGAAACTCTTCTGCATTCTTCTCGACGATCTTCGCCTTTCCCACAATCTCTCTCCAGGATTCCACTTGAAGAATGGACACCCTATCTCGGATGAACGCCTTTAATCCCATTTCAAACTTTCTAACCCGCAGGTCTTCAGTCGCAACCAAGTGCGGAGCAAATCTCGACAACTCGGTGAACTTAGCCTTATACTCGGCCACGTTCATTGCTCCCTACTCCAAGAGCATGAATTCCCTTGCCTTTTTTTCCCAGATAAATCTAGGAAAATATTGCTCGTGGAAGGTATCTCGGAACTCTACCCATGTCCAAGGTTCCCCTGCCTTTGAAGCATCCCACTGCCTTTGGACAGCTCGCCACCAATGCTCGGCTTCACCTTCCATCACGAAGGAAGCCCATTCTACTTGTTGCTCCTCAGTACAGCGGAGAGCCCAAAAGGTCTTCTCCATCTACATAATCCATGCCTCTGCTACCATAGGGTCCAGAGTGTCATAGAAGGTAGGAGGCCGTAGTCTCCGAAAAGCTTCAAGTCTCGTGGTGTGATGCACCAACAGAGGCACAGGAGTAGTCGGTGGGGTAGGAGTAGGTCTGGCTGCCAATAAAGCTAATGTCTCCGCTATAGAATCCATGGTATTTGTGAAGTAAAGCGGCTCTTCTTCTCTCGGAACCTCACCCTCGGATCTCCGAGTATGGTAACCACGATCCCGATTGCCGCGTCTCATGATGTAAAATCCTGAGATCAATTGGCAAAACATGAGTCTAACTTGGATACCAACCCTCACACAACATATAGCAATTCAATAACATGAAATGCTAATATCCGCATATAGTATACATTGAAGTATACACATAATCATATAATTATAACTTAGAGTGTCCTAGCGTAACTAAGATCCTTGTGTTGGTTATCTACCCTTACCTTTGGAATGAGACTAAGGACATAGCCTAAGCTAGAACCTAGAATAGGATCCTAGACCGACCTAAGGATTCACTTGATACCGGTTATGTCGTGGTAACAAGCCTAAGACAAACAAGTCAATCTGAGTTCTAAGTTCAACTCAGAGAGCTTACTTCCGCTTAGCCCAAGGGAAACCGATCCCTATAGCTCTGACATTAAGTCTGTTGTCAGACATACTTTTGAATTAATCAAGGGTTCGATCTAGAACCACACCTCAATCCCGATGATCTAATGCTAGCGCTCTGATACCAAGTCTGGTATCAGACCTAGAGTAGAATAACTCTAGTTCCAACTTAAAAGACACTAGCTTATGTGACCTAATGCCTTAGCTCTGATACCAAGTTTGTCGCGACCCAAAATATCCCCAAGGAGTTAGGGATACTTTGATTCGTGACCGCCGTATCATACTTCCATATGATACATAAGGCACACATAGAAACTTGTCAGAGTAAATAGATATACACAACGGAAATAACTTATTTAAAATACATAGCGGAAGCAAAACGAAACTAACATAACGGAAGCCAAAATATAACTGAATACTCCTATCGATTAGTCCAAGTGTGAACCAACAAAATACAACAGTATATGTGTATCCAAGATGTGGAGTGGACAAGTCCCACTCAGTGTATACAAACTACTAACGATGAAGCAATAATAGCATAGAGCATGCGAATCATGGAGAATGAAATCCTTAAAGCATATCAAATCGTAGAAACCGTGAACTAGCATGTAAGATGAGATCCGAAAATAAAACCAAAGCTAAAACCAAAATTATGTGAGTCAAGCGATAATCATAGCCTTGTGAGTTCATAGAGTTCGTGGAGTTTCTTAGAGTCATTTATGATCCGTAGAGACATAGAGCAATACCATATAGCATATCCTTAGAGCAAAACCATAGAGATCTTAGAGCATTTGTATTTATGATCCTTAGAGCTTGTGAACCGATCTTAGAGATTATCATAGAGTTCTTGTGAGTGTAATATGATCCTTAGAGCTTGTGAACCGATCTTAGGCAAAGATCATGGAGTTGCTTAGAATCATAATTTAAGTCACTTATTCGAAAACCCTTTTCGTAACATTGAGGAAACTCATGGAAAACATCGGTTCATGCGAGACATGCAAGCATATGAACGTATGAGAGTAATATGATGTTTAAACACCCAAAAACCCTTAGAGGCATTTACACAAACACATAGAGTTCATACTAGTGATAGCTTACATCCAAGTATAAAAACAACCTTTCACACCATAACAATCAAGATATATATATATAGTATATGTAGAGACCCGAATCTTTTTCATGTTTTGATTGCATTGCATTAGGGGTATTATAGTTCTTGTGATGTTTTAATGTTTATTGTATTGTATATCTAATGGGTGTAGTGTGATTAAGGTTTAATCAAACTTTTAGTTCAGGAATGTCATATCACACTCTAAACTTTAGGAAGCTCTAGTTTTGGCACCATTTATTGGAATTGAGTGATTCTTGAACCATTAGAAAGGTATTGGAACCCTCTTCGAGGTTCATGTTTAATGTTTTTCTTTATTTTTAATCTAAGCTAAGTCAAAAATGGGTTTTCCGAGGTTTTGTCTGATGGAATTGTAGATCAGTCAACTTTGGGGAGTTTTTGGTCCATAAATAAAGGGAAATTTGAAAATTCTAAAATACTAGAAATGTTCGTTTTCGAAAGACGAATCCAACACAAGTTGAATTATCGAAATCCGATGAACGAGTCAAAAGTTATGGCCAAAACGGTATGATGGGTCAGAAATCTACAGAGCACCGATCGCTCGGTCAGAAGTAGCGATCGATCGGTTCAAAACCGATCGATCGGTATCTATCGACTGATCCAAAATTTTGTATGGGAAAAATTTTCAGAGAGTACCTTTTTGACCGAGAGCTCGGTCAAGAGCACCGAACGCTCGGTTGAGAACGGATTGCTCGGTCATAACCACCGATCGCTCGATCCTTCGTATTTTTGTAGAATTTTAGTAAGGGCTTTTTGATCTTTTGGTTCTCCGACCTTGGGGTTATAAAAAGGGATTCTATTTCGGGGTATTAGAATACTCTACCTATTTCTAATCTAATTTGGCAAAAAGGGAGAGAAACCCTAGGGTTTTGAGAGAGGGCTTTCTTGGGGAAGAAGGAGATAGCTTGGATAGAGTAAGGAGAGCTTGGAAAGCTTCCCCAAATCACTCCGGGAGCATTTTGAATCCAAGGGAAGGATTCCTAAGGTCGATATATTATCCTAATCAACTCTATTTTAAGGTTTGGTGAATATTAATATGATAGGAATGATAGAATAGAGATTAGATGCATTTTCCCAAATTTTCTATAAAGTAAGCTAATTATTGATGGAAATGTGGATTTGAATGTGGATAGAATATATGGAGGATGGAAAATGTATGGAAGATGGGATTAATATGTGGATGTGGATGATATTTGGGTTATATGGATGGATTATGGTTTGATGAATGCTTGACAATGTAGAAGGGCAATGAATTCATATTATGCGTACTCTAGGTGTTTGTGAAAATGCTTGAGAGGATAAATGCTATTATACTCTTATGAAATTGTGGTAAATTGATTATGAATTGTGATATGAATTATGATAAGATATGTATATGTGATTGTTTGTTAAGTATGTCTAATTACTTGCATGGAAATTGATAGTTGGGAAGGTAAGAACTTAGAGGAAAATCTCTCAGACCGGGAATTCTCTAACTATTTGGTATGGGACAATATAGTGGAGTTTCTATGGTGGGAGATCGGAATCTAAGCAAATACCAACTCGAATGTTAATTTCGACACTTAAGCACATATGCACGTGAATGTTAAGAAAAGAGTCTCACAAATCACACATGTGGACCACAAGCATGAGCATGGCATATGTATGACATTCTGAATAAGCATAAGCATGACATGGTCCGTATCCGCCAAGAACGGCATGTCAACTACATGTGATTCATAGGCATGGTCCGTATCCGCCAAGAACGGTATGTCAACCATTTGATTCTTAGACATGGTCCATATTCGCCAAGAACGGCATGTCACATCATTGTATGATCTGAATAAGTGCATAAGCATAAGCATCTCACAAGCACGTGGTCTCATAAGCATAAGCAGTTTATAAGTGTATTGTCTTCTAAGTCTAAGATTATCACAAGTACACGAGTCAAGGTGATGATGTGATGTATATGCGCACATGTTCTTCTGTACTCTGATTATGTTATTATGCTATTGGATATGTTTCTAATCAAGTGCATGTATATTATTATTGTTGGTTGGATTTTATATACACCGAGTACTTTTGTACTCAGCCGGACTTTTGTCTTAGCAGGTTTAGAGCAGGAGTACACGGCGGAGCCGTGGGTTGAGGAAACTTACATCGAGAAAGGATGAGAAGGTGAGCCCATCGAGGAAGGAGCCGGAGTCTTGGGTGGCTACACCTCTTAGTTTATGTTTCGTTGGTTAAGAGAGTTTTGTATTAGACTGATGATGTTGCTCAGTAGACTTTTTATAGTTGTGTATTTCATACCTTTTGATTTATAGTGAGTTGTATATGTTGACCGTAGACTTGTGCAAGTTGGTTATAGCTTATATATCGGAATTTTGTTATTCTTATTTTTAGAGACTCGTGTAGTAAGCCTTGAATGCATGGTCTTTAAGCAGGTTAAGTAATGTGACGATTACAAAGTCCTATTTTAGCCTTGTGGGATTTTGGGGTCGTTACAGTATAGAATAAGAAGAACATCATGTGGTAACTAGTAATATCACAAGATTGGTAGTAGAGTGTATCCACCTTGATGAAATCAATGATTTTGATTCCAAAATCTTAGAACACTTTGAAAACCTTGAGTTCTTGGCTAAAAAACACCAAAGGAAGGAAGGATCTTGATCTCCCTTCAAGCTTGCACAACATCTAGCTTCTCTCCTTCTTCTCCCTCTCAAAAACCTCACAAAATAGTGCATTAAGAGTTTCTGAAACCCTAGGGCACGAACAAGTCCTTATATAGGCTAAGGGATAGTGGCTAAAGTCTTAAAAGCCCTTAAAGAAGAAAACTGCGTATAACCGATCGATCGGTGGTACAGAACGAGCGATTGGTGGTTTACCGGTCGATCGGTGGTTTCAACCTAGAGATCGGTTGCAAACGCCCTCTCTGAAATTTTTTCCCATACAAATTAGTTAACCAGTCGATAGCTACTGAACGATTGGTAGAAGATCGATCGATCGGAGGTTAGTACCGAGCGATCGGTGATCCCCTGTTTTGCTGCAAAACCTCATTTTCACTACTTGAATCTTCTCCAATCCAATTCTAACACTCCTTTATGCTTAAAACACACTCCTTAAGTATATATAGACCTATTAAAACATGCACGCCAAATATCCAAACATTTCCATTAGTATAAACCTCCAAGTGTACAAGGCCATACTTGAACACTATTCACATACTATTCACCACTTAGTGAAATAGAGATTCGGGGTTCTACACACTCTCTCTCACGCCCACTTTTTTTCTCATCCCATATTCTACCATTT
Source organism: Tetracentron sinense (assembly GCA_015143295.1). Taxonomy (NCBI): domain Eukaryota; kingdom Viridiplantae; phylum Streptophyta; class Magnoliopsida; order Trochodendrales; family Trochodendraceae; genus Tetracentron; species Tetracentron sinense. The sequence continues at coordinate 23,684,327 of CM026563.1, read as the reverse complement.
TCTCTCCTATTCTCTCTCTCACCCCACTTTCTATCATCTAACCTCTTCTCTCTCACCTACGGATCTCTATAATTTCTCCATCTCCTCGGTTTCTCTCTCTTTGGTGACATTTGCGAAGAAGGAGAAGAAGAAAGGAGGAGGAAAATTTCTTTACCCTCCCCTTAAGCCTTATTTTTGGATGTTGGATGTTCTTAAAATTCCCTTTTATTTCAAGCATTGTAAGTACTTTTTTTAGTTTAATGATAAATTTCCTTTCATCGTTGTTATTTTATGTTTCTATGTCTCTTATTAATTTGTTTCATTGTTATTAGTAGATCTTAATCATCTCTAAAAAAAAAATGTTTTAAAAATACTACTCCACCATTCTCATCTTTCCATCTTTTCTAAGCTTTTTATTCTCTTTATTGCACTAACCTAGCTAACCCGAGTGCGGAATCGACATCCGACACGCCTCTATGCAACCTTGTGAATTTTGCAGGATTAAAAAGAATCGGATTAAATAAAAATAAATGTTGAAGTAGGGTGATTCATTTCAACGACCGAAAAAACCTACTATCACATGTCCTCTAGAAATGAAAATAACAACTCAAATTAAGATATAACAAATTAATTGCAAAGTGTTATCCATAACAAGCTTCAGACATTATTTTATGGAAATGCCCACAAAAGGAAAACTATCCTTAAAAAACATTATCAAACTGAAAGACATGGAACTACATCATATATGCATTAAGTTCTTGGGAGAAAAAAAATTCTATGGTTGGAAGAAAAAAAAAATTATGGTTACATGTACCCACAACAAGATCCCACATTATATGCATAGCATGCAAATGTCATATCATTAACTAATAAGATTTTCCATTAAGTTCTTGGAAGAAAAAATGGAGCAAAATATCCTTCATATATTTCTGACTCTAGTTTCCAAAGCCATGTGATATGGGTCTAGGAAGAAGACTCCTCCTATGACTCAATGTTATACTTTCTCAATCCCAAAAGTCTGACAGGTAGAAACATGTTGTAGTTTATCAGACATTTCTAGTATCACAAGTACCATTAAGAAAAAATTGTCTGATCTACCCTCTATCATGAATCTAATGTTGTTACATTTCTTGTGTTGAACTGTATTTCTTTTAAATTAGCCACAATTAAAAAGTGTTAAAAGGATCACTTGTTCACTTGTGGGATGAGGGCCAGATGGTTGTGTAGTGAAATACTGCCAATCACTGAAGGGTATTATGGCCGATGTAAGCACAAGAGCACCACAGATAATTAAAAAAAAGATGAAATACGAAGAGGATCATCGTCAAGATCAACATTTGAGCTAGATAAGGTGCTTATCATAGCTTGTTACCTTATTCTGCCATGGAACGTATTTAAGAGGAAGATGTCTTTTAAGTAACAGTGATCGAATATCTGATTAAAACCTATTATTTGGGGTTTCGTGGCAGCAATCATCCTAGTTCTATAGAAATAAAATGGTGAGCCACTAAATCTAGAAATAATCATAAAGATCCAAGTTGCCATTTTACTTGGTCGCTCTTGAGGCATATCAAGTGGGATTTTGAACCTAGGACTGGTGTTATCTGTGGGCAAGTTCGTTGTTTTGAGGGTTAACATAGAAGCCCTAACATCCCACTTGAAATCCATAGAAGACCAAAATAAAACCAAATAAAATGAAAAAAAAATAGATTTCAGGGGTTTGCTTATTTTCCATTTTTTTATCTAAAGAATATGTCAAAAGGCATCTACAACTGAAATGAATAAATAAATCTAAGAAGAGCATAAGAGAGAGAAAGAAATACCTGTAGCAAACAAAAGAAGAACAATAGAAGAAGAAGAAGAAGAAGAAGAAGAGTTGAGAGGTGTACCTATACCGGCGGCGTCTTCTTGGATGGTTGCAGACGAAATCCCCTCTTCTCTTTCTCCTTTTTGAAACCCTAGCAAATGACTCGCTCAAGAAAGTTTGGGGGTCATAAGTTCTGAATCCTATTTCTGTCATAAATCGATCCGCACAATCGGATACCCAAACCTATTTTCTCTCCCATCCATAATCAGCACTTCAGCCGATTCAGGAGGCAACAGTTTTAAGAAGAATCGATCTCGGGCATAATTGTTTCGTAATACGAAGCAAACGCAATTTTAAGTGGACAATTATTAGGAAATCAGTTTTATGCAATTAAATCACCCGACGGAATCCGAACCAAATAGGCTCTTAGAGATGCTTAATAGATTTCATCCATTTCAGGTGGAAGCTTCACAACCAACGTGAGAATTCTTTGAGAAAAATTTAGCCATTGCTTTGATGAGAAAATAATGAGCGAGTTAAAATTTTAACATTTGATGAGAAAATTTTTAGACACGAATGTGATTCCATATTTATCCTAAAGGAAGATGTCGCAGATTTGTGTATGGATATCGACATCGGTCTAAATTTGATTCTTTTATACATAGGGTGAGACAACTCAAGAACTAAGATTATTTTATTTATTTTCCTATTATTATAACTTTATAACTTGAACTTACAATTGTTATTTATTTCAGAAAAATATGTAAATTATTGGGGGAAAAGGAGTAAAATAAGTACATATTTATTGACTCTCAACAAACAATAAAGAGTGATAATGCTAAAGCTGAGATATTAAAAAATTTCTCTTAGCCAAGGATAATTAAATACTCATTGTACAATATAATGTTGCGTAAATTTCTTCATGCTTGTCTCATGTTATTTTGATTTATCAAGTATGACTACTAATTCTTTAAGTTGAAGTATTCATTTGAAATGAATTTTTTGTGTAAGTTTCTTCCAACTTCTCTCATGTTATTTTTACTTATTAAGTATGAGTACTAATTCTGGAAGTTAAAAAATTTATTTGAAATTAAATTTTACAATTCATTTTTCAATTGTAGTAGACATTGGTACTTGGGTATAATTCGTCCAGTAAAATTTCCATTGTATTAATTGGACCCAGTGCAAAAGAGCATATCCACACGTCCAAAGATTTAAAAGGTCTCCAATAAGTATGTAACTTTTTTTAAATAGCACATTTTACATATATGTTTATGTTTTGTACTTCTTTATACTAATGGTTCAAATTATTGTGGTGGAGTGAAATCGAATTGGCGGCAAGTAGTTTAAAAGGCAAGCAGAGTAAACTCATACAAATGAAATTAAACAATGTTAAGGTAAAGATATTAATTAATCCTTTTAGTGTTGTAATAAGAAAAAAATTATGGTCAATATCTTACAATTGCGGATAAAAACTATGATCAATTTCTTACGAACATAGATAAAAACTGTGACTGATAAGATGATTTCTTGTTGTGTATATAATTCAGTTATATATTGTATCGAATAATTTAATGAAAAATGTGGCATACATTCAAAGTTATAACATAACAAAGGTGACGTTTATATCATAATTGAAAACATAATAGAACATATGCTGAAATTTCTGCGATGTTCACTCAAGGCTGAAATTTCTGCAATGTTCACTCAAGTCAGAGGATTCTTGCTCGAGCCAACCCACGTTCGCTCAAGCCAACTAACAAAAATTTGAGAGCAAATACCATTCCATGTGGTAAACTCACTCGAGCCAGAGAATTCTCGCTTGAGCTAACTAACAAAAATCCGAGAGAAAATACCATTCCCTGTGGTGAACTCACTTGAGTTAGGGGATTCTTGCTCGAGTCAACCCACACTCACTCGAGCCAACAAGCCAAAAATCTGTGACTAATGAAAACCTTGTATGGAATCTCGCATGAGCCTAGGTAATCACGTTCGAGTGAGATACAATAAATCCTGAGGGAAAACTCGATTTTTCCCATTAATTACTCCTAACTCATAGATTCATACAAAATAATGTGCTAATATCTTGATAACACTAATAACCATATTGAACGAATCAAATAAAACTAATGAAGTGTTCACTTACTTGCCTCTTTTCATAGTTTGGGAATGGTTTGGAATGAATCCGAAGAAATCGATCGTCTCAGATGGATCAAACCTTACTCCATGCATCTCGAACCTCCGAACATAGAATTGTCTTCCTAAAACACAACTGGCAACCACTCTCTTCTCCATTTGTTTTTGCATGTTCTATTTTGATAACGCATTTGAGGGGTTTTATCCTATTTTTAAAATCCATGTTTTAGTGGTGGCTTATTCCTTTGTTAAAATATCGTGTCATGTGTCTTGTATCCTTGCTTATAAACATCCAAGACAAGTGAAGATGAAGACCGAAGAAGATCATCTGAAAACATTCCGATCATCACCTTCGTTTCACTCCATAGGATGGTAATTGACCTAGATACCTAGATACTTAGTGGCTTGCCCTTGGTTGAAGCTTTCGATTCATAATAGATGAAATCGCCTATTTATCATCAGAGGGGTATTTTGGTCATTTTAATTTATTCAAAATTTATGAAACTTTTAGGATATATTCTATATGACCTAAATTAGTTATGGTTCAAATTTCAGCTTAATCTGATAAGAATAGGTCTCTGTAGAATTATTCAAAGTTTCATTGGCAGTGATGAAAATTGCTGAAAATGTTGTGAATAGTGATTTCATTAGAATAAACCCAAGTTCATTCGAATGGCTCAAAGACCGTTCGAATGGCCAAAAACAGATGTTAATTTTTCTCATTCCATTAGTTGTTTGGCACACCAATCTCTGACCTTTCGAACGGGCATCGAGCAGTTCGAACGCCCTGTGCGAAAACAAAGTTTTTTAGCTATTTCTAAATCTATTTTTCGATCCCTCTATATTGGTTTGTTCCCAGAACGATCCTAAGAAGATTAAAGATTTTAGAGAGAGTTTCTAAAGGATTATTAGGATTCCCTAAACTCATTCTCCTCTCATCTTCCACCCTAGAGATTACAAGTCATTGATTGCTACATTCTTGTTTGCTTGCATATTCCTATTGTTTGGAATCTCATTAGGGATTGTTTGATAAACAACCATCAACTCATTCTATTAAGAACAATTGGCCAGAGTGTTCCGAAGCCTTTACGAATGAGATCTATCAGAGGAGGATCGTGGTTGTGATATTTAGTCGGTGGAATCTGAAGTCGTCATTGATGGAGATCGATCCGAGAAGGATTGTGGTTGTTGTTGAGACACAAGAGAAGTACAAACGACTGCGGTTGATCACGGGACTTGTGGGTAAGTGATAACTTATTGAGGCGAGGAGGACTAAGAACTGAAAGATCATAGGGCTGAGTCCGAAGGAGTCAGGTTCAAGTCTTGTAAGTTTTTGTTGACTTTGTCTTAGTGGATTCTCATTGCTGGACTAGGTCCAGTGGTTTTTCCCTGAAGGGTTTCCATGTAAAAATTGTTTGTGTTGTGGTTTGCTTGTTTATCTTATTTCGTACTTTATGTTCATCCTCCCTTAATTAATAATTTGATTGCATAATCTTAAAAATTGTAGATAGACTTGTAGGGAGACCTAGCCACCCCTTGGGTTTGTGAGTTTTCAACTCAAACATTGAACATCGATTTGAGGTTCACCGGATTTTTCACTATTAGGTATTCTCTTTTGTTTTTATATTAACCCTGAAGTAGATGTTTACACAATTGCCATTGCTAAAGGGTGTTTGATCTAACGATCTATTCAAAATCAATGTTGAGTATTCTTGAATAACCACTATGGCCAAAAGCCCACTAGGCATCAATTCTGGTGATTCTCTCATTCTGAAAAAGAATTCATTCTTATGAATTTAATTGTTATAATCAAATTTTTATTGTGAATGCATTTGGTAAATGTCAGTCATAATCAATTTTGAAGAAAATAAATAAAATAATTACATTTGGATGAAAAAAGAAAAAGAAAATTGTTTTAGGTATTAAATATGATTATATCATCAACACATATAAGTATCATAAAATACTAATTTTTTTTATTATGTCTCATCTATCTCATCACTTTTGATGCTTATCTCGTTCGTTTTAAGCGTGTTTTTCAGAATTGATTATGAAAAACGAATTTTTTTTGTTCCCTAATTACTATGCCTAAAGCAGGACGATTCTTAAAATCGTTTCCTAAAATGACTTGCCAAACATGTTTAGACTGTTTCTGTTCCCGAGATTAATAAAATCGTTCCCAAGGAACGATGCCAAACAACCCCTATGACATTAAGAATTCTCACAATAAATATAGAAATCAGGGTCACTACATATAATATTTTTATATTAGTGTATGTTTTACATCTAGGTTTTCACAACTTTTCTCACTGTTTTGTTATTTCATTTTCATCCTCTTGGCATACACATCTACGCTCTAAGGGTTTCACCGAAGCTTACTACCCACCATGCTCTATACATACATGACCCTAAACTATTTTGCATCATTTTAAAATACCAAAAAACATAAATTATAAATAATCCAAAAAATGAGTTATATGAATGTTAGAGCTAATGTTTTAAAATCCGGACCAAACCGGTGGGTCGAATCAGTTAACCGGGACCCGGTAACCTTAATGGGTTGGGTTGACACTTTATTGGTTGAATATCAAAACCGGAGTAACCCAGTTAAAACCGTCTGAACCGGAGTGACCCAGTTGACCTAGGCGGTTTTTTTTGAACTGTCCTAGTCATGGAAAAATGTAATTTTTGATTTATTCATACTAAAACACAATATATTAAACTAAATTAGGGGTTTTAAACCAAAACCCATACAACTATTTTCTCATAGTTTAGATCACACTTTGGATTATGCTTTTATTTTTTATCGATAAGAGTTTGACTATGTTCTTTTTTTCATTATAATTGTACAATGATGAGTTTTTCTTTTTTATCAACATGTTAGGTTCTTTCTTATTTAAGTAGTTTATTATTTAATCTCCTGAATCATCTGAAAAAATATCTCTTGAAACAAATTTATTAATTGAAATAAATAGGAAGAAATATTAATATTGAATGTTTCCATTGCATTACTTAGTGTCATTGGACCAACTCAGATTGACCTGGCTGTCCGACCGATTGGGACTGACTGACCCTCCTGACCTGGTTAGTGTTCGGTCTGGGTTTTAAAACATTGGTTGGAACTACTTGTGGCCAGATTCCATACAAACATATGTAGACAAACCTGGTCGATTTAGTTGTCATATGTAGAAATCGTTGGTTAGTTTCCACTTTTTATGCTTTAATTTATTTCTACTTTAGGTAGTTGCTAATTTTGTTTTTAGCAAGTTTCTATAATTTTGATGTATGTTGACATGCTTATGTTTTAGGTGATTAAATGTTTATAAATTTTCTATTAAGATATTTCCATTTGATAGCATATGAAATTACCCATTTATGTATCAATCAAAACCTAGAGGGGAGTGAATAAGATTTTCTAAGGTCTGTCTACCAATTTTAATTTTAACAATGAAAATGCGAAAAAGGTAAACAAATAAACAAACCACAACACCAAGAATTTTTATGTGGAAACCTTCTCGGGAAAAACCACGGGACCTAGTCCAGATGAAAGAGATTTTAACTAAGAGCAAAACCAACAAATACTTATAGATTTAGACTGTACCCAACTGGACTCGACACAATGATCCTCAATAACCAATCCTCAAAGCTTCAATAAGCAATCACGCGCTCGCAAGCAACATAATCAACCAGTAGTTAATTGTGTTCATCTCAAAACTCTGCAACCACGATCTCTTGATCGATCTCCGCCTAGGCGGCTCCATATTTCTTCGACCACAATAACCACCATCCACTACAGGGACCAATCTCCTTTTGTAAAAATTTTGACACGTGTCAACCAAGTTTATACTCACACAGGAGTTTAAGAGAATTAATTCAATTTAAAAAATGACCTAGAGTGATCTCATGAACAATGAAAATCAATAACGCAAGTCAAAAAGATATTTCGATGGAAACTTACAACTTAGTCTAGAACATGAAAGAGAGCTCAAAGGGATAAAACATCCACAATGGGGGAACCCTAGAACAACTTTGGGAGCCTCTCTACTCAGTTTCAAAACCTCTAATTCGAAATAGGGAACAATAGTATATATAGGCAAACCAAAAGGGGGAAATAGAAGTTACTAAACTTGAAAATCCACATTGGTGGTTCGAACGCCTAATGGGTGGTTCGAACCACCCCATAACCAAAGTACCTAGATTTTTCCGCCTACATTTTTGGCTAGGGGGTTCGAATGCTCAATCTGTGGTTTGAACCATCAACATGGATTTTACCTAAAAAATATTTTTTTAACTACCTTGGGTTGTTTCTAACCAGCTAAGGTATATCAGACATTTTCTAGGTCAATTCCTCTTAGAGTAGATGTCATCTAAGTCACTTACCATTCCGAGACACGTTTGCAGCACATGATCAACAACTTTCCTTCGTATTCACATGATTTTTAGCGCTTGGAGTTTCTTAGACCAAGACACCCTTAATAATGGTTTGTTTTACTAAAATAGCCAATCTAAAACTAGAAAATCTCTCCATTTAGCAATTCCATGACAAAACAACATTGACTAACATGACAAAGACCATACTCTCCTAAACTGAACAACAAAATAGAGACTGACTTTTACATGACTCAGGCGAAGAAACAGCCTACAAAAATAGAACTCGAATCTTACATGACTTTTGAAAATTTTACAATTCGAATAGACATTGATTCTTGTCATGAAGATAAGGATTTGGCACTGTTTGCACCCTGAAAATTTGCACATGTTGAAACAACAACACCTGCATCCTGAAAATCTGCACATGTTGAAACAACAACACTGGTGAAGAATGGAGAACATACACATCCATAAGCCAAACAATAAGCGCACGATGCATAGATCATTATCACAATAAAGCAAGTGAAGTGGGAGCACTAGTCACTGCCAAAGTGAAGTGTGAGTAATGAGATAAAGATGATGAAGCTAAAGGTTAATTGCTCCCTCCTACTTGAATTACCCATATACATGTGAGATTCTCTACCCCTTTTTTGGCACAAATAGCCAAGGACAATCTGAGAAATAAACAAGTAGAGCAGAAATAAAAATTCAATTATCAACAATCCATAGTAGGTAGATGAGAATGGTAGATGAGAATGAGGTGAGCAGAGAATAGATGACCAATCAATTATCAACAAAAAAAATGTATCATATATCCCTAACATCCACAAAGTGTAATAACCCATCCATCACAAATCAGTTAGCATCAAAGATAAAATGATCTTGAAAATAAACACATATCATAATGATGCGATAACAGGATATAAAAGAGGACTATCACATAAAGATAAAATAGTTGTTCAACCAAGTTTTTTTCCCATAATAACCTTCCCTATTAATTTGCTTACCCATAATACCTTTTCTTACAAGTTTTCCCATAATATCCTTATTAAAATTGTTTTATCCAAAATGTCCCTATTAATTTATTTGCCCGTAATACCCTTTCTTACAATTTTCCCACATTATTAGATTTGCTTTAATCCAAAATGCCCTTATTAATTTATTTGCCCATAATACCCTTTCTACAACTTTTTATTTCCTATAATACCCCTATTGATTTGTTCCTAAAATACCCCTATGATCTATATATCTTGCAATCAATTCTCATAATACCTTTATTAGATTTATTTTTTCCAAAATATCCCTATTAATTTACTTTCAATAATACCATTTCTTACAAATTTGTATTTCTTAAAATACTTTATTCACTTGATTTTAGTATTAAATTTGCACGTGCACCCAACTAGTATTAGTATAGACTAGAGGGTGGCACATGCGATGCACGTCAGAGAGAGGGGAAGGGGAGAAAAAGTGGGAAGAGGGATCCTAGTGAGGACATTTGAAAAAAAATTAAGGAATTTTTGGGTAGAGAAACTTGAGGGACTTTTTGGATATCCCCTGTTAAAAAAATTATGAGGGGGACGTTGGTTATAGAAATATGTAAGTAGGGACATCTTAGGACTCAAAAAGCTTTAGGGGCATTTTGGGTATTAGTAAAGAAAGGGGGTAGGCGAGACCTTGGCGAGACGTTCTTCTTTCAGAGTGTTTTTCCAAGAGAGCGGGGAGTACGGTTACACCACTAAGGTCACCATGTGTCCCTTCAATACTCCTTAACTGTGATTAAGATTTACCAACCCCTAAAGTTCACTCACTTATCGTTGATTTTTAGGAAAAAAATATGAATTTTTTTTAACACTAGGAGTTATTAAATTTTAATCAGGGTTTAAAAAAATTAATTTTTTTCTTCTTCTAAAAACCAAGGATAAATGGGTGAACTTTAAGGGTTGGTGAATCTTAACCACAATTGGAGTCCGGTTACACCCTTGAGGTTGTCACGTGTCTCTTTTGACACCCCTTAACAATGGTTAAGATTCACCCACCCCTAGGGTTCACCCACCTATCCTTGGTTTAAAAAAAAATTAGAAAAAAAATTCAGCTACCCCTAGAGTTCACCCACCCCTAGGGTTCACCCACTTATCATTGGATTTTAAGAAAAAAATATTAATTTTTTAAACCCTGGTTAACATTTACTAACTTTTAGGGTGAATTTATTTTTCCAAAAACCAAGGATAAGTGGGTGAACCCTAGGGGTGGGTAAATTTTAACCATAGTTAAGAGTATATAATAGTAGAGAATTTCAAGTCTACTATAAATGAGTAAAGGGTAGTATGAGAATTAAGCAAACATTCAATGAAATTTTAGTCTTATATACATAATTATTATATACATGATTATGATAAGGGTATTTTGGGAATTTAGAAAAAAATAATCTTAGTTTTTAGATAGATAGAAATTAAAGGGCAATTTTAGAATTAACACAAATATCAATCAATGTTTTTAACATAGGAATCCTCTAAATATTATTAGACTCTTTATATTAGTACAGATAAGGAAACCAAAAAAAAAGTAAACAAAGAAATCCAATCCATTATTGCAACCCTAGGTTGGTTGTCCTGCCTACAATGAGGCTCAAAAAGCTATCCTAAGTCTCCGTATGTCCTCGCATGGGATTGTGTTTTATGAATTTCCCGATTATCCAGGGTAAATAGAATTACGTAATTAAACCTTCACACTAGCGAATGACTTGAGTAATGACGACATTGGTAAAAATGAGTGTGTGAAGCAAGTTGGAGGCTCTATCTTTGTTGTGAAGATCTTTTCTGGGTTTTGCTCTATCCCCTCTATCCGTGTGACCTGTGATACCACAGTTTTCTAGTTTTGGCTTATCTTCCATTCGTTTCGGTTCATCATTTATTTTTGGTTTTTATCATATCTTCCTTCAGTGTTGTCTATCTATCGTTCTCTCATCATCCTAGGTTATTGGTTTGTATCAGCTGCAATGGTTTTTCTTACTGGTGGCTGCTCTTACATTACTTTGGCTCCCTTTCTCTTCCTGTTTCTTCTCCTCCTTTTTCCCAGTATCCTTTTCTCTATCATTTTTCTCCTTTCCTCCTGCTTTCTTGGTCGGTAACTTTTCGCTCGATTCGGGTCTTTCTTTTCTTGTTATCTTCATCTCCATTATCAGTGTCATCTCTCTCTTGCTATTTCTAATGGAAGATCACTCTGTCATCGACGACACTCAACCACCTCCAGTCGCAAACTTGGCAGAGGATGTCAATCAAAAGTTATCTTTGAATTATCTCAACGAGCCAATTCAGATCCAACACCAAACCCTTGAAGCCAGAATTCAGGAATGCACAAATAGTATCATCGGTAAATTCCTATCGGACCGGCCCATTAACTTTGTTATCGCCCAGCAAACGACTTTAAGAGCATGGAACACACGCTCTCCGGTGAGTGTTAGAACTCTAGCTTACGGGTTTCTTCATTTCAAGTTCACATCGAGTGCATATATGAGTAGAGTTCTCAAGACCCAGCCATGGTGTATTAATGGTCACCCTCTTCTACTCATGAAATGACGACCAAACATTCTGGTTTCAGAACTCCAGCTAACGGAGCTACCTGTCTGGGCACAGATCCATGGGCTGCCCCCTAAATGTCAAACTGCATAACTCGGTCATGGAGACCGTTTGGGCAAGGTGACTAATCTCAATTTTCCTGATAAACTACACGCTCAAGGCAAATTCATGAGAGTTCGTGTTCTGAAGGATATTCACACCCCACTTCAGCCATATGTTACACTCCAACTATTATCAAAGGTAACCAAGATTTTTCTGTTGGGATTCAAGAATAATAATGTTAAAACAAAAAACAAGATTATTCAAATCCTGGATCTAGACCATGCAATCAATTTTTCTAGAATTCATAATCAAAATGGGACACAGATTAAAAGAGATGATCTCATACCTTTCGCTGGAATTTCCCTATTCCCTTCACGGTGTGATGCTGTGTTTCTCGGCGCTTGAGAGGGATGAGAGAGTCTTCTCTTTTCTCCTTAGGTCTGATTCAATGGGGTTTCCAATTGACGTAAGAGAAAAGAGGGACCCCCTATTTGCTTTATATACCCTTGGAACCCTACCCATCATAAGATCCAAAGGTTAAGAGGGATCACACCAAAGATCTAACGGTCGCCAACCCTGACCATGCTGCTAGCTTTAATAACACTTAAAGAGTCCCTGTTTGATCACATCTCTTTAGTGGGACCCATTATCCTTAACATTCTCTATTGACAGCAATACAATCCGAGTTTTGAAAACTAAGGATTGCGCCAGACCACATAGGTTTTTATTTAATAAGAAAAACCCTAACAATCTCCCACTTGGTCCAAGCAATCCTTAAATAAAATAAAATGACTCTTCGGATTGAACAACCTTAAAAACATGAGTGGCCACTCTTTTAATTTTGAAAAACATTGCTGTCGAGAATTAAGTGTTCTTTAACTGTTACTTTGATTCAAAAGCACCACTAACGGTGATCATGGAAGCATTTAGCATCTACTAGTGTTCATTTACTATGATACAAGCCACTCCATGGTCAAACAGCTAGTAATACTAATGTTTCAGAGCGGTTCTTTATGGTGGCAAAGTATGGTGTGATATGGACTATACACAACCTTATGTGATCAAAATGTATACGTCCAAAAATTGTCCACGCTACATGCATTTAAGCATATGCATGTCATTCCGATACTTTACGGCAACCGCCATGTGAAGTCCATCACCTTGTATCCAGAATGAAGGCCTCAAACATGGTACCCAACCATGTTCAGGCCAAGCAACTTGAGAGCTTTGTGCAAGGCTCTCGGGCAAACCTGACATCAATGACATCCGTCATGTGAAGTCCATCACTTGATGTCTTTACCTTTTGCACGTGCATTCAAATACATAACTATAATCAAATGATGCATCAATTATTTAATTTGCATAACCATAACATATCAATATCTGAGAGTGTAAAACAATGACATGTATATCATATAAATGTCTGAAATATAAAACAATGAACAATACTCCCACTAAATAAAAGAATCAAACGATTCTAAAAGGTTCCATAATAGTGACAAGTTCTTTAAAAAATTTCTGGTGGAGAGTTCTTTACTTAATGGGTTCACAATCCAAACATGCAACAACACAGAATCTGATGAGGATTTCAAACTATCTTGAAATCAAGCAAAATCAGAGTCTGAATAACTTTTAAATTTCTAGTTCGATATATCTCTTGTAAACCAAACTGAAATCCTATGAGATAACTCCAAACGTCTAGAAATATGATCTCTGGTAATCTTGATATCCAAAATATAACTTACAAACCTGCTCCCACTGACCTTAACATATGTCTGATGTTAACAAACATACAACAAAAATGATATAAAATACGAGTCCAAGTTTAGCTAATAAAGATTATCTACTAATATATTACTACCAACTGTCTGAAAAATATGTCTGATGGAGAGTGTACTCCCCTCAATGATAAAATTAAACTGTATCCAATCCAATAATATCTCGCCTAAACAACGGCACAATGAAAATAACATCTAATAGTAAAAACCAGAAACAAAGTCTAACACTAATCAGCAAGTTCCAACAGCCTCTAATACTGTTGATGTAGAGTTCTTCAAAAATCAGTAGCTTATCAGCCTTGGCGCTTCGCCGATGAATGAACTATTTTGTTCTTCCTGCACCAATCCTTATATTTGAAACAGTTTCTTTTCATGTGACCTTTCCCCTTGCAGAAGAAACACTCAATCTCCTCTAGTTCCTCAGTATTATCATTTCCCTGAAATTGATGTCCCGAACTCTGTCCTAAATTTTGACCTGAACTCTGTCCTAAATTTTATCCTTGCCAGAAATTCTGTGAATTAGATTTCTTGAACCCTTTATTCTTAAAATTCTTCTTACTACCAGAATTCACAGCCAAGTTCGCATACTCAGCTTTCCCACGCTTCAAGCGCTCTTCCTCACTAACACACACAGCTATCAGTTCATGTAGATCCCACTTCCTATCCTGTGCACTGTAATTAACCTTAAAAGCATCAAATGATTCTGGAAGTGAGGCTACAGCCAAATGCACCATGAGGTCATCCTCAATTGTCAACCCAAGCTCTCTGAGAGAGATAATTAACTTAGATATCTTCAAGATGTGCTTCCGAACATTTCCAGCACCATCATACTTCAATGAAATCAGCTGAGTTAAACAACTGTACTGACGAGACCTAACAGATCCCATAAATTGTTTCTTGATAGTCTCAAGAAGAACCTTAGCAGTATCAGCAGGAGGAATACCACCTCTGATGGCTTCTTGAACAGAAGCCCTAATGATCATCATGGTCATCCTATTAGCCTTCTCCCATTTCGAATACAAAGACTTATCTGAATCTGAAGACTCAGCAGTGGGAGTAACCGGCTTTTCCTCCAATAGGACAAAGTCGTAATCAAGGCAACCCAGAACTATATCTAGCTGCATCTTCCAAGAACTATAGTTTGAACCATTCAAAGGCTCAATCCCAGTCAAATGTTTTACTATGTTATGGTATGTCTAACAAATTATTGCACAAATTATAATAATTTACTTTATACTTGTCATTGCATGATTTTATTTAAGCTTTATGATTCTAATACGGTCTTGGGGTTAAGCCGGATAGCTAAAGTGGTTTACTTTAAGATTGCTTACTTCCACTTTATGGGACAGGTGGGCGCATCATCTAATCACACCTTTGGGCAAGAGATTTCGACATGCAATTCACCCCCCAATTGGCGACAATAGTCGCGCACAGAACTGATCTATCACGTATTGGATTGATTAGGACACTTTCACACCTTTGGGCAAGAGGGTTATCCTTCTCTCACCGCCACGCACAAATCATTCTGCCCCACTCAGTCTACAAGAAGTCCCTAGACACCTTTGGGCAAGACTAGCTATTCAATGTAGGTGAGTGCAAACTCACGATCTTAAAAAGATTGAAATCCCTAAATTCGAATAACCAGAACTTCTATAGGACGGTCACCTTTGGGCAAGACGATTAACCTACTTTGGTTATGACCATTCGAACGACCGCCTTACAGATCAAACCTAAACCCCATAGGATGATCTAACTTTAATTCTTGATATTAATTTTGGGTAAAAGCATCAAGTTTTTTTTTTTTTTTTTATTTAATGTCAAAACCATAGGAAAATCATATTCATGCACTAAAACAGCTATTTCCAGTGCTCAGAAGTCAAAATGGACCCCAAAAACGGAATCAGAACACCCAAAAACCTCAGAATAGGTCGGAACACTCTCCCTAGACGTGTCCTGTGGACGTGTCACGCGCAGGGGGGACACTCCTACAACTGTCACACGCGCCTCACGCGCAGGTAGTGTGCGTCACGCGCGGAAAGTGCGATTCACGCACACGGAAATGGCCCACGCGCGTTCTGCGCGTCACGCGCGAGCGGTTCGACGCTGTCACGCGGTCCGGTCTGGGCCTTGGTTCGGTCCGGTTGGTTCAGCCATCGGTCCGGTTCAGTATTTGAACCGGTTGAACCGGTACGGTCCAGTGAACCGGATTCTGTGAATTCGGGTCAGGTTATGACTCATTCGGTTCGGGTTTCAGGGTCGGTATATGTATATGGGTCGGATCGGCCCAAGGCATTCGGTTCGGTTTTTGGATCGGGTCACAGGGTCGGGTGACCCTCGTGACTCTATCTCCCTCACCCGAAAACAGTTTTTTTTTTTTTTTTTTTTTTTTTTTTTTAATTTTTATTTTTCAAAACCCTAAGCCCGTATACTGTTAACCCTTCTTATGGGGGCTCTACCGGCCACCTCTCCGGCTGCCGCCAGTGCCAAACCGACGGCCATCCTCCGGCGAGAAAAACCTCACCGCCGGTGATCCTTTCCAGCGACGGACGGCGGCGGAATCTCCGTCCAACCGAAAACGCTGAAAAACCTTTTTTTTTTTTTTTTTTTTTAAAATCCGATTCACTTGGATCTTAAAAAATAATTATTCAACTCAAAAATTATTTCTAAAACAATAAAATCGATTATCAAATCCGTAACCAATTAATCAATTTTATTTGTTGATTTCCTTACATCCGAATCACTTTAATCATTAAAAATAATAATTTTCAAACCCGAAAATTAATCCAATCTATTTATTTGATTTACCTTAATTATCAATCATATAGATCAATAACAATTTCCGAAAATAAATTAAACTCAGATTTTGATTATTGAGAAAAATTAATCACAAGGTCAACCCTGTGCTCTGATACCAATTGTTGGGATTCAAGAATAATAATGTTAAAACAAAAAACAAGATTATTCAAATCCTGGATCTAGACCATGCAATCAATTTTTCTAGAATTCATAATCAAAATGGGACACAGATTAAAAGAGATGATCTCATACCTTTCGCTGGAATTTCCCTATTCCCTTCACGGTGTGATGCTGTGTTTCTCGGCGCTTGAGAGGGATGAGAGAGTCTTCTCTTTCCTCCTTAGGTCTGATTCAATGGGGCTTCCAATTGACGTAAGAGAAAAGAGGGACCCCCTCTTTGCTTTATATACCCTTGGAACCCTACCCATCATAAGATCCAAAGGTTAAGAGGGATCACACCAAAGATCTAACGGTCGCCAACCCTGACCATGCTGTTAGCTTTAATAACACTTAAAGAGTCCCTGTTTGATCACATCTCTTTAGTGGGACCCATTATCCTTAACATTCTCTATTGACAGCAATACAATCCGAGTTTTGAAAACTAAGGCTTGCGCCAGACCACATAGGTTTTTATTTAATAAGAAAAACCCTAACATTTTCCTCTAGCTTTCGAAAAATTACCTACTGTATGTTATAAATGCGAGAAGTTGGGGCACGATATCAAGCACTGTGATAGCCACCAAGACGAAGTATCAAGTTTTGCAGGAGTCAATCTCTTTGGACCATGGGTCCGGGCCGAAAATGTTTCACATGGAATCATGGCCTTTGAAAAACCTATTGGAGAAAACGACTGGGGAGTGTGCTCGGAATACTGGTTCTAATCTGGCGTTCATGGAGGTCGAAACAATGGAGACGAAGAAGGGACATTGAACACGTGTCCAGGATTCGGTCTCCTCACGTCCTATTTTTTCAGAAACGGGGGAAACATTCTCTGACGCAGGCAGCCAGCACGATGCACTACGGATTAGGGAGGAACCAATGGCTGAAGCACACCTCTCACAGCTTATCACAGGTTCTGTCGAACCTCAACGGTCAAGTCCTGGACTTTATCTAGAGGAAATGATTTCCTCATTTTCAAGAATTTGATCGACACCTGAAGGAAAACGGACTCCCCCCCCTCCAAATCCCAAGAGATTCTCCTCGGATTTTGGGAAACCCATATGGGTTAATCTTAAGCTCCAGTTATCAACCTCGGGTACCCTAGTGAATTGGGTTCACTCATCTAAACCAAAAGCCCAACTTTTTGAAAGCCCGGTCCCCCTTCAAAACAAAAAGCCCAACCAACCTCACTTACAAGACAGGCCAAGCCAAAGATCAGCCCAACACCAAGTCTGCCCCCAAACCTTTTCCACAGCCCATCAAAAGCCAAAGAACTGGATCTTCGAACCAAGGACCTGTCCCTAAAGACTTGTCTTTCGAGTCAGCCTCAATGGCCTACCTTTCAGGATCTCTCATTTATAGTTTCAGATCTTCTAATAGTCAGCTCGTCAATAGAGGATCCTTCTTTATTCCCGCTACTGAAAACCTCTCTCTCCCAGACAATAGGGACCTAGGGATTTTTGAAATTCCAGAAAGCGACTCTTACATCGAGGCAGCTGACTCAGATCAGCCCCCGATAGCAATGAATGTCTTAGCTTGGAACTGTCAGGGGATTGACTACCCTCAAACAGTTCATTACCTAAAGGACCTGGTCCTTAAATATAGGCATTCTTTACTGTTTTTAATGGAGACAAAAATAAACGGGAAAAACTTCTTCAGCTATCTCAGAAGCTTCATATGGACAATTTGTATACAGTTGGACCATTAGGTGGTTTGTCGGGGGGTTTAACTTTGACGTGGAAGGACTCTTTGAAAATCCAGATTATACAAGCTGACTCTCATAGGATTGAGGTGTAAGAGTTTTAATATTTTACAACTCTTAGTGTGGCCCACGCAATCATGTTTTGGTTAATTCAAAATCCCGGATTGATAAGGTTGCTATCAGAGAATGTTTAAGTTGGTGGGTCCCACTAAGATGTGGTCAAACATGGGACTCTCACATGTTCGATAATTAAGGAGAAACGGTTAGATGACTCACCGTTAGATTTGGTGTGACTTCCCATGACCCTTGGATCGTGATGGGTGGTTACGAGGGTTTTTTATCTTATAAGTTTTGGGAAAGTCCCTCTTCTCACTCACGTTATTTTCAAGCCCCATCGATAAACTTGAGAGGAGAAGAGAAGACTCCCAAAAGGAGATTCTTGATTTTATTTTGCAGGTTTCTGGATTCATAAGGTCGTTCATATTGTCATAGGCATTATTCATTGATCTTAAAAAGGTACGAATATTTTATCCCTGAATTTATGTTCACTAGATTAATTTAATATTGCATGGTCTAGATCCTCACATATATTATTCGACATAGAATAGTATTTTTATGAGATTCAGTTTAATCTTACAATTGGTATCAGAGCACAGGCTCGAACCATGCTTTTAAATTAATCTAACAATGATGGATTAATTCAGATTAATTATTATAATTATTGTTTTTAATTATAAATAATTTTTCTGGAATTTTTGGGGTAATGTTATACCTTTAGTTGAATTCGGAATATTTTAATTTATTAAAGGTAGTTATAAAAAAAAAAATTTTTTTTTTTTCTCGGTCGTTTCCGGTTGGACGGTGTTTCCGCCGCCGGCGATCATCGGAAAACTCTGCCGCCGGTGGGGTTTTGGTCGCCGGACTACTGCCGACCTTTTGGCACCGGCGGCTGCCGGGATGGTGGCCGGTAGGGCCCCCACTAAAGAACTTAACTGCTACGGCAGTTTGGTTTTCAAAAAAAAAAAAAAAAAAAAAAAAAAAAAAAAAAAAAAAATTCGGGTGAGAGTGACGAGGGTCAAACCGACCCGTTGATCCGGTCCGACCCTACAGGCCGGACCCGGACCCGAAACCCTATGGGTCAGACCGACCCGTTTTTGAACCCGGACCCGAATTCTAATGGGTCAAACCGGACCCGACCCGTTTGTATCCAGACCGGTCCACCTGAACCAGACCGGTCTAACCGAATCGAACCGGTCAGACCGGACCGAATCAGACCGGAAGCCGTAAGCGCAAGCGCGTGACGCGCACTGCAGCTTTCGACGCGCACTCCAGCGCGTGACGTGCACTCCCGCGCGTGACGCGCACTCCTAGCTTCTGAGACGCGCGTGTCATGCGCGTGACACTCGCAAGGACGTGTCTGGTGCGCGTGATGCGTTTCCAGGACACGTCCAGGGAAGTGTCTTACCTCTTTTGAGGTTTTTGAGTGTTCTGGTTTCATTTTTTGGGTCCTTTTGGACTTCTGAGCACTATAAATGACTGTTTTAGTGCATTTTAAGGTTTGGGTCATTCCTAAAGGGGTTTAGGAATGACCAGTAAGGCAGATATTCGAATGAGCATAACTGAATTAGGTTAGATTGTCTTGCCCAAAGGTGACCGTCCTAAAGAAGTTATGATCCTTTGAATAGGAGATTTTGATCTCTTGTAATCTGCAAGTTTGCACTTAAATACATAGAATAACTAGTCTTGCCCAAAGGTGTCTAGGGACTTCTTGTACTATAAGTGGGACAGAATAACTTATATGTGGAAGTGAGAGAAGGATAACCCTCTTGCCCAAAGGTGTGGAAGTGTCTTGATCAATCCAAAGCATGATAGGTTAGTTCTGTGCGCGACTATTGTCGCCATTTGGGGGGTGAATTGCATATCGAAATCTCTTGCCCAAAGGTGTGATTAGATGATGCGCCCACCTGTCCCGTAAAGTGGAAGAAATCATTTTTAAAATATTAAACCACTTTAGCTAATCCGGCTCAACCCCTAGACCGGTTAGAATTATTAATTAGCAACTACAAGAACCAAATAAAGTTTTATAATTTGTGCGATAATTTGTATTACAAACCATAACATATATAGACATCATTATTTGCAGCTATGGACGGATCTGTTGTACACAGGCATTTGACTGGGATTGAGCCATTGAATGGCTCAAACTATGGTTCTTGGAAGATGCAGCTAGATATTGTTCTAGGCTGCCTAGACTATGACTTTGTCCTCCTGGAGGAAAAGCCGGATGCTCCCATTGCTGAGTCTTCGGACTCAGATAAGTCTTTGTTTTCGAAATGGGAGAAGGCCAATCGGATGGCCATGATGATCATCAGGGCTTCTATTCAGGAAGCCATCAGAGGAGGTATCCCTTCGGCTGAGACAGCTAAAGAGCTTCTTGAGACTATCAAGAAGCAATTTATGGGGTCAGTTAGATCCAGACAGTACAGCAGTCTGACTCAGTTGATTTCTATGAAGTATGATGGTGCTGGGAGCGTTCGAGAACATTTTCTCAAAATCTCGAAGTTAGTTATCTCTCTCCGAGAGTTGGGTTTGACCATTGAGGATGACCTCATGGTCCATTTAGCTGTGGCTTCTCTTCCTCACTCCTTTGATGCATTCAAAGTTAATTACAGTGCACAGGACAGAAAGTGGACCCTCAACGAACTGATAGCAGTTTGTGTGAGTGAGGAAGAACGCACTAAGCGTGGTAAGGCCGAATCTGCAAATTTGGCTATTCGTTCTGGAAGTAAGAAGAACTTCAAGACAAAAGTTTTCAAGAAGCCAAATACTCAGAGATTTTTTCCAGGGCAGAGTTCAGGGCAGAACCAGGGTCATCAATTCAAAGGGAAAGGGAAGACAGATCAGTTTCAGGGCAGAGGGATTGTCATCAAACCAGAGGAGATAGAATGTTTTTTCTGCAAGTTGAAAGGG
Organism: Tetracentron sinense; assembly: GCA_015143295.1. Classification (NCBI taxonomy): domain Eukaryota; kingdom Viridiplantae; phylum Streptophyta; class Magnoliopsida; order Trochodendrales; family Trochodendraceae; genus Tetracentron; species Tetracentron sinense. The sequence continues at coordinate 23,663,009 of CM026563.1, read as the reverse complement.
CATGTGAAGAAAGACTGCTTTAAGTATAAGGAATGGGCCAAGAAGAAGAATAAAGGTATTAATTTATCATTGGTATGCTTTGAATCAAACCTAGTGGATGTTCCTTCAAACACTTGGTGGATTGATTCAGGTGCCTCTGTGCACATTTCTCATTCTCTTCAGGGGTTCGTACATAGACGTAAGGCCAAGGATGAGGAGCTTCTATTCATGGGGAATTCTTCACCAGCAGTAGTAGAGGCTATTGGGACTTGCAGACTGATTTTAGACTCTGGTCATGTTTTGCTTTTGGATGATACTTTTTATGTGCCGTCTTTTAGACGGAATATTATTTCAGTTTCTAGACTTGGTACATCTGGCTACAGTTTTTTATTTGAGGGGAGTGTGCTATCTGTTAGACATAATTTGCAGACTATTGGAAATGGTATTTTGATTGATGGTCTTTATCAGTTGGTTTTGGATTCTAGTTTTGCATCATCCTTACTATGCATGACAGTTGATTCTTCTACTCCAGTTACCGGTTCTAAACGTGTTAGACAAAATGGAAATTCTTCTATGTTGTGGCATCGTAGATTGGGTCATATATCAAAGGAGCGTTTAGAGTCTTTAGTTAAGTCTGAAGTTCTGGAACCCCTTGACTTTTCTGACTTCGAGACTTGTATAGACTGTATTAAGGGAAAAATGACTAAGAGTCGGAATTTGGATGCAGTTAGAAGTACTGGTCTTTTGGACCTAATACACACTGATATATGTGGACCTCTCCCTACAGCATCTCGAGGTGGTCAGCGATACTTCATCAGTTTTATCGATGACTTCTCTCGTTATGCCTTTGTATTTCTAATTCATCATAAGTCTGAAGCATTAGAGATGTTCAAGCAATACAAGGCTGAAGTGGAGAAGCAGTTGGACAGGCCGATTAAAGCTGTCCGTTCTGATAGAGGAGGTGAATACTATGGGAAAGCTGATGTTGATGGGGTTAACCACGGTGGATTTGTCAGTTTCCTTCGTGAACACGGTATTGTGCCTCAGTACACCACTCCTGGGACTCCGGAACAGAATGGTGTAGCTGAGAGGAGGAACCGAACGTATATGGATGCTGTTCGCAGCATGATGAGTCACACAGATTTACCTGATAGCTTTTGGGGTGAAGCCCTTAAGACCACTGTTTATATTTTGAACAGGGTCCCCAACAAGGTAACTCCTGAAACCCCCTTTTTCCTCTGGACTGGGAGAAAGCCTAGTCTTCATCATTCTCGCATCTGGGGTTGTCATGCTGAAGCAAGAATTTATGATCCCACCTTGCAGAAGCTTGATCCTAGAACTGTGAGTTGTCGCTTCATTGGATATCCGGAGAGATCGAAGGGTTTTAGATTTTACTGTCCTTCTAGACCATCTCAGTTTGGGGAGACCAATAATGCGAGATTTCTGGAAGATGGTGAAATTGGAAGCTCAGTTCACAGAGAAGTTGTTTTTGAGGAAGTACTTGATGATGGTAGTTCATTTTCACTACTACCACTTCTAGCTAGACCGCTTTCACCGGTTGTTCAGGTCACTCGTACAGTTGCAGTGCCAGTGCAAGAAGAACAACAGGGTGCGACAATAGCAGCTGATATTGTTGCACCAACTCAAACTGTTGTTGCTCCAACTGTTGCTGCACCAGTATCTCTGAGAAGATCTTCACGGGATAGAAGATCAGCTATGTCTTCTGATTATGAAGTGTATTTGAATGAAGGTGACATTAGTGATTCTGTGGATCCTTCCAGTTTTCAAGATGCTCTGCAGAGTCCGCACTCTCGGGAATGGTTGAATGCGATGAGAGAGGAATTGATGTCAATGGAGAAGAATTCAGTCTGGGATCTTACATCTTTACCTCCTAATTCCTCAACCATTGGGTGTAAATGGATTTACAAGACCAAAAGGGATTCTGAAGGTAAAATTGAAAGATTTAAGGCAAGGCTTGTGGCCAAGGGTTTTAAGCAGAAGGAAGGCATTGACTATGTTGAGACCTTCTCGCCTGTTTCAAAGAAAGATTCCCTCAGAATTATTTTGGCTCTAGTAGCGCATTTCGATCTAGAACTTCACCAAATGGATGTTAAAACTGCATTTCTGAATGGTGAACTTGAAGAGGTTATTTTCATGGATCAACCGGAAGGTTTTGTTACTCCTGGAAGTAAAGAACTTGTTTGCAATCTGAAGAAGTCGATTTATGGTTTGAAACAGGCCTCCAGGCAATGGTACCTGAAGTTTGATAAAGTTGTTATTCAACAAGGTTTCCATGAAAATCCAATGGATCGATGCATATACCTCAAGTTGAGTGGGAGTAGGTTTATCATTCTTGTGTTGTATGTCGATGACATTCTTTTAGCAAGTAATGATGTTCATATGCTTCATGATACCAAGCTATTCTTGTCTCAGAATTTTGATATGAAAGATATGGGAGAGGCAAGTTATGTCTTAGGCATCAAGATCACTAGAAATCGCAGTTCAGGATGTTTGGGTTTATCACAAAGGGCTTACATTGACAAAGTGTTAACCAGATTCAAGATGCAGAATTGTGCTCCCGGAGATGCTCCAGTAGTTAAGGGAGACATCTTCAATAATCGTCAATGTCCCAAGAATGAAGTTGAAAGACTTCAAGTTGATTCTACTGATTATGCTTCCGCAGTTGGGAGTCTTATGTATGCCATGATTTGCATCAGGCCTGACCTGAGTTTCATTGTTGGGATGTTGGGAAGATATCAGAAGAATCCTGGAGCTGTTCACTGGACTGCAGTTAAGAAAGTACTTCGGTACCTTCAAAGGACTAAAGATTTCATGCTGGTTTACCGGAGATGTGATGAGCTGGAAGTTGTTGGTTATTCAGATTCTGACTATGCTGGATGTCAGGATAGTTTGAAGTCGACTTCGGGATATGTTTTCATGTTAGCTCAAGGTGCAGTTTCATGGAGAAGTGCCAAGCAATCCTTGGTGGCATCTTCTACCATGGAAGCAGAGTATGTTGCTTGTTATGAGGCTGCACAACAGGCCATTTGGATGAAGAACTTTATCAGTGAGCTCAAAATAGTGGACTCCATTGAGCGACCGATCAAAATTCATTGTGATAATGCAGCTGTCGTTCAATATGTTAAGAACGACCATGTCACAAGCAGGAACAAACATATAGAGATAAAATATCTATATGTGCGAGAGAAAGTTCGAGCTGGTTTAATCATTATCCCTCACTGTTCTACCTTAATCATGATTGCTGATCCATTGACTAAGGGTCTTTCAGTTAGAGTTTTCAAAGAGCATGTAACCCGTATGGGAGTTTTAGAGTCTTTTGATTCCTTTGTTTAGTGGGAGTATTTATTTATTATCTCATTCCAGTCCTTTTTATGATTCATATATTATGTTGATATACTCTCATTTAAATGTTATGGTTTTGGAAATAATTGATGCATCATTTTAGTTGTTCTTATGTTTTTGAATGCACGTGCGAAAGTATAGACATCAAGTGATGGTATTCACATGGCGGATGCCATTGATGTCAAGTTAAGCCCGAGAGCGTGCACAAAGCTCTCAAGTCGCTTGGGTTGAATATGGTTGGGCACCATGTTTGAGGCCTTCATTCTGGATATAAGGTGATGGATTTCACATGACGGATGTCGTAAGGTATCAGAATGACATGCATATGCTTAAATGCATGTAGCGTGGACACTTATGGATATACGCATATTGATCACATAAAGTTGTGTATTTTCCATGTCACACCATAATAGTCATCATAAAGTTCCTCTCGAAGATATTGGTGTTACTAGCAGTTTGACCATGGAGTGGCCTGTATCATAGTAATGAAAACTAGTAGATACTATGTGCTTCCATGATCACTGTTAGTGGCACTCTTGTTTTAGAGTGAAAGTTTAAGAACATGTAATTCTCGGCAACTATTTTTTAAAATAAAATAGAGTGGCCACTCACATTTTTTAAAGGTTTCAATCCGGGAAGTCTTTTCTTTAATTATTCTTTTAAAGGGATTGCTTGGGCCAAGTGGGAGATTGTAAGAGTTTTAATATTTTACAACTCTTAGTGTGGCCCACGCAATCATGTTTTGGTTAATTCAAAATCCCGGATTGATAAGGTTGCTATCAGAGAATGTTTAAGTTGGTGGGTCCCACTAAGATGTGGTCAAACATGGGACTCTCACATGTTCGATAATTAAGGAGAAACGGTTAGATGACTCACCGTTAGATTTGGTGTGACTTCCCATGACCCTTGGATCGTGATGGGTGGTTACGAGGGTTTTTTATCTTATAAGTTTTGGGAAAGTCCCTCTTCTCACTCACGTTATTTTCAAGCCCCATCGATAAACTTGAGAGGAGAAGAGAAGACTCCCAAAAGGAGATTCTTGATTTTATTTTGCAGGTTTCTGGATTCATAAGGTCGTTCATATTGTCATAGGCATTATTCATTGATCTTAAAAAGGTACGAATATTTTATCCCTGAATTTATGTTCACTAGATTAATTTAATATTGCATGGTCTAGATCCTCACATATATTATTCGACATAGAATAGTATTTTTATGAGATTCAGTTTAATCTTACATGAGGGTCATATATCTGAAAGTTGTGCTCCTCAGTGTTGGAGATTAACTTGTATATATGGTCTGAATGGAGAGAGGGATTGGGCAACATTGTGGCATACCATTGGGCTGGCTGGAGCTCGAATTTTAGAACCGTGGTTATGTCTGGGAGACTTTAATGATTTGCTATCAGTGGATAAGTAGAAAGGAGGGATTCCAAAGACTTCCCACCAATTAGCTGCGTTCCGGAGTATGGTTTCTCTTTCTAATCTAATTGACATGGGATGCCAAGGACCTATGTTTACCTGGACAAATAGGAGAGCAGCCCTCACACTATTTGGGCAAGATTGGACATAATTTTTGTTAACCAGGAGTGGCTCCAGTCCAATCTGGGCGCGCTTGTGAAGAACCTCACTACGATTTTTTCAGGGATGAATGAGGATCTGTGTAGGGACTTCTCAAATGATTAAATCAAGAATACCCTCTTCAGTATGGGCCCAATGAAAGCTCCCAATCCCGATGGTATGGCTGCCACTTTTTTTCAAACTCACTGGAACACTCTTGGTCGAGACTTCTATAAGTCCATCCAAAGTTTTTTCTCTTCAGGCCACTTGCTCCAACAGGTAAACCACACTCATATTGTTTTAATACCAAAAATCTAAAATCATGAAAGCTTGGGTCATTGCCGACCAATCAGCCTATGTAATGGTAGCAAAACTTCTTGCAACTAGGCTTCGGAACATTCTCCCCCTTTTAATAGACCCAGCTCAATCGGCCTTTGTTCCTGATAGGCAAATAATTGAGAATGTTCTTTTAGCCCATGAGGTTAGTCACTATCTCAAAAGGAAGAAACGGGGGCAGATAGGCGAATGGCCTTAAAATTGGATCTAACTCGTGTCTACGACAGTGAGTGGCCATTCTTATTCACAACCTTGGAAATTTTGGTTTTCGCCTCCAATGGATCAATTGGATAAAACAATGTGTTCAATATGTGTCCTATTCCATCATCGTCAAAGGACAACCTCATGGGATTTTTAAACCTACTAGGGGCTGAGGCAAGGAACCCATTATCCCCTTATTTGTTTTTACTTTATGGGGAGGTGTTGTCAAGAGATATTCATTCGAATGAAGGCTTGAGTGGGATCCGAATGGCTAGGCAGGCTCTGGTGCTTTCTCACTTGTTTTTCGCTGACGATTGTTTGGTTTTTTTAAAAGCAGACTTCGAAGAGACCTCAACCCTCAAGACAATATTGGAAAGTTTTGGAAGGGCTTCGGGTTTACATGTTAATTTTGACAAGTCGGGTATCATATTCAGTGCAAATACCCCCCGTCATTTCTAACATATGATACGACAATTTCTCCACATAAAGACTGATTTCTCAAATGACAAATATTTGGGTCTGCCAGCTTCTTTTGGGTGCTCAAAAACTCAAGTTTTCAATTTTATAAAGGAGCGACTATTTAAAAAGCTACAAGGATGGAGGAGTTCTCTCTTGACTCAAGCGGGTCGTGGCGTGCTAATTCAGGCATGTGATTCAGGCTATCTCGACTTATGTTATGAGTTGTTTTCAACTCCCTTGCCGTATGCTGAAGGAGATGATTACAGCCACGACTAGGTTTTGGTGGAGCCAATCAGGAGATCGGAAAATTCATTAGGTGTCTTGGGCAAAACTATGTCGACCAAAAGAGGAAGGAGGGTTGGGTTTGAGGAATATGACAGCCTTATTGGCCAAACAGGGATGGAGAATATTGATGCGACCTTCTTCTCTTTGGGCGAGGACTGAAGGCCTTATATTTCCCAAATTCAGACTTCCAAACAGCGCAAATGGGCGATTGTCCTTCATGGGGGTGGCGAAGCCTTCTTGCGGAAGGGAGATCCTATTAAAAGGCCTGAGATGGCAGATAGTGTCAGGAGAGGGGGTGAGGATTTGGCTTGACCCCTGGATTCCAAACATTCCCACATTCAGGCCTCTTCCCAAGCCGAGAGTTCAAATTTTGACATGTGTGTTGTTGAATGTTTCGAATTAGGGAGACCAGAATGGAATTTAACCATCCTTGATAGCCTCTTCACGACAGACATTGTTGCTGAGATTCAAAAAGATGGGAGTGAGCCATCTTGGCACCCAGGATTGCCTAGTGTGGAATTTTACGAAGGACGAAATATTCACCGTCAAGTCAGCTACCCATTTAGCCCATCAAATTTTGCTTCAGAATAGCCCTTCCTCCAACTCGAACCAATTGATAATCAGTCCCCCTGCTGGAAACAGATTTGGAACATTCCCATCTCGCCCAAGATTCAGGTGTTTGTGTGGAGGCTTTGTCACGACATAGTGACGGTAGCAGACAATCTGAGGAAGCGTCATATTGTAGTTGACGAGTTATGTCCTCTATGTAAACATGCGAGTGAAACAACGATGCACTTGTTTTTTATGTGCCCATGTTCGAGGTTGATTTGGTTTGGCTCTACCTTGTCCATCCGATTGCCGGTGGAAACTCCTTCATCTTTTCTATCTTGGTGGAGAGGGTGGTCTCTGCTAGAAGTCTTCGAGGCCGAGAAGAGAGAAATCGGGATCCATATTTGCTCGGTTCTGTGGAGTATATGGATGCATCAAAAAGAGGTCTTATTTAGGGGTGAGTATCCAAATCCAATTAAAGCAGTGGAGTTTGCGAAATTAATGGCTGGTGAATGGTTGTTCGGGGGCCAACTTACGGGGGCTGTGTCTGATCCCAAGTTTGTGAACCGAGAAGTAGGCCGGAGTAAGCCTATTTATCCTTGGATCAAACTGAATGTTGATGGCGCCGCAATCTCTTCAGGCCTAGTTGTAGGTGTTGGTCTGGTAGCAAAAAACCATAGTCTTTATGTCTGTTAAAAGAAGGTATTCCCTTGACGGGGGGATTGGCGATGTTGGCGGAAGCCTCAGCTATTCGGTTGGGCTTGTGGTCGACAATAGCAAAGAAATGGTCTCATGTGATCATAGAATCAGATTCTTGGGTTCTTGTGGATATATTATCCCAACCTTTGACGACTCCCAGACGGCCATTTTTGCAGTGGTGGCAGATATTAGAAGGAAGCATGAGAGGATTCCTAACCTGCTTGTCCAGTTCATCCCTAGAGAGGCCAACGAGGCAGCTCACATCCAACCGCAGAGGGCGTTAAATCTAAGTCTTAATTCTCCTTCATATGAGATGGTGGGATTAGCTTGCCCCACGTTGTGGATCATGTAATGAATTGTTCTCGGTAATGAATTACAGGTAGTTATGCAACAAAAAAGAAGAAAAAAGAAGCTATATAGGTTAATTTCACGCGCATTAAATATAAAACGACGCTCGTATTCCTCGTAGATAGATACTGTTGCTAAAACAATTAAGCGCGTGACAAGTCAAGAGGCAATGATCGGTCACACGAATATAAATCCGCGTGCATTACACATCCCGTGTCATTGGTCTCACAAATAAAAGTACACCTAGCATTTCCACGCGTCATGCAACAACATGGAGTGTATACAACGCGTAATAACCGCTCGTGATTCTAGCACTCTCGGCCATTGAAATGCAAGGGCTGCTATATTTGGGCACAATCAGAAAGAAAACTCCTTCTCTATCTCAGCCGCGTCTGTGTTTTCATCTGCGACTGCAACTGTGACTCTGTTCTCAAAACCCTAATTCGTCATTTATTTGAAACCAAAATCCTAACCCTAACCTTAGACCACCCAAGAATCTGTCCTGAACATTTGTATCGGAGATGATTATGATGGAAGAGGTAAGCATAATCTCTGTTCTTGGCTGAAGATAATCTGAGAAAATCGAAAGGGAATCAAAGCGATAGATGCGAAAGATTGATTCGATTAGGTCGTTTTCAGGCTCAGTTACGCCTCCGGCGATGGAGGATTCCTCCATTGCTGTGGGCATTGATGGAGTCTCTATCTCCTCGACCCTTCAAAACACAGTGATTGGAGATACGAGAGAGTTTTCTTGTGGAGAGACTGAGATTTTGAGTAACGGCGATTTGGGGAGTGGTGAGATCAGAGCTATGGCGGATGAGGGAGGGAGTTTAAGCGGCGACGATCTGAAAGAGCTGAATGGACTGAAGTCGCCGTGGAAGAAACCGGCCGACGCGAAAGGACCTGAAGCTCCGGTAATGGGAGCGGAAACTTCTTGGCCGGCGCTTGCCGAAGCATGGCCAAAGAATCCAGATACTGCTGCTAAGCCACCTGCTTTGGTGCCCGCTCAGACTCCTGACTTGGTTCCTCCACCACCACCTGTGCAGGTCAGTCGAGATTTTCCTCTTATTTCTGTGTTTTTTAAGTTTCTGCATTCGGGTTTTTAGATGGGAACTGCTCATACAAATTATAACACAGAAAATATATATCTGCACTCATATACAAGGTTGTTAAATCCTAATCGAATCGTAAAATCGTTTTAGGACCGATTCGATTCAAATCGTAAATCATAAGATTCAATTCATTTTAAAAGAAATTGATTAAAAAATGCAAAAAATTATTAAATAAATAAGAAAAATAGAATAATTTATTATTCAAAAGATTTCATTCATATCAATTGATAAAAGAGAGTAATGAACATTTCATTGCATACACTATAAAAAACACGATTGAACTCCATAAAATGAAAAAAAAAAACCAATATGATTAAAAAAAATTTAACAAAAGTAAACTCATATAATCATGTTGTATGAGATCAAGTATCAAAATACTTGTACAAATAAAAAAACTAATAAAATAAATTATCAAGGGAAACTATCAAGTTTTCCCAAAATCCAACTCCATCTTTTTTCCTCTTTTTTTTTTTCCTTTTTTTTTTTTTCGTTTCACAGCATGTCAGCTACAAAGAGAAGGGGTTTTGGCACGTCTGTAACCGAGGGTTTTCTTGTTTCTTCTCTCTTCTTAAAAAACATAAAGTACCTTTAGAAAATAAAAGAATAAAAAATATTTTTAAGTATTGGTCCATAAAAGGGGTTTCGTGCTCGAATCGCCTGAATCGCACGAATCATAGGATTGAATCGCAAATCGTAATTAGAATCCCAAATCAAATGAGATTTACTCAATTAAGATTTTCACATCCGATTTGAATCGTTTTGCTTGAGATTTGAATCGAATCGTAAGATTTGAATCGCAAATCGTAAGGATTTAACAACCATGCTCATATATGCAAGCTAATTTTGTTTATATGTTTTTTTCATTTCATTTTATTATTATTGTAATGTAAAAGTGAGGATTTTGCACAAAAAAAACATAATATTGAAATTGCATTTCGTTCCCTCTGCTTTATTGATGATTGCATTATGCGAATAGAAACACAGGATACTCATCTCTATCTATTTTTCAATAGGCAAGCAAAATTCAAAGAGAAGTGCTTTATACAGTTTTTTGACATATGGGGGTATATATTTGCCACAGAAGAGACAGTTGAAAAGTAATGCTGGATTATCTTAATATCTTTGTGCCCATCTGAATTTCCCAAGCTATCTTGGTTGTGTTCCCACTGGACAAGATTTGTAGGAAAATTCTCACCTTTGATTTATGGCTTCAGCCTTAGATAACAATCAGGCATCCAATTTTTAGGTTAATCAAGAATTCACCTGATTTTATCAAAGATGCCGGTCTCCAAAGTTGAATGTCATTGTGCATTGATACCACGAGTTGGGTTCAAAACACATCTTCACCCACTAATCAGCATGCCCCTTACCCGTTGGCCTACCAATGAAGTTCCTCTACAATAAATCCTCACTTAGTGACAAAGTCGGGGTTCGGGAATAATTCGGTAGGGATCAAGTTTGGAAAATTCGAGAAAAAAATAAAAAGTAAATTAATAATTATAAAGATATACGGAACAATTTGATTAAAATATATACAAAATAAAGTAATTTTTTTGAATAATTCGAGAAATTTGGGATTTATTCGAGAATAATTCGTAAAAAATGCGAATAATTCGTAAAAATGACTTTTTTTAAAGAGCAATTTAAACGCCGAATACTTTGGCAACCCAAAAATACACGAATAAAACGCGAATTTTTGAAAAAAACGGCATTTTTTGTTACTTGGAATCCTGAAAGTGTTCATGGTGTAAAAAATTGACCAAATTCAGTCAACTTCGGTTGAATTGAGTCGACTTTCATAGCGTCTAAAGCGAAATGCGTTTACATTTTAAAAATACTAGACTTCGTGGTGAACTTTGGTAAACTTTGACCGAAACAGAAAAAAAAAGTGTTGAAAAAAAATAGAACTTCAGTGGAAGTTAAGGCGTCCAGGCAATGCCTAGACAATTAAGTTTGGTTAGGCGAGGCGATGCCTGGGCGATAAAAATAATTAAATTATATATATATATATTAAATATATGTATATGTAAAACTAATATATACACATATTACATAAATAATAGATATTTAATTATTTTGTAGTTTGCTAACATTTTTAAAGGTGATTTTGAGTCTTGACTTTGGATGTTGTTTTTAAATTTAAATGCACCACCTATATCCTAAGATGGTGCTTTTAGACTTTAAAAGAGGGTTTAAAATAGGGTTTAAGAGTTTAAATGAAGGTTTTAAAATGAGAAAGGTTTAACTTACCGCCGCATTCCGCCATGTAATGGGATGTGGTGTTCTCATTGGTCCATGTCCCCCTGTTTTTAACACCCATCAATTGTGGTTAAAATTCACTCACCCCTAGGATAAGCAATCTAACCTTAGTTTTTTTTTTTAAAATATTAACCTTAATTTTCTTAAGCTTAACCATAGATAAAGGGGTATTAAAAGGGACACGTGGACAAGACATATGACCGCATAGTCAAATGTGTGGTGGGCTAATCACTGTCCTTTTAAAATAGGGTTTAAGAGAGGATTTTAAATGAGATTTTTAAAATAGAGTTTTAAATGAGATTTTTAAAACAGTGTTTTAAAGGAGGGTTTAAAGAGGGTTTTAAAATAGGTTTTTAGAAGAGGTTTTGTATGGATCGCCTAGGAGATCGCCCAACGCCTAGCGCCTAGATGCCTAGGTGTTGCCTAAGCGGTCGCTCAGTGACTTTCGCTCGCCTAGAGGGGCGCTTAGGCAGTTGAGGCCCAAAAACCGCCTAGGCGTCCCCTTGACTACAATGAAATTAACCGAAGTATACAGAAAAAGTCTGTAAATTGAAAGACTTTTAAGTTTTAACTTAAAAGTGTAATGTTAGTTTTACTCGTTTTAAACTTACTTTCTTCATAAGGAAAAACATGTGTCCCTGTCATTAACCTTATTATAAATATAATTATATTTAAAAGAGAGTGTTGCTAGCATTAACCTTATTATAATTTATTATTATAGTGTGGTTAGCATTAACTTTATTATAAATTATAATTTTATAATTAGTATATTATGCTCATGAGTGTTTTTTAGTAATATTAAAAATTAAATAATTTCCTAATTATTTTTCATAAATTAAAAATTGTTTAACTACTCGTCTCCTTCTCTTCACATATTGATTCAGTCCATTAAAAACATTGAGCTCATCTCAGAAACTAAATTGAATTTCAATTATTTATCAACTTTTATATGCGTTCATAAGTTTTTTAGGTTTCTAAAACAATTAGTATGGATAATCATTGAAAAATAAAGAGAATAAAATAGCGTTACATATCCCTTTCACTTGACAAAAAAGATAAAATATAGTTATTTTTTTTGAATATATAAAGAAACATCAAGAAGAAATTACAGTCCAGACAAGCAGACAACGCATATTACTTAACTTGATTCTTACATTTGAGTACTACATGCTTGCATCAATAATATAATGAATTCTGGATGTGTATTTATGCTTAAATACTGAATATCTAAAGTTTCATCTTAGATGTCCAATATTTCCTTAAAGTTTCCTAAACTTTTTAAATTTTTACATAACTTTCTTGGACTTCTTTAAACTTCCTCAAAACGTATCAACTTCCTTAGTGACCGAAGTTTAAACTGAAACCGAAGTTTAATACCTTGAGTGTTATACTTCCCTTATTACTGCACTTTGATACCACTTGCCAGTTGTCAGCATAGTAACAAAGTTCTTTGATTTGTTCAAATGTCCTAAATAATACACTACTTTTTCGTCGATCAATTAATTCCTGAAATATTCATGACTTTTTGAAAAAATCAGGATTGTTTCAAAAAGTTGCGATTTTCACGAATTATTTATGACTTTTTGAAAAAGTCTTGAATAAAAATATAATGTATGAAATATGTTTGTTTATAATTCAATAATTAGCAATCTTAATATTTTTTTTTCATATCTTGGCTGATGTTTTACCAATTTAGTTTCGAATTTTGCCATTTTTTTTGAAAATTTTCCTAAACCAATAATTTTTGAACTCCGACTTAGTAATTGTGGTTGGTATCATAGTTCGGTTTAAGTCTCCTGAATTTCTCAAGTTTATTACTGTTCCCTTGCTCTTGTTCTGGATGAATAGGGACATGGTTACCACTCTGTTGCCGTTGAATCAATTCTGCTAGAGCAGATGACCTCAATTGCTCCGGCCAGAGTATTTCCAGGTGCTCGTCTAGGCGGCATCGTATTCCTATTACGAAAATAACAATGCTTTATTATCTCGCAATACGGATGTTAAAATCAAATTGTCATCCAAAATATCTCACCTGCCTACCCTAATTAGTCTAATCATGCTAAATCATCTTCTAGCCTGATTAGATTATCTTTACACTCTCTTGGAGATGATCTCTATTTCTAGTGTTTTGTACTCAATACAAATATACAACTTCAAATCCCTAACGGATTCGAAACTGCAGTGTACGACAATCCTAGTTGAGTCTAATATACAATTAGATCCTATATCGAATACGATTTGTCATGATGGTTATTACTTTTAGCTCTGATACCAACTATGAGGCCCCGAACCCGCGCTTAAGGAATAATGTTCCAAGACGCGTGTCCATTCGTCATAACCACGCATGTGGAAGATTTTATCCATAAAAATGTGAGAATTTTTAACTTTTCTTATGAGCTTACATAAACAATAATAACTGGTCATCACAATAACCTATCATAAACAAATGCATTACCTCACTGGCTATAGTAGCCTTTACTTTTGGCGCCATAATTGCGTCGATACACTTTCCAAACTCTATCAAGCGTAGCTCATTGCCAATCGACAACCGCTTCAGAATCTGAAATCATAAAATGAAAGGAGTGAGATATAGAGCCTAACAAAATCCACAGTATCTAGATTATTTTTCACGTAATAACATTAATCAATAATGATATAGTAGTACAGTACAAATCTCATATTATTATAATATCGTAACTCGTGACCCTAGGTCACTCAAGGCTATTCTCACCTTATCCAAGGTTCCCAACCTCTAAGTGTTTTCCACCGTCCAATTCATTTAATCATTATCCTCAACAGCAGGTTACTGTGTCAGATAACCGATCACGCTCTATCATTGAGTCTACGGACTCGATCAACTTGGTCTCTGCCCGTGAACAATATATATCCCCGAGTCCACAGACTCCATTATCTACCAATCGGGACTTCTCCCGATTATAACCAATCCTTAGTTATGCGGACCTAATTCACCTTAAATCTTTATTTTCCATAACCCGGGCCTTCACCCGATAGCTGCCAGGAACAGAACAACTCCTCTGACATATCACACTCTGGCATGAACAATACATCTGACATATCACTTTAGATTTTCCTACTGTGAGAAACACCAGCTCACAAAACCACATTTGTCAGGAAACACATCTGATAAGTAGGATACACATCTGATTGTCAGGATACACATCTGATCAGCCAGGATACGCATTTGATAGCCAGGAAACCCATCCAACGTGTCAGGAAAATGAAACTCATCTGACAAGTCAGGGACGCACCTCTGACTAACAGGAAACACCTGACTACCAGGAAACACCTGTCTACTAGGAACACATCTAACATATCACTCTGCCAGACATAACACCTCTGACATGACATCCTTGTCAGGCAACACATCTGATAACCAGGATACACATCTGATCGCCAGGATACCCATTTGATAAGCCAGGAAACCCATCCAACTTGCCAGGAAAATGAAACTCATCTGACAAGTCAGGGGCACCGCTGACTACCAGGAAACACCTGACTACTAGGAACACATCTGACATAACACCTTTATTAGGCAACACATCTGATAACCAGGAAACACATCTGACGTATCAGGAATCACACTTCTGACATGTCAGGAACACTCATCTGATTACCAGGAAACGCTTTTGACAATATAACCCTGTCAGGCAAAACACCTTTGATAATATCCATGTCAGGTAAAACACGTCTAATATCAAATCATGTCAGGCACAACACCTCTGACATCAAGTCCTGTCATCAAATCTTGTCAGGCACAACATCTCTGACATCAAATCTTGTCAGGCACAACACATCTGATATCAAATCCTGTCAGGCACAATACATCTGACATCAAATCCTGTCATGCACAACACTTCTGATAGTATATTACTTAATCCAACCTATGTTGGGATGTACCTGTCCTGCAGAACATCATCTCTCAAAGCAACCATCCTGTAACATCACAACCTCTGTTAGGTGCATACCTTCCGACACAGGCCAATGCCCCCTCAAGGTAACATCATTGAGTTTGTAAACTCAACACATTACTGGGTCTGTAGATCCCAATCCAAACTTGGGTCCATAGACCCGATGCCATCCTAACTCCCGACTATCAGTCATAGAGGGACCCCGACTCTTAATAGATACCGCCTCTCCTGACCTAGTCAAAGAGAGACTACAGACATCATTTCGCACAGGTTAGGTTTTCTAACCGTATAAAATTCCCAATTAATCCAAGCCTTGCTTGATTAATTGAATATGTTGGGCCTTGCGCTTGTGGACCAAGTCCGAGGTATACTGTTCCGGTGTGGAACATTATCCGGCCGATGAACCATTTTATTACCTTACCATGTTCAAACAACATCACATCACATCACACAGTTGTTCCGATAGGGAATATATCCGGGCCGATGGGTCCATCCATCACCCTATAACATTCAAACCACATCCCATCACACAGGGATTGTTCCGAGGTGGAACTTTACTAGGCCAATGGACCTACCATTGCCTTACAAGTATTCAAAGATCATTACATCATACAAGGTGGTTTCGATAGGGAACTTATCCGGGCTGGCCGATGGATCCTTCTATTGCCTTACACGACATCCACACAAGTATTAGGGCACCCTAGAGTGACCTTACAACACACGGGGGAGCCACACCGAGCTTCCCGGAGGTCCAAACACCAAAACCCCCAAATTCTAGCACTGACGATTGATCGCAAGGCTAATTTAGAGCTTTTCAGCCCGAAATCGAGGTCCACACACCTCTTACTTAGTCTTTCCATACATACCATCCATCCATCTTCCTTAAATCCGGGTCTCTGACCATTTTTCATTCATACACAATCATCCATGATTCCGAGCTAACAAGCCCGAAACAAAGGGTTACACCCCTCTGCTCCATCTACAAGTAATCCCAACCTTAGTAACCCAAACCGTCCATATTGCTTCCCGCTCCTGTTCTCAAACCTCGCTCTCACGGTTTGAGAGCGGATTCGCCACCGGAGCGCAGTTGCACTTTTCCAAGAGCACGATTTTGAATCTTACAGATCGTGGTGTATTAAATGAAGAAAGCGGAGGAGTTGAGATGGAGAAAGCAGCGATCGGCGAAGAAAAAACCGGCGATATTTGTCTCTACAATTCGTAGGATTTCGGAAGAAGACGACAATATCTTTTTTTTTCTAAGCCAAATACTGTTTTTACCCTTAAGTGAGGTTAAAGCTTTAAAAGGCAAACAGTAAAGTGTCACTTTATGATGACTTTTCAACTCTCTTTCTTCTTTTCTCTCTCCAAAGTACAAAATAAGATCAGGAAAAATTGGTAAAGTATAACTTTTCGATGACTTTTCAACTCACTTTATTATTTTCTCTTTACATAAGTACAAAATAAGATAAGAAAAAATTGGTAAAACGTTAGGAGCTTGGCAGTTTTGGCCGTGGAGTGGAATTTGGCTTGGCTTTTACACTTTGGCAGTGGGGTTGCCGGAAGTTAAAGGTAGGGACCTCTATAGCTCTACCTCTTTTTCTTTGTCTATAATAATCTAAGTGATTTTATTTTTGGTAAGCTTGTCGGTACTTTTTGGTGCCATACATACTCAAACTCTTAGCTTTTTGTGTACAAGATTCTTGTAATATTTGCTAATTATTGACAATCTTGTAATTGAATTTGCAATGTTATACATTTGACATATCAATAGTCATCTTGTTTACTATGGCTAGAAATTTGAAAGATATATTTGTCTATAAGTAGTTTTCTAAGAACATCACACACACACACACACATATACATATATACATATATATATATATATATATGTACATTAGCGCTTCGGAGGCGCTCTTGACCATATCCTAAATTGAAATTTGGCGCTCTCGCGCTCCCGCTCTGCACTCTGGTTACTTAGTTCTTAACTCTTCAATCCATTATAGTTCAGGTCTCGGACTCTTCTCATCCATGCCACACATCATCCATGACATTCCACATACAAAATAACTTAAATAAGGGAAGATAGAAGAGAGGGAAATGAATTTTACCTCCCTTCACGGATTTCAAGACAACTGGGGAAGAAGCGGACACCGCCAACGCGCTCAAAAGAGCGATCAACCCCAAGGTAGAGCGTCTCTCTCTTTAACTTGCATTTTCTATCTCTAATTTTTCATTTTTCTCTCTACATGCCAATCGAGGTGCTGGGGAAGAAATCGGACGCTGCCAACGTGTCTGGAGCATTGAATTATCCCAAGGTAGCTTCCCGTTTTCTTCTCTCTCTTCATTCTTTCTCCCATTTCGCTCTCTCTAGACTTTCTCTCTCTAGAAAGTGGGGTGGGGTTTGGATGAAACTCCACCGTGAGCAAATGGGCAAAATTGGAGGGTCTGGCCCCTCTTTTATAAGCCAAGGTCATGTGCATGGCACATGACCATATTGATGTGACCCGTTGACCGAGTCAACGGTTTGATTGGTTGACTAAATTCTGACTTTTTGTCGCGATATGGCTCCCATAATCCTACTATATGACATCTGATTTTGACGAAACTTCAGGTGACCGAACTAAGGGCAGTCAGTCACCTGCTGTGCGAATTTTGAGGAAAAATATTGAGTTTTGACAGTAAAAAGTAAGTCCGGAAGAAAACTGCAAAACTTACTAATTTCCTGATTTTGGACACAAAACACGCTCCGTTTCTTTGTTTGAGATGATGAACTGCCGAAACGACAGACAGTCGTCTATAGGGTCTATCGACACGCAGTGGTATGAGTTTCGCAGATTTCTATTAAAATCCCTAACAATTATTGAGTCCCAATTGAATTTCGGAAAATCTGTAATTTCCTAGTTTTCTCGATTGTCTTACATTCAAGACCCCCGCGGTCTCGCGAATCGATACACGACGGAACTCGAACGATGGGTGATCGTCTATATAGTCGACCCGTACATTATGTACGATTTTCGAGGAAAAAACTGAAGTTTTATCGGTACAATCCAATCCCGAAGAAAACTTATTTTCCACCAATTTAACAAACACTTAACTAATTAATCTCAGTTAAGGACCCATAAACGCATAATTTTATTCTATTAAAATTTTGGGTCGTTACATACCTCCTCATCCTTTTCCTCCTCATTTGCCTCGGTTTAGGGCTCAAATGGGACCTCAATATAGGTTGAACAAGATTTTTAAAAAAGACATTTGTGTCCTCAAGTGATTTAGTCGAGTCACTTAGCCTAACTCGACCGAGTCCATTGAGTTACTCAGGTAAAAGAGAGAGATTGGGTTTTTTTAACCAAGTCGACCCGAAACTTAGGCGAGTTGAGTTGACTTGATCGAGTTTTGAGTCGACTCGCCGAGTTTTTGTACAATGGTTGGTATCATGTTATTTTCTATTTATAATTATTGAAATCTTTTATTGTTTCTGTTTTTCCTGAACTTTTCCCGAACTCTTCGAATTTTTCCGAACTAGACCCCCACTGAATTATTCCCAAACCCCGACTTGGTTACTATGGCTGTCACGGCCCTAGTTCTTTCCTAATACTTAGATTTTGATCTTATGCTACATCTTTACCTTTCTAAAGGATTTTTCTAGACTTTCTTATTTATAATACCCTACTCCAGATCATAATCATGGTCTAGTGACTTTTCCTACCCTATATAGTGTACAACAATTATTATTAAGAATAAAAAATGCCTAAGGCTGTCTGCGACAAAGAGGGAACCCCCATACCTTTGGTCCTCCTAGAATCTCATCCTATCGCCATCCCTATTCCTATTATACTGAATACCATTAAGAAAACCCTTCCATAGATTTATGCCGTTGCTGCACGTGACTCAGGCTGGATCCCACTCCCTGATGCTAGTATTATAGCTGTAACATGTATTTCTAATTTATTGGAGTAAGTAAAATAATGTTCATATTATTATATTGTGCTATATTCATTATTAACCTGGGTATAAGTGAAAGTGTGTTTGATTCAGGTGTCAAAAATGCTATGCTCCTATGTAAAGTTATATATGGAATCGGTTCTCTTAAAACACCCTCTAGGGATTGAAACTGGTTAGATTACTGGTCCACATTGTTGTACAACTTAATATTCATGGAAATTAGTTTCAGGTCTACAAGAGATACATTAATAGATAACTTGCATTTTTCTTATGAAGAATTTTGAGCTGCTTTTTATGATTATCCCTATAACAACTTGACCTGTTATGGATAACCCAAATCTGTGAGAAATTCTGTGTTTCTTTCTATGATCATCCCTATGACAATTTGACCTAGAGTGCATAAGCCAATTCTGTGAGTTGTCTTTTTGTGAACTTATTTGTACTCCGTATTCATTTATTTGTTGGCTATTCCCTGTTTACATGTTTGGGGTGATCTTTCAGGGATTGAATGGGCCACAGAAATCAGATGGGTTTGGAAGCACTAATCCTTCCCATAAGCATCCGCAATTACATAATCAGAAAGCAGGTTCTAAACGCAACCCGAGTGGTGTACCTCCCTTTCCTGTACCTCTACCTTATCATCAACCACCAATGCCACCCATTTTTCACACTATTGTACCTGCACCTCACATTCCTGTTCATGAGTATGCTTACCAGCCTTGTCCTGGACCCTTTCCAATTGTAGAACCTCATTTGGTAAAATCTGGATGTGAAACCCCCATGCAAGCTTTTATTCGACCTGGTCATGGTGGTGGCATTGATGTCAATAGAAGATTCCCTTTTCCACCACGAGGGGATCCCAATGCATATGCTGGAAATTTTGCTAATAGACGACCTAACGCACAAGACCATGGCGGACTTTTAAATCATGCATGGCGACACCAAAGTGCATTTAATCCCAGAGGTAACCTTAATATGCAACAAAGTATTGGACCAAGGGGTTTTGTAAGGCCGCCGCCTCCATTTTTTAGTCCGGCTCCAGGGTTTGTTAGTGGACCGAGTTTTCCTGGTAATAACTTGAACCTATTACTCTGTGATTCCTTCAATTTCGGGGTTCTCTTATTTTGTTTCTTTTCCGATCAGTATTCTTTCCTGTCCCTCCTATTTATCTCATGATCTTTATGCATCATTTTTAATAGCGATGTTACATTTATCACCGCATTTGCCTTCTATCATCTGCCCTCCAAAATTGCTTTTATTTACTTTACAGGTCCTGCATCTTTGTACTATCTTCCTGCTGCACCTCAAGACTCTGTTAGGGGTCCACCTCGCTTTTTGCCACATCCTCCACATCCTGGGTTTTCCGTACCATCACCAGAGACACTATCTTTGAAGGCTAATATAGTGAAACAGATCGAGTATTATTTCAGGTGAGTCATTTTAGAAACATATTGTTTGTTGCTGTGGGTTGTTTCAGTACTTTTTTTTTGGTGAAAGTGGAGTATTGGCTATTTATTTTTCGTGTATGTTCGCATAAACCAATTCGTATGTTATATTCACATCAATGTAAAAGCATAATATATTTGTTTAACCTTCCAAAAAAAAAAAAATATTTGTGTATCTTAGGTGTGTATCTATAATACGATTATGCTTATCAATTCAACCTGCAGACTTGTTTCCCTTAATTGCTAGGGCTGCACATCGGGCCGGGCTGGGCCAGGCTTAGTTAGTTTGGGCTAGTCCAGCATATCTAGGCTGGGCTGAAACTCAGCCCAGACTGGTAGCTCCGAGTCTAACCGATCTTAGGTTTTGTGAGCAAGCCGAGCCTGAGTTGAGAGGAACTTGGCGAGCCCAAACTCATTTCAATTCAGCCCCCGAACTCAGCCCTAAGTCATTATCTACTTCTTCTTACACCTTTCTGTTGAGATATCTCCACAAACAAGAAGGAAATCCACCAAACTGGTCTTTTATAAAGAAAACATGTGTTAGGAACTGTTGTATGCTCTCTTTACTTTGAATTTGTAAAAATCATCGCCTTAGGGCTTAGACTCAATCCTACAATGCAAACCTAGCCAAGTACATAGTATAGTCCTAAGTGATTTGGAGTGTTCCATTTCACTTCCATCTGTTTTAGCGGGTCATTATCTATTGATGCTATACCTAGGCCATCCTTTTGAATTCTGGTTCTCAACCTGTAGATATGGTCTTAAGAAACCTACATACCTTGATTAATCAGCAGTCATGGTGAAGGATGATTGGGATGAAGCATGTTTCCAGTTGAATGAAAAGAAACTGATTTTTTTATATGTACTTTGCTCTAAGAGAGAGAGAGAGAGAGTGAGGTTGGTTTTTTTATTTTCTTATTTAGATTTAAGTAGGATAGGACAACTATCATCCTATCGTTTTTGAAAACATTTGCTTTTGACTTTAATATACTTTAACTCTAAAATAATTAATTTAAGTCTATAAAATAAACAAAATATCATATAAAATACAAGCTTGGGCTCGGTTGGGTGCAGGCCGGGGCCAGGGTTAACTCGAAGTCAGCTATGGGCTCAAATCTGAGCCTCGGGCTCAGTCCAACCTGCTGAAAACCTTGTCAAGTTCACCCTTAACTCGGGCTGGTCGGGCAGGCCTCGGGCTAGCCAGCCCTGTTTATTACCTGAACGAACTTATTATTATTTTTTGTTGGCAGTGGTGAAAATTTGCAGAAGGACCGCTACTTGCTTTCCTTAATGGATGACCAAGGGTGGGTTCCGATATCCAACATTGCTAGCTTCAATAGAGTAAGTTTTGTTACAATGATGCAATTATTTTTTCTGGTGTATTGTGATGAATATGCAATTGTGCACCTTACTTTATATGATTGTCAATGTACATTAGATATGCTTCATCTAATACACTTTTTAGTTATGTAGCTTGAACTGGTTAAATTTTTAAGCTCACTGTAATGTATTGTATGATGAGCTGCAGGTTAAGAAAATGACTACAGACGTTGCTTTTATTCTTGATGCACTGAAGAGCTCAAGTACCGTAGAGGTGCAGGTTAGATGTCTTTACTCTTTTGTGTCTTTGGCTCTTTGGTTTCTCAGTTTTTACTAATGTATATATGCCGTCAAGTGCAGGCTATATATCTAAAGCTGTAGTTCTGTATTGGTTATCATGCCTTTTCCTTTATTGGGTTGATTGGTATTTCGACAGGGTGGCAAGATACGGAAACGTGATGACTGGTCAGATTGGCTTCCAGCTTGCGAACATACATTTTCAACAAAAGTGACTCCACAGGCCCTAGATGTTGAAAATCCTACTATTGCTCTGAAGGATAGTGAGTTCAATGAAGGTAATACAAGGGGCATATCTGAAGGGGCCATGGAATTTCCGTTGGGTAATGAAAGCCTGGGGGAACACTTACCCTCAAATATAGATACTCCAAAAGTAGCATGCAGTGGTACTTCAGAATGCAAAACTAAGAAAGTTCTACTTAATGGTGAAACACAAGTGTTTCATGGAGGAGCTGGGGATTCAAGCATGACATTTAGTTATACATCAAACATCAAATTGTTGGAGCTTGGCACAAGTTATAGCTGTGTATCAGACAAGGATTCAACTGATGGCATCTGTGGTATCAAGAATGTTAGCATCAATTGTTGTCACAGCTCTGACTGTTCACAAGTAACTCCCAGACCTCGAAGTCCTGCTGATCATGAAATGGAAAGGATGGACACTCTATCAGATTTGGCTGTGCATAATCTGTGTACCATGTCAAGTGATTTTGCTAGCACTTTCATGCTTGATGAAGAGCTGGAACTCGAGCAGCAAACAATCAGGAAGGACCATCTTTCTTCTAGTAGAAGGTAGCTATGTACTTTTTTCTATGCTGCATGTTCCCTTTTTTTTAATAGAAAACCACACAGCGGGGCTGGGCGGTTTGGAAGCACTTTAACCCGATTGTTTTTTCAAAAAGAAAATAGCTCACCTAGATTAGAGAGGGTTGGGGGAGGATGTAAAATAGTATACCTGGATGTTCCTTATTCTGCATTTTGTCCGACTCTTTTGCTTAAATCCATTCAATCTTATAGGAATTATCTGCATTGTCATATGGTGTTTCTTTTACTAGTCTTTACAAATTTTTGTATATCTTCTCAGATTATTGTTGAATTGTTTTCATGCAAAGAATACCAATTATCAATTTGAAAATTATGTATGAGTATGTGAATACACTTGCAATCAACCTGTGTTACAACAGAATGAAAGTGAATATTCACACATAAATGTTGGATTTTCTGAAATGGTGACAACTGAAAATTGTAATTGCATTAGAGTATTTATGTTGTTAGATACTCCAAGTACATGGTTTAATAAAAAAACAAATTCTAGATGGAGTTCGTATCGTCAGCCAACGTGTTGATCATTGACTACGTAGGAAGATCCTGGGTATAGGGTGTACAATTGACATGGAAAAGCATATGGCAGCATTGAGATATGTTTTCTCATTTTAACGAGAGCGGGGTTTGGAGCAAAAGGGAGGTGGGTTCATTCGTGCATCTTGTGGGCTATGCCACCCCCTGTTATCAAGGTTTACATTTCAATTTCACGGTTATGAAATTTGAAATTGAGAAATTGAAGTGGAAAGGAGAAATTTAAGTGGAAATTTTGCATATTTCACAATGACGACTATCTGACTATCGAGGCAAAAAATTAGGAGAAACATGGAATTTTCAGAAAATGTAAAACAGGCATAATTGCAGATTGAGCAGAAAAAACATACATAACAACCTTGTACAATAAGGCAAGTTTAGGGGAAAGCTACGTGCTGACAACCATGTATGATAGTGGGCCAGGTTCAGCTAGTACTAGATTCGGGCGGAAACTTAAATCCCTTAAAGCTAGACTGAAACTCTGGAACAAGGAGATTTTTGGAAATCTCCAGGTTTGGTTAGCTGAGTTATTGAGGGCCATTGAGGAGCTGGACAACATCGCCGAATCTCAGGACCTCTTTGATTCAGAATCTAGAGTTGGAGAGGTGAAGAGGTTGGAATATATCTTTGTTCTTAAGCTCGAAGAGATAAGTTGGAAACAAAAGGGTGATGGGGTTTGGAAGGAGGAGAAGAGGGAGATTGAAATCAGTGTGGTCTCGTATTATAAGGAGTTGTACAGGGAGAGGGAGAGTTGGCATCCACACCTGGATAAACTTCCCTTTTTCAGGATGTGCGAGGTCAGAGGATGGCCCTAGAGGTCCCTTTTGAGAGAGAGGAGGTAGTCCGTACCCTCTGAGGTATGGTCAGGGACAAGGCGCCAGGGTCAGATGGGTTTACCAGAGAATGCTTGGAGACCGTGGGGAGTGATTTCATGGAGGTGATGCAGGAGTTCTATGATACATGTTGCTTTGACAAAGTGATCAATAGCA
Source organism: Tetracentron sinense (assembly GCA_015143295.1). NCBI lineage: Eukaryota > Viridiplantae > Streptophyta > Magnoliopsida > Trochodendrales > Trochodendraceae > Tetracentron > Tetracentron sinense. The sequence continues at coordinate 23,638,582 of CM026563.1, read as the reverse complement.
CATTTCTTGTCATGATTCCAAAAAAGGAGGGGGTAGCTGATCTAAAATATTTTCTTCCTATTAGCCTTATGAGTAGCATGCACAAAATTCTTTCTAAGGTGTTGGCTGCTTGACTTAATTTGGTTATGGCCTCACTCATTTCCCCTTTGCAGAGTGCGTCTGTATCAGGGTGTCAGATTATAGACGGGATCTTGATTGCCAATGAATGTATTGATGCTAGAACCCGATCTAAGACTCCTGGTATACTTTGCAAGGTTGATATGGAGAAGACTTAGGATCACGTCAATTGGAACTTTGTCATCTACATCCTAGGTAGGATGGGCTTCGGGCCGAAGTGGAGACAAGGGATGTGGACATGCATGTCCTTTGTTTTGGTCTCAATTCTTCTCAATGGTAACCCGGTGGGCTATTTCCCTAGCTCGAGGGGATTGAGGCAGGGGGATCCACTTTCCCCTTTCCTCTTCGTGATGGCCTCGGAGGAACCGAGTATGATGTTCTCCAAAGCTGAGGGGGTTCTATTTGAAGAATTCTTGGTGGGGCCTAGCAGGCTGAAAATATCCCACCTCCAATTTGTGGATGATAACCTTATTTTCAGCCGTTCGTCGGGTAGATATCTTCTTTCCCTCAAATGCCTTCAGTGTTTCGAAGCCGTTTTAGGCCTTCGGGTTAACCTAGTTAAATCTGAGCTCCTAGGTGTAGGTTCGGTCCAAAACATTGATTAGTTAGCTAGTTGTCTAGGTTGCATAGTGGGGAGGGGGGTATTTCCATCGGTTTATCTAGGTATGCCATTGGAACCCAGTGCTCGAAAGATTTGCCAAACGATTATCAGGATGGAAATCACTATATCTATGTAAAGAGGGAAAATTGACTCTAATCTATAGCACTGTGAGCAGTCTCCCCACCTACTTCATGTCCACCCTCACCATCCCTCGTTCAGTGACCGCTTCACTTGAGAAAATCCAGAGGGACTTCCTTTGGAACGAGCGAGGTTATAAAGCCAAATATCATCTAGTAGTTTGGAGTCAGCTTTGTCGGCCCAAGAAGGATGGAGGGTTAAATCTCAAGTCGATAACCCAATTGTATAAAGTTTTGCTAGGTAAATGGGTCTGGAGATTCGGAGAGGAGAGGGATAGTTTGTGTTGGTTGTGATAGTCACCAAATACGGGGCATCTTCATGTTGGGTTCCGAGGGAGGTTAAGGGTTCTCACGGTCAGGGGCTTTGGAAGGGGATCATGGCACATGCCAATTTGGTGGTATCACATTTTAGGTTCCGAGTAGGGAACAGGTTCGAGATTAGATTCTGGAAGGATGTGTGGTCTGGGAATTCTAAACTCAAGGTTGACTTATGCAACCTCTTCGTGTTAGCCACTGATAGAGATGCATTAGTGCAGGATTCATACAAGAGGAGTGACATGGGGGTTGTTGGTGTCCTAGGTTGCGTCGGGATCTTAATGATTGAGAAATTAGTGACTTGTCTCATCTCTTGGGTCACATTTGCTCTCTTGCCCTTTGTCCAGAGTTTAGGGATTGTAGGATTTGGTCTAGAAACAACCATGGTCGACGTTCAGTAAGAATACTACTACAATCACTTTACCCTGTTCCTGATGGATCGTTACCTCATACGATTGTGTGGAATCCGGGTATTCCCTCCAAAGTATCTTTTTTCTTATGGACTGCAACTTTGAATAAAATTCTAACATGCGATCACTTACAAAGTAGAGGATGGAGTATGACAAACCGTTGTTTCATGTGCTTCCAAGCGGCTGAAACAATGGATCATCTCTTTTTGCATTGTCTGTTGGTGCTCGATGTATGGGGTTTCTTCATCTCCCGGATGGGGGTAGCCTGGACCTCTCCCTCTTTCTTTCTCAACTTCCTATCTTGCTGGTACTTGGTTGGTGTGGAGGGTGTCAGAGAGGCGATTTAGGCGGTACTTCCCGGTTCTATATTTTTGAAAGAGAGAAATCTCCGAGTGTTTGAGGACACCTCCACCGCCCTTCGGATTTGTGAGCACATCCGGCTAGTTGTCATGGAGTGGGCTGGCCTATGTTGTATTGTGGAGGAACTGCGGGAGTGGTTGTATTGATATCTAAGATCTAGTTGTTGTCTTAGCATTTTTCTTTCAAGGGGGAGTTTATGAGCTCGTAAATTCTTCTCTATCTTTTGTCCATGTATCATTTCATTTTCAGCTTTAATATATTCTCGTACTTTACCGATAAAAAAAAAAGGTACTCCTAGATGTTTCAACCATGAGGCCAAAAAAATGTGCAAGAACGCTTCTGACTTTGATAGGATTAGGGATAGAGAGTTGCAAAGGGAATGACCATTGAGGACAAGTAAACAAAAAGTGAATCTAAATTTTAATTCTCTTACCTCTTAAGTTTTTTTTAAAATTTTTTATGGCTGAATAATTTATATAGTATGACTAATGCACACACACACATATAAGTGTGTATTATTTGGATTTTTTTTTGCAATATTCTTATATATTTATTTGTTAAATGAGGTAGTGTAAGGCTTTCTTGTGAGGCTTAAGCCTCACGCCTCAAGGCTTATGCACACATCTTGAGGTCCCAACGCTACACCTTCACGTTTTAAAACACTGGGTTAGACATTGTTGGCCCTTGGTAGGAAGGGTAGTTTTCTTCAATACGAAGATCAAAAGATCACACTTTAGGCGCATCTGAATGCAAGTTTCCGATGATTTGACAATGTTTCAAATAGGTTTCAATTCGTTCTCGAGAGATGTTTTCATTCCCTAATACACCAACACGAAGTTCAAAACCAACAATTTGAACCTTGCACATGAGTTTGACATGGTTCCTTTGTGCATGACTAAATATCTAAAACAAATACAAAGGCTAATGGGTTCTTTGGAAGCTGTAGTGAACTTAAATAAGGGGTTGTTAATTCAAATTACGTACATTTAGTTTGAGGAAAGTTTGAAGTGAGAAAGTTGGTCATAAATGACTAAAGATGGAACCCAACATGTCTGTTGAGGTTGAAAATTGTTCCTCTTGGTCTTTTATTTTCAGATTTCATGTGTTAGGACATAGTTGTAGGGAAGCTATGTACAGTAGGAAGCTCGTTTCCCAGACTCGCTTCCCCTGATAGATTTGCTTCCTAGTAAGCTTGCTTCCATCACGTCCCATTTAGTAGCCAAAGGGAGTTGTATCATGTAAGATCGTTCTCTCCTTCAACTGGGTAGACGTCCTCTGGATCGGCCAAGCGTCCAAATGAGGATGAAGAACATGCTGTTTGCCTCTATTGTTTGATGCTGAATGTGTATGACACAATATTTGCTTCTTAAATCTATATTTTCCCGCTTTATGATAATCATTTGCTATCAATGGGGTATTGCTTCTCATCTCGAATTGAGGTGATTGGATTTGCACCAATGGAAACCATGCGGTTCATACATTGCTATATAAACATGCTTATGTGAAGTGTGGTGTGTTGGATTTGATTGGTGAGTGTGGAACCCTTTTATGACTTTGTGCAGTGCTTTTTGGTGGATTTCAGTATTAACTTTACAGGAGTTGGCTGGGTGTTTTTTTTTGCATTTAAAAATGATCCTTCACCCTGTTTTAGGTATTTTGCGGAATGGTGGGATCCTTGGAGATGAAGTTTTATATGTGCAAACGTGCTCCTTGACCCTGTTTTGAGTTATTTAGTGGCAAAAGGAATGTTGGGATCCTTCGAGATGAAGTTTTATAAGTGCAAACGTTTGCACATAGGACAAAAAACTTTCCATTTAATGGTCTCTTGTAGACTGTGCTCAATATTCATCTAAGAGATTATAGAAGGCACTAGTTGCAACTTGCAAGTGGTGATGGAAAATTGTAGCTCATGAAGAGCTGACAGCAACAGAGAAAATTTTATTAGTAAGTTTAAAGCTATGCCATGATTATAGTTTGAGTGGTAATCTGTCACCATCATGTTACCACTGAAGATAATCATAAAAGAGCATTTGAATTTGGGTCTGATTGACAATAAGGAGTCTGATGATAAAGTAGAATCAAATTACTTGAAGGAAATTAGGATATTCAGCAAGACTTTTTTGTCTTAATAATTTGATTCTGGGTAGTCTTGGCCATAAAAAAACTGTGTTATGTGATCCCAACAGCCAGTCCTCAGGAGTCGGGGACTGTCATAGACAGTTGGAGTTGGGATCTCTGATCCATTTCATATCTATTCTCATATATTTTTTCTTTTATTTTTATTGGCATTTATGGGAAAGGCGTGTAAAATGTATGTTTACAAAATCAATTTTGTATCAGATTTATTTTTGCTGGAAAATCCATTATCACGATGAGTCTCGCCTCCCTGCCTTGGCTTTGTTATCATCTTCTCTTTCAATATTCATCCTGGTATTGGGAAGCTTTTTTATTTGGTGATACTATAAGTTCATCAATAAAGTATGCTTTCTCTAACTGGTATGGACTATGGATACATTTTTCTTGCGTGTCGAAGTTATAGTTATTGGATTATCTGCTATATCTTTTTAAGATAGTAGATAGTAGAATTATTTGGTATCATGTAGTTGTGCGATATACAGTGCACTATTGTTGATTGTTTGTCATTCACTTCTGTGTTTATATACTTCTCTATTTGTGCTCACATTGTTTTGCTAACCATCTTTGTGCATCTCTGAATGATATTGTTTCCCAAAGGATTGATGATGACGATGATGATGAGATGGATGTCATTGACCAGGATGTTCAGAAACTTGTAGTTGTCACCCAGGTAAGGGCTCTAGCAGCTTAATCATTTGCTTGTGAAAGCCAATGGTTTTTGTTCTCTTGGTCTTGTAAAGCGGTTTCAAGTCCCTCTATTTTTCAATCCTTTTATGCCTTTTCTTTTGTTGGTACAACTTTCCTAACTTGCTCTTCTTAGAACTGTCCACTCACCATCAAGAATTAGTAAGATGTTTATGAGCCAAAATAATCAACACGATGCTTTCGAACATAAATGTAAAACTCCACAAAGGTTCCTTGTGATGTGATTTGTTTTTATTTCTATTTGCCAATCTTAGAGAGAAAATATATCATTGATATTGTTTAGAGCATAGTTGTTAAAGGCGTCGCCTTAGGCGGTTGCCTAAGCAACTAGGCTACTAGGCGCTTTGTTGGGCTCAGGCGACTAGCCGCCTCAGGCAGTCATTATTATAAATCGGATATATGTAATATTATTATTTTTTAAAGATAAAAAAGTTACTTTATTTGAATATAGTAGTTTGGTAAAAAAGAATATATGTTATTTTATATACTTTTAATGTCTTTTACCATATAATATGTTAGAGTTTGTTTATCCAAAAAAAAAAAAAAGGTTTGCAGATAGAAGAAGAAAAAAGAGAAGAATGATGTCAAGTATGTTTCCCTCATGTTATCTTGTCATCTCTCTCACTCAATGAGTGGACAATTGACCTCTCTCTCTCTTTGTGGGTGGACCATATGGTCCTCATCTTCTTTTGCATGGTTGTTACAAGCGTCACCTAGGCAACGAAGCATACAAGTGGGCTCAGGTGGTCCATTAATTAAAAAAAAAGGTCTTTAAATGCCTCAAATTTCTTCTAGAATCCCCAAAACTCTCATAAACCTATATTTAAAGAGGTCTTTTATAATTTGAATAAATGAAAATTCATAATTATATATTTTACCCATTATATATGTTTTACTACATTTCTTGAGTATAATCGAGAAAATGAGGAAATGAGGAAAGAAGAAATGAGAGTCAGATGTACGGCCTCTCCCTCATGTACGACCTCTCCCTCTCTTCCCCTCTCTTGTCTCTCTCATGTTCAATGTTACATTGATTGTTAGACTATTTTTTTTGTTATTTGTTTAGTCCTACACTCTCTCCCAAGTCCCATCTCCTTCCTCTCTCATGTTCGGTTGTTACTGGAGACTGTTGTTTCTTTCTATTTTTTTCTCCTTCATAATCTCTCTCCCCCCCTTTCGACAATCACGGTAGATTTTGTTTTTTTGTTCCGATTTTTTTTATCCCCAACACTTGAAATCCTCTTTTATTGTTCTTAGAACTGTCTCCAATGATGGTTCTATCAAATGTATCTTAATAATAGAGATTTTATAATTTACATGAATTATAGGGCTCCTTATTTAAGGAAATGCGCTATACATAGATCTCATATTGGGGGATGCCTGTAGCAAAAAGTTCATCAGGTGACGCCTTAGGCTACTGCCTCAGGCATCCATGGGGTCTGTCGCCTCAAGTCGCCTTAACAACTATGGTGTAGAGTAATACTTATTAGGGAGTAATCAAATTTTGCCATTCATTAGGAACTTGGATTTATGTGCAGAGAAACCATATTGTTGACTTATTGTGTTATCTCATGCATGGGATAGTGAGCACGCCGACCGTTAGTAGTCCTAGAGACAATATTGCAACTGTGGGTGGTCTTCCAAACCGATCCTCTGAATCCCATTCGCTTTGTGTTTTTGTAGATCACAACTGTTATTTGTTTCAATTTCTGATTTTGTGGTGACCATCACACCATAGATCAATGGTTGGGGATGACTCTCGAACCTCAATACAAGTTCGTGCCAGAGATGGCAACTGGGGAGAGTCTTCCACTCCCATGATGGGACACTTCGCTACAACTAAGTGACTCCGCTGGGGACATTTTGGGTTTAAGCCCAGAAAGGCTTTCCTTGTCCCATGCCTAGCCCATTGACACCTCTAGCCTTGGATGGTGTTAATACAGAAAAGTCAAAAATATCTTTTTATTTTCCTTGGGCATTTTAGTTTTGAATAATCATTCAAAAAACCAACCTTCAGGTTATATGATAGTGAGGACATGAGTCACATGACTGAACTAGAGCTTGATGAGTACAATTTTAACATTAAACTCGACTCTGAGCTCGTGGATCTGGAGTACGGGGTTTATGCCGAAAGAGATGTGGACCCCCCCTAAAAAAATCCCAGATTTCTTGGATCGCCATCAAAAGGGCATTCAATCAAATGTAGAAGAATCTGGGTCCATCAACCTAGGTTTTGAGGACCAAGCGGCGAAACAACATGATAGAACTCTAGAAAAATACAGCTTCGCTTCGTCATATGAAGATATGCTGGGGTTAGACATTGTTTGGTAGTGTATCGGTTTCCACTCACACTAGGGTTATGCCTATCAAACAAAATTGAGGTGATGAATGGAATGAACTTTAAAAGACCAAAGAAGAGATAATGAGGCAGTTTTAGGCAGCATTCTTAGTAGTCTCGTCATATCTGGAATGGTTAGCAAATATCGTCCTTGTATCAAATGAGGATGACAAAGTACGATCTTTGTTAACTAGAGAAATCTCAATAAGGTCAGCCCTAAATATGACTTACCTCTTTCTCATATTGACATTTTTGTCGATAACACTGTAGGCCACATGATGGTTTCCTTTACGGATAGCTTCTCATGGAATAATCAGATCAAAATAACCAAGGAGTATAGGGTAAATAATGCATTCTCAAGTCCCTAGCATTTTGTTACAAGCTGATACCATTTTGTCTAAATAACACTGGGCGATATATGGAGATGCCATGACCATCCTCTTTCATGATTACAATCCATAAAGAAATGGAGGTTCATATTGATGGATGATAACCGAGTCTATGGATGAAGATGATCTTTAGTGTTTTTTTTTGGTAACGAAGGGTGTCCCTGCCAACCCTGACAAGGAAGGACTAGTCCCTTCATATGCATGCAATGACCCGCAAACCACGTGCAGCGGGTAAGCCCGGGAGGAGTTGAACTTGAGACCTTGGGGATCTCTCCCAAGACCCTAACCAACTGAGCTACCCTGCGGGTAGTGTATTTGAAGAAGCTGTTTAACCGAAAGAAGAAGTATTGACTACGACTGACTTCGCAAAGAATGTATTCAGGGCAACGTCTGGCCTGGGAAACTATGGGCTTATTTAGGAATAGAGGTTGTTTGTACAAAGGTGAAGGCTATCATTAATATGCCAGCATAGATATAGGAAAAAGGGTATGCGGCTTCCTGGGTAGGTTATATTACATTAGCAAGTTCATCTTACAGTTCAGACACTTGTGAGCCTACTTTTATGCTTCTGAAGAGGAATCAGCTCAAGGAGTGGAATGAATATCAAGAAGCCGTTGACAAAGTGAAGAGATACCTACTCAACCCTCCTATCCTTGTGCCACAATGCCAGGAGAACCTCTTTTGATGTACTTGTTTGTTTCTAATGACTCCAAGGAACATGTCCTAGTTTAACATGACGAATCTGGGAGGAAGGAAAGAGCTATCTAACCTGAGCAAGAAGTTCACAGATTATGAATCCAGGTATACGACTCTTGAGAAAATGTATTGTGCACTTTTTTGGGCTTCACAATGCTTATGACATTATGTGTTTGAGTCACACAACTATGTTAATAGCAAGAATGAACCCGCTCACTATCTGTTTGAAAATCGGCCCTTATTGGTGGTATTCCCTTACGGTAGCAGATGCTTTTGTCAAAATTTGACATAGTATATATAACCCAAAAAGATTAAAGGACAAGCTGTAGCGGACCACATGAAAGCCACATGCTCCTGAGCCCTTGAAGACAAATTTCCCAAATGAGGCAATTATGTTTATTAGTGGCAAAAATGAATAAAAGGCAGTATCAACCTATTGGCGTGTGTAATTGGACTTTGCATCCAACAAGCATGGCTATAGAGGGTAGGAGTAGTTTTAGTCTCTCCTAGAGGCAAGTAGATCTTGATTGCTGTGAAGATGAGGTTTGTTTACTTGAACAATGTTGCTGAATAGGAACAATGTTGCTGAATAGGAAGCATGCATAATGGGTCTCCAAGCTGCACTTGAATACAAAAAAAAAAATCAAAGAAGTAGATGCGTTTGTCGACTTAACCCTCATAATCCTCCATACATGATACAGCAGGTGAATTGAAGACCAGAGACCCAATCTTGTTCCGTTTTAGGAATACTTGGATGAGATCAGTGTTAAGTTCACTTGCATCACATTTGCTAAGAACAAAATACTGCTTCGCTGATGCACTTTCCATGCTTTCTTCCATAGAGATTCCAGAAGGGATAGATATATTACTGATTGAAATTGAAGTGAGAAATGACTCAGCCTACTGTCTAGCAATTGAGGAGGGTGAGCCTGATGGTGTCCCTGGTTCCATGACAGTAAGCAATATATAAACATTTCCACCCGATGCCACTGTTATTGTTTGCAGAACCCTTCTGAGATTGACTGTAATTTTTTTTTCTTGGTCCTTGGAACTTATATAAGAAATCGTATCTATCTGAGATGTGTTGATTTAGAAGAGGCAAATAAGGTTGTGGAAGAGGTAAATGAGAAGATTTGCGGATCCAATATGATCGGTACATTCTAACTAATAAGAATACGAAAGTGGGTTACTATTGGACAATGTTAAGAGTATAATTGCAGTGAACACGCAAGGAACACTTGTGCCAGACCTACGCCAACAAGATCAACGCACCCCCTTTTGAGTTACATAACACGACGATGCTATGGCCTTTTTATGTCTGGGGCATAGCGCCATTATTTGGCCCATAACTCTGGAAGTATCCAATGGAAATAGGTTCATTTTGGTTGCAATAGATTAATATGCACTCTGTTGGTAGAAGTGGCATCCTACATTAATTCTTCAAGAACAAACTGGTGAAAGTATTGTGTGAGCTATTTAAGATCATCCATCATAATTCTTCCATGTACAAACCATATATATATGGTTTCGGGAAAGCTGCAAATAAGAACTTGAAGTGGATAATTGAGAAGAAGACAACCTACAAGGACTGACATGAAATGCTCCCCTTCGCATCAAGTGTACCGCATCTCTATTAGAACATCAGTAGGTGCAACTTTGTATTCTCTTTCTTACAGAATGGAGGCAGTAATAAGAACTTTTAGTGGATAATAGATAAGAAAACGAGACCTACAAAGCTTGGCAATATGGCATGAAATGCTCCCTTTTGCTTTAAGTGTACCTCACCTCTATTAGAACATCAGTAGGTGTTCTCTTTCTTATAGAATGGAGTCAGTCCTCCCCATTGAGGTTGAGATCCCCTCTCTTCAAGTTCTGATGGAAGCGGAGTACGAAAAAGCATGGTTTTACCAACTTTACTTAATCAAGGAGAAGCGTTTGAATGCAATATGCCATTGACAGCTTTATCAAAGAAAAATGGAATGCGCCTCTGCGAAGGAAGTTAGAGCTTGAGACATTAAGGAAGGTGATGGTGCTAAAGAAGATGCTTCGTTATCAGACCAACTCATGTGGGAAATTCAAGTCGAACTAAAAAGGTCCTTATGTGGTTAGGAATGCATTCTCTAGAGAGTAGAGAAACCCTCATCTTAGCATAGATGAATGGAGAGATCGTCAACTCTTTACTTTGAAAAGAAGAGAGCCAACTTTTCATTCCCCATATCACTAAGAACACACCCTTTTGCCTAGCCACTTTAAATCTTTAATTCTTTTTCTTACCAAAACCAAGGGTTTTAGCATCCACACTGGTATCTTAAATATAAAGTAAATCATTTACCCAAGAAATAATACAGAACAAGTGTTGGCGATTTAGAGCTAATTATATGTTTAATTACTCCCAATGACCATATACTGGGACAGTTTTGCTTGCTTCTCCTCACGTGGAAAAATTGAGAGGAAAATAAGGAATGAAAAGGAAGAAAAAGAGGAAAAGGGGCAAAGGAAAATCTGAACACAGAAGAGCAGGAAAGATCAAATAAAACTGTAAAAGTATAGATCCCAAAATTAAGCGATATGCCTCTGTTCACCCCTTTTAACTATTAGTCTTGAGCATTTACCAAATTTTCTTTTAAACCAAGCCTATCCTACGTGTTGTCTCATCATCAAGTCCTCTAAGCTCTAAGATATTCAAGGAACCTCAAATTTGGAAGATGATGGTGGGGCAAATCATAGTCTCAAATATCATAACCTTTATTGAAGATGAACTTTGCCCAAAAGGGATTGGTCACATTAAAGCATTAAGCATTTTGGTCTACTGCAAAGGAATGATAGTGTCCAGGGTCTAAATCGACAATGGTTCAGCTATGTCCCTAATCCACTACCATGGTTTGGGGGTTGATGACACCCATATTTGACCCGACGGGATGAACATTCAAGCTTTTGGTAGGCTTAAAGAGGCAGGTGATTGGAGAAATTGACTTGCTCGTTTCCATCCAACCCCCATTATTTTGATATCACTTTCTAGGTGGTAGATATCCCATCTTCCTTCAACATGTTGCTGGCCGACATTGGCTTCACAATGCCGGTGTAGTACTAACACTATACAAAGGGTCAAATAGATCAAGAATAATACTCTAATAACTCATGATTGAGAAACTAACCATTGGTGGATATTCCATACGTCGATGTGGAGTATTCGTGAAGGCACCGACATTCCATTCCTTGGAATTCATAATTGTAAATGACATTTCTGAAGGAAAGAAACTAGATGAGCCAAGGGTGGCAAATGCATACCTAATGGTAACAAAGTTCGGATTTGGGAATTATTCGGCAGAGGGTGAGTTCGAAAAGAAAGGAGAAAAAATCGGCAAATTCGAGATAAGTTCGGGATATGTTCGGATGGGCTTGAAACCCCACCCGTAAGGATTGGATTAAAAGAGAGAAAACAAAAAGAGACAAGGGCAAGGTTCGAAAGTAGAGACATTGGAATGTCTCTTGTTGGGTCCCAAGTGAGGTAAAGTGCTTTCATGGGGTAGGGTTGTGGAAGAGTATTATTGTTGTTGGTAACTTAGTCATCCTTATGTTTACTTTCCAGGTGGGTACAGGGTCAAAGGTTCGTTTCTGGAAAGATTTGTGGTACGGTTCCATGAATTAAAAAGGATGAGTTTGGCAACATCTTCCTCTTAGCCATTGATAGGGATGCTTTAGTGGGGGATGCTGAGTTGAGAGATGAAAGGATGGTGTGGTGTCCGACTTTGAGGCGGGATTTGAATGATTGGGAGCTCGAGGTCTTGGGTCGCCTCCTTTTGTGTCTTGGGGTTTCCCCTTTGAGCCTTTAGGGCAGAGATTGTAGAGTTTGGTCTAGAGGCCACGCTGGTCGATTTTCAGTGAGATCACTTTTTCAGTCTCTTGGGTCAACATCTTACGTCTCATTTCTTCATCGAATTGTGTGGAATCCCGGTCTTCTAAGGTATCTTTCTTCTTATATTGAATAAGATTCTTATTTGTGATCATTTAAAAAATAGAGGGTGGAGGATGGCTAATCGTTGCTTTCTATGCCTTCAAGCGGAAGAGATGGTGGATCATTTGCTTTTGCATTGCCCTATTGTGGGTGTGATCTGGGGGTATTTCCTTTCCCGAGTAAGGATCACTTGGGTCTTCCCTCATTCCTTTCACAACTTCTTATACTTCACATCTGTCAGACTTTTCCTTACCCTTATATCATTTACCTTGATCATCCAATCCTTAAAGCTAAGCCCAAAGTCCTTGTCTCCCTAGCATATGGTTAAATCAGCCGTTATTCCAATTAAGACTGAGATTGAAGTTATAGATCTATCAGCCCTATTTTGTGTTGTAAACATAATTGAGGTCCTTGATCCTGTCCCAACTCCCAACAATTGAGGAGATGATGCAGATTAAAGAGTAGGGTTGCAGTTCGGAGATTGACTGAACGACTAAGCTGGCTGTATGAGAGGAACTTTTCATTCCGTTTGATGACATGCTATGTACAGAAGACAAGAGAAATGAATTTGATGTAATGGTCATTGATCGTTCAAGAGTCCCTGGCTCGTTTTCATTCGCCCCATTAGGGGCATTATGAACTGTAGAACAAAAGGTGACTCCCATGACAATCAAGGCCCCTTGAGGTGGAAGTACTTCAGTGACGCCCCTAAAAGAAGTTCATTGAGATACTCATTCCCCGAGGATAGGCATAGGCCTTCAACCTTGGGTGGTGTTAATTTAGAAGGTCATCTAAAGAAATAAAAAAAGTTTTCATTTTCCATTGGGCATTTGATTTTTGAAAAATCGTTCAAAAAACCAATTTTTTAGGAAATGTCATGAGGACGTGTCTGAACTAGAGCTTGATGAGTACGTTGTCAAAAAAAAGGTGGATCCCCTTAAAGAATGCCTAGATCTCTTAGATCGCCATGAAAAGGGCGTTCAACCTAATATACAATAAATTGAGTACAACCACCTAGGTTTTGACTTTTGAGGACCCTAAAATGGTAGAGCAGAGCCAACTTACAACCAAGCAGCAAAACGATGTGATTGAACTCTTGGTTATATGAAGATATCTCAGGGTTATACACTGATTTATATGAAGTCATCTTTGTCCTGACTAGGTTGGCGATAGTATTGGTTCTCTACATCCAAACAATGTTGTGCCCAATTTATCATATTTTGGGACATGGATGTATACTCGTGTACATAGCATGCCCATTGGTGGATACTGCGGGTGCTGAGGCACAAGCGCCGGTGACACTGGGATATGGATTTGTACACCTCCATATCCATATAGATGTGGCTCATACCCTGAGAGATCCATATGGTACGACAGACATCCATATGGTACGACTCATACTCAAAAACATATCCATATGATTCTTTGGAATTTATATTGGAGAGTATTTAAATGTAGGGTACCATAATATACTTAACTTTTCTCAAAGCTTGAATTAAGTCTTTTTCTGCTGAATTATTAGTTGACTTTTTGACCTTGTATGTGTCGCCCCGAACCCCGTGCCGAGGAAATCAAGTTCCGAGACGCGCGCCCGTTCGTCATAAACGTGTAAGCGGAAGATTTTACCCGCAAAAATGCGGGAAATTTAAAACATTTATTAGATGCTTCCAAAAAGCAATAAACACCTGTCATCACAATAGCTATCATACAAACCAAATACTTGTTTTATTTACATTTCCATCTGTTTACAAAAGTAGGCGCCACTACTGCGCCGGGTAAAGTCTGTACAATATTCAAAAGTCTGTAGATCCAATATCTACCGCTCAGTAGTTCCGAGATCTACTGCTCCGAGCTCTACTGACATGAAACGTCAATGAGCTATGAAGCCCAATAAAACCACAATCCATCTAGACTATTTTTCACATAATAACACGCATAAGTAATGATATAATAAACAGTTCAATTTGCATGTTATAGTTAAATAGAACGGTATATAATAAATTATAACCCAAGGTCACTTACGGTTACGTCACCCTAACCGAGGTTCCCAACCTCACATTTCTTTCCAATTATAGGGTTCAGTTATGAAATGTATTCATATTACCATTTTATCATTTTAATCATCAATCATGTTTCATTTCGAGTCCTGAGACTCTATTAACTGGCCACAACCTATAGAAGTTATCTTATAGTCTCTAAATCATAACCATACCCATACTTAGAGCCATTTAGACTCACACACACTGTTCCGGCTTTCACCCGAACACAACCAAACCTTGGGTGTACCAACCCAAACATCCTGGAATCTGACGATTCCATACTGAACCCTGAGTACACCGACTCAGACAAATACACCAACCCTGAGTACGCCGGCCCAGACAACTTCGTATCCGAAGATTTACACACAACCTGAGCATTCACCCAATAAGGACATACTTCTCCATTCAACTGACTGACAACATCTACTGTGTATTCGCCGCCATCGCCCTGGGTATCAGTCAAGAAGGAACCCCAACCAACTTGCCTAACATCATCTTTTGGTTAGTCTATGGAGGAACTCCGACATCTTTACCAATACTGACATCTCCTGATGTTCTACCAAGAAGGGACTCCGATAGAGACGGTGCCAACATCTTCTGACCCAACCAGAGAGGAACCCCGGACTATACACTATCTGATGTTCATTCACTTTAAACTCCCTAGGACTCCAACATCTCCCGACTATTAGTTACAGAGGAACCACGGGCCATGCAGGACACCGCCACTCCTGACCTAGTCCAAGAGGCACCACAGACGACCTAGACAGACAGACCGACATCTCTCGACTAGTAGTCACGGAGGAACCCCAGGCCTTACTAGACACCGTCTCTCCTGACTTAGTCAAAGAGGAACCACGGACTATACTCTTAACCTTGGTTAGGTTTTCTAACCACAAGTTAACCCCAGTTAACCTAAGTCTCGCTTGATTAACTGAAATACTTGGGTCTCGCGCCCGTGAACCAAATCCGGTAATACACCGTCCTGTCAGAGAACATTTCTATGCTAATGGATGTGTCCATCGCCTTACACGACACTCAAACAAACCTTTCGACACCCCAGGGTGATAATCCGACACACCCGGGACCTAATCTAGGCTCCCCGAGGGTCCACATGAAGTCCAAACATCATCACATAGGGGTCTCAGACCCTTTTTCATCCACGCCAAAAGTCATGCATCCATTCCACATAAAAGAATATAGGAAAATATAAGGAAAAAGAGAAGGAAAGGGGTTTTACCTCTCTACGTGCTTTTCGAGGCTCCGGGGAAAGAAAAGAACGCCGCCAATGTGCTCAGAAGGGTGATCAACCCCAAGGTAGAGTGTCTCTCTCTCAAACTTTTCATTTTTCTCTCTCTACACGCCAACCGAGGCACCGGGGAAGAAATTGGACACCACCAACGCGTCGAGAGCGTCGAACTATCCTAATATAGCTTCCCTTTTTCTTCTCTCCTCTCTCTCTCTCTTTAGACTCTCTAGAAAGTGGAGTGGCAGAGTTCTGCTCACTAATGCAAACCGTGAGAAATGAGAGGGCTGGTCCCTCTATTTATAGGCTAAGTGGTGGGGTGAGATCATGTGCAAAGCACATGACCATTAATAGTGTGGAGAGTTGATCGGGTTAACTCGTTTGACCGATTGACTGTTTGACTGATTTCTTATATTTTTCGCACTTACAGCCTCCGAAACCCTACTACATAATGTCCGATTTTGACGAAACTTTAGGTGACCGAACCTGGGGTAGTCCGACACTTACTGTAAAAATTTCGGAGAAAAATTCTGAGTTTTGACAGCAAAAAGTAAATGCGGATGAAAACTGCAAAACTCACTAATTTTCTAATTTCTGACACAAAACACGCTGCCGTTTCTTCATATGAGATAATAAATTGACGAAACGATAGATGGTAGTCTTCACGGCCGACCGGCATGCTGTGGTACCAGCTGCACGGATTTCTATTAGAATCCCCAACAATTATGGAGTCTCAACTGAATTCTGGAAATCTGGAATTTTCTGGTTTTCTCGATTTTCTTACATTTAAGACTCCTGCGGTCTCGCTAATCGATACACGACGGAACTAGAACGACGGGTGATCGTCCAGATAGTCGACCCGCACATTGTGTACGATTTTCGAGTAAAAACACTGAAGTTTCCTCGGTACAATCAAATCCCAAACAAAACCCACTTTTTAACAATTTAACGAACAATTAACTAATTAACCTTAATTAAGGACCCATAAACGCATAATTTTATTATATTAAAGTTCAGGGTCGTTACATTGTAGATGAAAGTATTTTTGAAAACTAAAATGTGACTTTTCACCAGACTTCTGGGTTTTAGTAATGTTTTGATATGGTAGAATTTATGAAATTTTAAGATTTGAGAAATGCTTTAACATTTGAAAGTCGAAATTTTGACATATTCCCTAAAAGATGCTAAAAAGCAGATCTTGTTCTTGAATTGGAAAGTTGACTTTTTATTCTTTAGGAATTTTGATCTATAAGATAATTTTTATTGAATTTAAATGGGGTTGTAAACTAAAATCATTAACTTAAATGATATTTAATGTAAATAAGCTGTAAACAGAATTTGACTCTTTTTTATACCTTAAAAACCAATTTTCCCAAGAATATCGCACGATTTTGACGATATATTGTTGATAATGTGCAATATGGTGTAAAATTTATAAGACCCCATGCAAATATGTCGGGGTGCTGCAATATCAACATATATCGTTGACATTTCATTCAATATCCCTAACTTATAAAACATATATCAGAAATATCGAGCGATTATCAGAAATATCGGGGATATTTTATATAAAAAAAAATGCATGTAAAAATATTTTACCCTGCGATATCCGGGATATATTGGAAATATCGGGGATATTTCAGAAATATCGAGGATATATCAAACCAGGATGACACGAAAAGCAAGAGTTAATAAACCATGATGAGAGGAAAAGCAAGAGTTAAACCATGATGAGAGGAAAAGCAAGAGTTATTTTTTACTTGGGCAAGAAGTTCACAGATTATGATTCCAAGTATACGACTCTTGAGAAAACTCGTTTGGGCTTCATAACACTTAAGACTTTACATGTTGAGTGACACAACTATGTTAATAGCCAGAATGAACCAACTTAAGTATCTGTTTGAAAATCTAGCTCTTACTGTTGTACTGCATGGTCAAGGATGGAACTAGGATTTTCTAGTAGGGGACATGTGGTGGTTGATTGAAAATGGTAGTAATTGTTGATAAATTTATGGAGAATGATTAAGCGGGTACGAACTATTTTGATGCCTAAGTTTTTGGGTCAAGTAAATAGACGTGTTCGGTGATTCAAACAATAGGTGACTAAAGGACCAGGGACCCAAAACTTGTTCCACATCATTAATACTTGGGTGAGATTAGTGATAAGTTCAACTGCATCACTTTCACACATTTCCAAAAACAGATAATCACTTTGTTGATGCACTTGCCATGCTAGCTTTCGTAATTGAGATTATTGAAGTGATAGATATTTGACCCGACTAAAATTGAAGTGTATATGAGCCAACCTACTGTGTGATTTAAGAGCATCTGGTTCTCTATTGATGGGTAAGGCCAAAGTTTGATCCAAGTCCATAAGGGTACCCCAAGCCCATAATAATTAAAGAGACATCTTTCTAGAAGAGTCCTCGCTCACATCGATACCTTTGGAGTGATGAACTATCTTGGAAGTTGATCCTAGGAAGTCACACACTTAGTTATTTGTTACCTAGTTACTTGTAGAAGCATTTACTTCTTGCATAGTGATTTGTTGAAGTCAAGACCTAGTTAGTCGTAGAAGCTTTTAATCCTTGCCTAATTACTTGTAGAAGTCAGTGTAGTCAAGGCTTCTAGGTGACGCCCAGGCGATAAAAATAATTAAATTATACATATATAATGTTAACATATACACATAACAATTCAAACCTCCTAGGGTTGACAATAATCTAGGCACATTAACATTTAATATTTTAAAGCTTGAATGTAAATCTTTTTTCTACTAAATTGTTAGTTGATTTTTTGACCTTATAGATAAAAATATTTTTAAAGACTAAAATATGAGACTTTTTTTAACTTACTTTTGTGTTTTAGTAATGTTTTGTTATAGTAGATTTATGAAATTTTAAATTTTGATAAATATCTTAACATTTGCAAGTTGAAAATTTTAGAAAGGCACTAAAAAGTGGATTTTATTATTGAATTGGAAAGTATTCTTCAGGAATTTGGATGTAGGATAATTTTTATTCAATTCAAATAGAGGGTATAACCTTATTTACATGTAAAGATCTTAAGTAAATGAAAGTAAATTGTAAATCATTTATTTAAATGATATTTATATGTAAATAAGTTGTAAAACAAGATAACTATTAAAGGGTCTGGTGACTACTGCCCGCCTAGAGAGGTGCCTAGGCGGTGGCTGTCAAAAACTGCCTAGGCGACCACTGTCATTACCAAGGCTTGTTCATTGTGAGTCTCTTGTTGCCTATTTAACAAGGGGGGTTGCTGCAGTTTTTTTCTTTGGACTCCCTCCCCGTGTAATAATAGCGTGAGCTTGACGGTAATCCTTGGTTCCACGACAGTAAGCAATATCAGGAAAATAGAACCTTTCTTTTCGATGCCACTATTATCAATCGTAGAACACTTCACTGATTGGCCAGACAATTCTTTTTTAGTACTGGAAACTTATACAAAAAGTTTTATAAATTATAATCATACCCTTTTACGATGTGTTGATTTAGAAGAGGCGAAGATGATTGTGGAAGTGGTTCATGAGAGGATTTTTGGAGCTCGTACGAATGGGCACATGCTAGCTAAGAATATTCCGATATTGGGTCACTACTAGTCAATGTTTGAGCATGGCTATAGTGTACACATAAGGAAATGTTACTTGTGCTAGATCTACGCCAACATGATGAACGTGTGCTTTTGAATTGCATAACACTAGTGTAGTCAAGACGTCTAGGTGATGCCTAGGCGATAAAAATACTTTAATTATATATAGATATATATAAAATATTCATGCATCAATATTAATATATACATAATAACTCAAACCTCCTAGGATTGACAATAATCTAGGCAAATTAACATTTAATGTTGTAAAGCTTGAATTTTAGTCATTTTCTGCTAAACTGTTAATTGACATTTTGACCCCGTAAATGAAAATAGTTTTAAGACTAAAATATGAGACTTTTTTTACTAGACTCTTGAGTTTTAGTAATATTTTGATACAACAGAATTTATGAAAATTTAAGATTTGAGAAATATCTTAGCATTTGCAAGTTGAAATTTTGACCTAATCACTAAAAAATGGATTTTGTTCTTGAACTGAAAAGTTGAGTTTTTATTCTTTAGGAATTTGGATTTAAGATAATTTTTTTTTGAATCAAATGGGGGGTATAACCTTACTTAAAACAATTTACTTAAACGATATTTATATGTAAATAAGTTGTAGAACTATAAAAACAAGCTAACAGTTAGAGAGTCACGTGAGTTCCTCCCGCTCAGAAAGGTGCCTAGACGTTGACGGTCAAAATCGCCTAGGTCGCTAGGCGACACCTTGATTACACTGCATAACATGTCACTATGGCCTTTTCCTATCTGTGGCATAGAAGTTATTGGGCCCATAACTCCAAAAGCTTCCAATGGAAGCAGGCTCATTTTGGTTGTAACTTATAATAGATTATTTCACAAAGTCGATAAACATCCTACATTAAAAAATCATGTGCTGTGATTTTTGAAGAATGAAAATTATTTGCCAATATGAAGTCCCTAATAAAATAATCACAAACAATGTGAACAATTTCAAGAACAAATAAAAGAAAGCGTTGTTCCCCTTGTAGCTAAAATAAAAACTAAAAAAAAAGAACTTGAAGTTGATAATTGAGAAGGTGACGACGTACAAGAACTGGCATGAGATGTTCCCCTTCGCACTCACCGCACCTCTATTAGTACATTCCTAGGTACAACTCCGTACGCCTTTGCCTATGGGATGAAAATAGACCTCCCCTTTGAGGTTGAGATCTCTCTCCACGTGTTGATGGAAGCATAGTTAGAAAAGCAGAATGGTTAAAAGCATGGTTTGACCAACTCAACTTAGTCAAGAAGTGTTTGAAATTTTGAATGCAATATGAAGTTTAAGGAAACACTATAAAAATTAAGGAAATGTACGGAATATTAATGAAATGTTAAAAAGTCTAAGATGAAACTTTAGGGAATGAATAACTAAACGTAAATAACTCATTACATAACCAAATCGAAGCATGTATAATATGAAATATAAGAATCTTGCAAAGTAGCATGCGTTATCTGAAATTATAAAGCCGAATGTGCAAATAAATGAGTGTTCTATATGATAGTACAATTATAAAAAAGAGATAAATCACAATTTAACGCTCAGAAACTCTCAAATCATGAATCATGATATCAAAACTACATAGAGTTGGGATGTGGCTCGAAGTCACCATTTATGTTTCGACGAACGGGTTCACGAAGCTTGTACTCTTGGTAATGGCAGTATTGAGCCCAAGACATGTAACTCTAATAGCAACCGGTAGTATTGAGCCCAAGACATGCAACGGCAGTAGCAACTGGCAGTATTGACTACCCTTATGGTTTTATCCTGGCCATCCATTTAGTAGATATGTTTGGACCTTTAGTAAAAAGTAATTTTCCATCCTATCATTCAACTTAAATATAGCTTTACAAATGGGAGGTTGCATTTTTAGGTCAAAATCCTACCACCTAATCTCATCATCACCATCATCATCATGATGCCTTGTCCCAAAATTCTTGGGATTGGCAACACGAATCCATCACCAAATCTCTTCAACCATAAAACCCTCTTCATTACACAATACACACCCAAGGCACATAGATTATAATCTTTTGAATATCTTTCCCCGAGCATATTACAATATAAATAGTTTTAATTTAAGTATTAAGCACACTAGACCATTTGAAAGTATTTAACAGAATATTATATTCTCTTTCTAATTGGGCAATTTATAAAAATAATTTACCAATCTTTTTATTAGTTGCCTATAATGTCCTGCATGTTTTGATTATAATCCTCTAGCACATTACAATATAATTATATAAATTGTTTTTATTTAGGGATTAAGCAAACCAGACCATTTGAAAGTATTTAATAGATTATTTTGTTCTCTTTATATTTGGGCAATGTATAAAAATAATTTAGCAATCTTTTCATTAGTTGCCTATAATTCCTTGTATGTATTGACTATAAAGCTATATATATATATATGTTTTTGTGTATATATACACACATATGAGGCTGGGTAGCATATGCGTGATACATAGGCAACTTTCCTCATGCGGCACACATTTAAGCAACACGTTTCACTCCTTTGGACCCATTATAAAACCCAATGTGTACCCCCTTAGCATGTGGCATAAAATAATCCAATTGGATAGTCTAAGCCGTTTGATCTGACAATAGAAACTATAACCTAAGTTGGGTCAAATTAACCCTAGGAGTTAATGCTAACCTACTAGGGTTAGTGGTGGACATTTCACACGTCTATTGAATGACCTGAACTTCTCCAATTGGGCTGATTTGTTGTTACGAATTAGGGAAATGGGACTCATACATTGGTTTTTTTGCCCCAAATGAGTGCCATGTGTCACTGAAACGTGTATATTATATATAAACTAACATTCTTATTTTATGAATACTGCTAGCAATTCATACTTACCTTTTGAGAAATCTTCTATTTACCCAACCCCACCCAAAGCTGCTGCCACTACTGCTCCTCGTGCAACCGAGGAACTGCAAATACATGTAGAACCAGCCCATTAACCATTTTGATTTTTTATATTCTGATAATGGTGCAGCTGAGCTGTATTCAACTTTTTCATGAAATTCGTAATCTGTAGATATGTTAGAAGTAGAACCTCAGGCATAATGTAGTACATCTTGAGTATATTCAATATTAAATCATTATGAAGCATTACAATTGGCCTCAACTAAAAGTGTCATATCACCCATTAATCAGGCTTGACCAGTAATATGAGTATATTATGTCATGTAAATCTCTAGAAATAATGGATTCTGATGTAAATATGAGTTTGGTGACCTTTCTTTTTCTTTTGTAATTCATTGCATCAGTCCAAAGTTGTAGTTTATAAATGTGTATTTATAAGATTATATAAGTGCTTTATTGTTGGTAACTTGGTCGAGATACATTTTCCAAATTCAGATTGTAAAAGTGGTTGTTTCTTATATTTCAAATGGTATTTACACGCGCTTACCCAGCATACCCCCTTGTCCACACGATACTCTATTTTGATAAGAATAGGAAGGAATTAAGTGATTTCTATCATTTGTAGAGCCTTGTTTCTTGCTTCCCTGCTTTTTCTTACTTTGCACTATGTTTTGCTTCGGGATGCTGGATGATGTCAGTTTATTTGAATTGAAGCCTTGAATTTGTTATGTGTACAAAGTTGGTCATATGAAAGGAAACAAGGAACAACCTCCTGATTATCTTGGTTCTTAAATGGCTCCTTTGTCTACGACAGCAGTACGCATTCATTGGATTGGTTGTCAGTCTTCTGCATTGCAGCTTTAACTAAAATATATTTTTATTCAGGCTTTAGTTCATGCCCTCCTTTCTTTCCTTCTCCCTCTCTCTTTCTATATATATATATATTTGTACCTTTCTTTCTTTATCATTCTAAATATGGGATCATTAGATAGTGTATTGGGTGGCCATTATTATGCTGGCTATAATTTTTCCTTATGTGATGCCTTATTATCTTTTATCTGAATGCTTTGCAGAATATCAGGATAGGCAGAGATGATAGAGTTAGTGGAAAAGAATCAAAACCTATTTCCAATGAGCTTGCTTCTGCAATAAATGATGGCCTTTACTTTTATGAGCAGGTTGATGGACGTTGCTCATATTATTGACTGATTGTGAGAATTATTCTTGTAGCAGTTAGTAGCTTTCTCTTTCCCACTAAGGTCTCCCAATGAAAAAATCAAATATCCAGGTTACTTCCTTAAAAGGGGTTTTAATTTGTTCACTACTGGCAGGAATTGAGGGCTAAAAGATCTAATAATACAAGGAATAACCCAGGGCTAGAAAGGAGAGATGTTGATTCTAGATCTTCCAACTCTGTTCCTGTATTACCAAATTCAAAGATCAGTGGGCATTCTGCTGGAAACAATGGTTGCGAGGAGCCTGGGCATGCTATTTCCCGGAAGAAGCAAAATAAAGGTGTAAACAAGCAACGATCATCCTATAAGCAGCGATTGTTTCCCAGCACATTTAGAAACCATGGAAATGTTCGTAACCGTCATGGCATCATCATAGCAGAAAGTCCACCAAGCAATTCAGTTGGATTTTTCTTTGGTTCAACCCCTCCGGAAAGTCACAGGTAAGTTCGAGTACTGTTTTCTATGCTCATCGGTGTGGATTTATTGGTTCAGCTAAGTTGCTTGACTAGTTGATTTCGATGTTTTAATTTTCTAATTTTGCTAATGTTTTAATATCACAGCCCTATGTCTTCAAAACTGAGTGCTTCACCTCATGGGATCCTTTCTGGGAGTAGCCCACCAGTGGGTTCTTTGCCAAAGCCTTTTCCGCCATTTCAGCATCCAAGTCATCAGCTTCTGGAAGAAAATGGTTTCAGGCAGCAGAAGTAAGGGGGTGTTTACTCAGTTGTTTTTTGCTACAGTTATATGTATCTCTCTCTCTCTCTCTCTCTCTCTATATATATATATATATGACAAATGTTAACTTTCACCTAGACTAGTAAACTTGGTAACCTTCACCAGACTTTTTTACCCCTATGTATTGAATATCACTAAATTATAAGTGTACTTTGGTTTTTCATAAGGGACAACTCATTAAATAGAGGAGACATGAAGTACAAGAAAAGTCAAACTGTAGTTCTTATCTCCTGCATTTAATCACTGTTCCAATGTGAAAAGACTAAATTACCCTTAACTTTAATGAGTTCCATAATTATTATAAGGGTAGAAATGTCTTGGTGAAGCTTACCAAATTCACTAGTCTGATGAAGGCTAACAGTTAGGTGAATTCCCCATATAATGATTGTTGGCTACGTATGATTGCTCCTCCACTCAGGTACCTGAAGTTTCACAAACGCTGCTTAAGTGACCGAAAGAGATTAGGAATTGGATGCAGCGAGGTGAGAGTATATGCCACTTTTTTCTAATGTTTCATACTCCATTTAGGTTCCTTGGTAATACTTCAGAATATTTTACAAAATTTGGGGTTTCCATAATTCTGAGGATTGATCTAGCGAATGATCTGGAGTGCACTCACTGCACCTGCATCTGCATGGAGATGCCACAACAGTTGTTGGTTTATGTTAGTAAAATATACACATCTTACTTTACATGCAGGAAATGAATACACTGTACCGATTTTGGTCATTTTTTCTCAGAAGCATGTTCTTGCCTTCTATGTATGATGAATTCCAGAAATTAGCACTGGAAGATGCAGCTGCTAAGTATCATTATGGGGTAGAATGCCTTTTCAGGTTCTATAGGTATTTCACTAAGTCATTTGTTATCATGAATTTCAAAAATTAGTTGAGCCATCTATTTAGGTTCATTTGCTACTCCCCAATGTTATATATTT
Organism: Tetracentron sinense; assembly: GCA_015143295.1. NCBI lineage: Eukaryota > Viridiplantae > Streptophyta > Magnoliopsida > Trochodendrales > Trochodendraceae > Tetracentron > Tetracentron sinense. Next base: position 23,613,731 of record CM026563.1, on the reverse strand, counting down.
TTTCTTTTTCAAAGGTGAGATTTTTTTAAAGGAAATAAGTACATATTTTCCCTTCACTATTTTCTCTTCTAATGACATTTTGTGGTCTTCTTTTTTATATTTATTTTAAAGTTATGGGTTGGAGAAGCAATTCAGAGAAGACCTGTATGATGACTTTGAACAGCTCACTCTCGATTTCTACAATAAAAGCAATCTTTATGGCCTCGAAAAATACTGGTAATTATTTTCTATTTTTTTTTTCTTTTTTGGTAATTCTATGTTCCTTTACTTTTTACATTCTTGTTTCCCTCCTTTTCTGATACACAATCTTCTTTAGATTCATTTATTCTCTTTATTTCTTTTGGATTCTGCTATAAATGTGTTTTTGGTAATAATGTTTCTTTTTGATGTGCTGAATTTCTTCACAAAAACACAATGTTGTATCTAAACTGCAGATATATATTCTTTGTTGTATTCCGAGTGCAAGTACATTTATTGACGAGACTGCTGCTATTTAACACCAACGTCTACTACCGCAACTATTTTGCCCTTTACTTTGTTACTCTTACCACTAACATTATTATGTGTCGTTGCTGCTACTAGTCCAAGAAGTTTACTTGTTGTGATAAGTGGATCCCAATTTTTGTAGTTGGGCTCAATGTAGTCAAAGCTCCAGGACTAGGCATTAGGGGTGCCCTAAATGAAGCATATCCTAGGCAACCAAAATTCATTTTATTTAGGAAAATTATATGAAAAAACAAAGTTATTTATGAAAATAAAGATTAAACATTATAAATAAAGCTTACATAAGACCAAATGTCCCTTCTAAAAAAATCGAGCTTGGTTTGTTGAGAGAAATAGATCATAGGCAAAATTTGCTAAATATAAAATGTTATGTGTGTTAAAGATCTCACGTGACCTACCTGGGAGTTTTCCAAGAATCCCCTAAAAGTTACCAAAATACTCCCGACTTTATTGAAAATTACCATAATGCCTGAGTTGGAAAATTGTTATAATTCCCTTATTCATTTCAAAAAGGAATCTTTTATCCCATCTTTATAAAAAAATACATAATTGAATTAAATTGCGCATTTTTTAGACTTAAATGAATTTCAAAAGAGAACATTTGTTTTCAACAAACTGTGGGGTGAGTGGTGAAATGTGTTATTATAGTGTTTGTATTTTGAAAATTAGGGTTTTTAAGCTAAAATTCATCACGGTTGTAATGTTATTACCACTAATATGCTTTTGAAAAATGTGCAAAAACCCTTATAGAAGTTTTTTTTTGACCGATAATGAGAAGCATATATTAATCAAAGAGCTACAAAAGAAGAGTTTACAAGAATGTAAACTCAAAGACATAAATAGATAAAAGCAAAGAAAAACAAGAAGCAATCACAACTTTGGATTCCTTAGTGTGGCTATGATAGTGCCAACCCAACAAGGCTCATAGATCTGCCTTCTTCTGTTGAGAAACTGCCCATTTCAAGACCATTAAGAGGATGCAAGAACAAATACGGTAAAGAGAGGAATGCAAGTTATCAAAATCTCTCCTATTTCTCTCTTTCTATATTCCCCACAAAATGGCCATAGGGAGGACCGCCCAAATTGTCATCGGAGCACTATCCTCACTCACCAAAACCCAACAAGATCAAAAGCTGAGAAGGGAAGAAAGAAAAACCCAATCCACACCTACTCGGGATAAGAAAACCCCCATATCACACCTACAACCGGGCAATGCAAAAGCAAGTGATCTACCGTTTCTTCCGCTTGAAGGCACAAGAAGCAACGATTAGCCAAACTCCATCCTCTAGATTTTAAATGCTCACAAGTGAGAATCTTACTCAAAGTTGCATTCCATAGAAAAAAAAGATACCTTAAATGAAATTCATGGATTCCACACAAGTCTATAAGGGAAGGGTGCATGCAGAACAGACCCAAGAGATTGTAGCAGTGATCTTATTGAGAATCAACCATTGTTGCCCCTAGACCAAATTCTAACATCTTTGCCTTGGTACCTCAAAGAGGCACTCCTAAGTTGAAGAAAAAGATGACACATATCACCAAGTTCCCAATCATTTAAATCTCGTCTCAGCTTTAGACACCACACTACCCCCGAACCCTGCAACTAAAAATAATCCTCCATTAACGCTTCCCTGGCTACCGCTAAGAGGAAGATGTTGCCAAAACCATCCTTTAGACTCAGATCCACACCAATTGTTTGTCCAAAATCAAATTTTGGATCCGCTACTTGGAATCTGAACTTGGTCACAACTAGATTGGCAACATACATAATAACCCTTCCACAAGCCAACCCTGTAGGAGATTTTAACTGCCCGCGGAATTTAACAATATTCCTCATCGTATTTTGCCACTATGACATATCTCCAAAAAGACTCTCGGTACTCACCAAATCGCCAAACCCATTTCCCTAACGGAGCCTTATTCACGAGGGCTAATGGTTTCAGATTTAGACCCCCACATTTGGTTGGATGACAAATTCTATCCTAGGCTACTTAGTGGTATTTGCAACTATCCCCCTTACCATGCCAGAGGAAATCCCTTTGTATCCTTTTAAGAGAAGAGGCTACCGACCGAGGGATGGTGAATATGGACATGTAATAGGTGGGAAGACTGCCAAGGACACTCTTGATTGGGGTTAACTTTCCACCTTTTGATAAACATGACGATTTCCATCCTGGTTGGCAAACCTCTCCAGAATCGGATCCCATACCGACTTGACCTTGAATCTTGCTCCAAGCAGCATACCAATATAGGTTGATGGCAGGGCCCCCACCTTACACTCTAGGCATGAAGCTAAAGTTTGGACATCCCTCACTTCCAACGCTCACAATTTCCGACTTGGCTAAGTTAACCCTCAACCCTGAGACGGCCTTGAAACATCTAAATAGACATATGAGAAATAACAAGTTTTGACATGATACTCCACAGAACACTAGGGTATCATCCGCAAATTGGAGATGAAAGATTCACAATTGGTCCTTGCTAATTGAGAATCCATCAAAAACAGGGACATCGGCTTTGGACAACATACGACTCAAGGCCTCAGAGAAAATTAAAAATAGGAATGGAGAGAGGGGATCTCCTTGCCTCAATTCCCTAGAGCTTCGGATGAAATACACACTTTCATCCAATGCCGCCATTTGAATCCAAAACCCATTCTATGAAGCATGTGGTCTAAGTAATCTCAGTTTACGTGATCATATGCCTTCTCCAAATCGACTTTGCAAATAAGACCCGATACCTTTAACCTGATGCGCTCGTCTATGCATTCATTCGCTATCAAAATCCCATCTATGATTTGACTACTCTCCACAAATGCGCCCTGTTTTGACGAAATGAGAGCTCATCACCACCTAACTGCTAAGACCTTGGAGTGGATTTTGTACACACTTCTAACTAGGCTAATAGGACGAAAATCCTTTAAATCAACTGCTCCTTCCTTCTTTGGGATCAACACCACAAACGTACTATTTAGGGTTCTATCAAAAGGGCTCGTGTGAAACAACTCCTTTATCACCTCTAGGAAATCCGTCCTTACTATGTCCCAATAGGATTTGTAGAATTCAATGGTGAATCCATTAGGCTTTATCACCATCCATGCTTCTAATGACTCGTGCAACCTCCTCCATCTCAAAAGGGCCTTCCAGAAGGTCTCTTTGGTCAGAGGGGAAAAACTGTCAAATGGAAAGCCATCCAACTTTGGGTGCCAATTTTCCTTTTCCATATACAAGTCTTTATAGTAGGAAATAATGCTCACATCAATCTCTCCTTTCCCTTCTTTCCACTTCAACCCTTAACTTAGAAATGAAATTTTTGTTCTTGTGGGAGTTGGCGATTCTGTGAAATTATTTTATATTTCTATCACCCTCTTTTAGCCATTGAACTCTCAACTTCTGTCTCCTACTGATCTCTTCTAGTCTCAGAACATTCAGATATTCGAGTTTTTTCTCTTCCTTTACTCAACATTCGTCAGGTGAGAGGGATCTGGAATCCTCAATAATTTCCATAGCACCAATCTCTCGGAAAAAAGATTCTAATCTGGTCTTGATGTTGCCAAAAGCCTCCCAATTCCAGATCTTAAGTTTTATCTGAAGGGCTTCAAGCTTAAGACTAAATCGAGTGCTACAGAGCCCCATTCACCTGAGGACTCTCACACCTCTGCCACGACGTCCTTAAACATGTCAGCCATGAGCCACATGTTTTCAAATTGGAATGGGGTAGGACCCCAGTTACAACATCTAGACTCCAAGACGATTGGCAAGTGGTCCGATAACAGTCGAGTCGATTGGCGACTGGTCCAATAACAGTCTTGGGAGAACTGTTTGAAGGAGTGTTGGGAATTGGTGTTCTCATTCTGGACTGACCAAAAATCTACCCAGTCTACTCACCCTCGAACTCGCATTGGAATGTGACCAATTATACCAAGTCCCTTTCAGGGGGATGTCAATCAATCATTGATGAAAAATAAAAGCCCCAAATCTCCGCATTTTAGCATTGATTACACATCCCCTTTTCTCTTATTTGATTTCCGGATACTATTAAAGTCTCTGCCCAGACACCAGGGAACGCCCCATCTGATACTAACATCATCTAATTCCATCCAAAAGACAACGTCATCCGTATTCCCGAAGGACCATAAACCGCAATAAAAACCCATTGGAATTCTTCTCCTCTCTAACGGCAGAGGATGAAAATTGAATAAGCCTCCAATTCGGAGTCCGGTACCTGTAGTCTTTCCTTATCCCATAGCACTAGAATTCCCCTAGAAGTCCCCAAGGATGGGACGGCTTGCCAATCTGGGACTGAGATGCCCCAAATCTCCCTAATGGTGTAGTTGAAAATTTCCTGTAGTTTAGACACCTGAATACATAAGATCGTAAGTCTCTTTAGTTGAACAAGGTTCCTAAGTACAAACCTCTTCTTTTCTATCCCTAACCGTCTAACATTCCATGACAAGATGGATAGACTCGTCATCTAAGAACTCTACAACCCCATTCTGATCTTGGGCAACATGCCACACCTCTAGACGACCCTCTATCGTAGTTGATGGATCATTCCGGTCTCCTCAGCTCCATAGCTGAGATTTCTCCCCAACCAAGTGGAGGACTGCCCTGTGGAGACTCAAGACAAAGATAAGGAACCGGATCCAAAGGCACCGACTCTAGTCTCGAGTCATTGTCAAGAAGATCATTGTAATCCAATTCTGGGTTATCCTTACATACAGAAACCTACCCTCATCTAATTGTGGTATCACAACTCCATGAAATTGCAAAGAAGAAGTAGCTTTCTCTCTAGATGAGGAAAATGAACTCCCTTTACCCTCCCTATCCATCTCATGGGATCAGATAGGGTGGGTAAAAAGAGAAGAGGGTGTAGTTGTACCTTTCAAGGAAGAAATGGGAGAGCATGGTTGTCAAGGCGACATACAGTGTATGATAAGGCATTTGCTGCTGGCCACCACCGCCGGAAAACCACGAAGTTCGTCTTGCCCACTGGATGTCGTTGATTGTCGCAAAGGGTAAACGCTTGATTAACCTTGCTTGTGTGGAAAATGGCCTGGTGGGCGTCAAAGGGAAATATGCCGATGTTTTCTTCCTCAGGGAGCACTTTGCTTACAATCGTGGACACTGCTTCCCAATTATCCGTTAATTCAGGTCACCTGATAGAGCAAACAATTGCCTCAGCCCAGTTGTGGAATATCCCGGCATCCAGATCAATCACCACTTTGCTTGCCCCTTCCATCATCTCTACACGGCATCTAAGGCCTAAGCCGGTTCTGCCTGATGTAAATCTCTGTTACCCAAGCCTTGTTGTGCCCTAAATACCACTCTTCTATCATCCCTGTTACCCTCATGAGTTGGGATTCTCCATAGCTGGGTCTGAGCCTTGAGACCCTGCATAGCCTCTTGTAAGTCTTTCCAACCACCATCCCTAAGTCCCCTTGGGATAATGATTCTTCCTCCAGTTTGCAGCCCCTGGAAAGCCATGAGAAACACAAACTCACCTCTGCCATTGGATTTTTTCTCCCCTATCAGTGTGCCATGTTTTCTTTGATATTTCCTGATGAGATAGCTATTTTCTCCCCGGATACAATCAGAAATAGTTGACAAAATCCACCTTATAGCTTCATCCGCTTCACATATTTCATTGATGTAGCCTCTTCTGTTCTTTTCGGTGTCCAGTTGCTGTATGCTGAATAATTTCTCCTCAACTCTGAATTTCTCTGTCCTCGCACACTTATCCATGTTGTTTACTCGCACTGATACCTGATCCTTTTGCCGCTACCATCGCCGGAGATCCTTGTCGGAAGCCATCATGTGCACCTTATCTCTTACTATTGAACAAATTGAACTTTGGATGAATTCCATTTACATGAATTTTCGATAAACTCAAGGTGCAATTTACCAAAATCGAATTTAGAAACACTTTCAAAATTGGCAGTAGGATAATTACCACCAACTGTTTTTAACCCTATTTGCATTTGACGTTAGTTCAACTACCTATATTTTGTTTTTGTGCCTATTGCAGGTTGGCGGTAATGTTTTTTCCGCCTCTTAAATTTCTCAGTAAACATTGGTTTCCTAATTGGTTTTAGTAACGCATTCTAATTTCTAAGCACCATTGCACCTCTATATATACTCCTCATAGGGTCAAAATTTAGGACTTTAACTCAAACCCTAAATAAACTCTAGAGCAATTTTAACTGCTATTTCGGAAACATTCAAGAGAGCTCTCTCTCTCTCTACTTTTTCTTTACTATTGCAGTGAAGGAGCTTTGCCTATATTATAGTTAGATAACACATTAATGTTTTGTCTATTTTTTTCATTGGAAAGCGATATCAATGTAAGTATGACCCCTAAACCCTAGCTTTTCCATTATCCTCTTCTACTCATTCTCTTTTATGCTATTGAAGGATGGAATTTACATGTGAAGTTTGGAATGTTGAATGACCAGTAGGATGAATTTGAAGTGTTATTGTATTGATGATTGATTATCGACTTTAAGCTTAGAATCAAACTTTTTCTTTTTGATCGGTAAGCCATCAAATATATAAAAGGATAGAAAAGAAATAGTACAATGCTAAGATCACAAGGTGGTGAACCAAAGAAAAAAGCCTACTAAAAAGCAAAAACTACAGAAAAAAGCCTACTAAAAAGCAAAAACTACATAGCGGAGAACAAATGCTAAGAGCTAAAATAACCACACAAGGAAAGAGAAAGAGGAAAGGATTCAAGAGCGCAACTAAGGTCTTCTCAACTAGTGCTCGCCTGGACCCTAATTAGGCAATTTCTATTTGATATGGCGATCAAAATCCATTGCTCTCATGTGTCATTGTAGATAATATCTTAGATTTTGTGGATCGTTAGCACTACCGCTTTAGTGCTCTTGAGACCCGTTTTTTTTAGTGGAGGTTTTCAGTAGTAGTGATAGGGCCAAGACCTAGGTACCATTCGGTGACCTTTTTTTAACTATTGCATGCCTAGACCCTAACTAGGTGGATTTTGACTAGGTGAGGTCAGCAGCCTAGTCGACATTTCGATTAGATGGTTGGGCTCCAAGTTCTATGGTATGCAATTGTTGAAGTGGCTAGTACAGCCACCTTTGTTGTGACACTGTCACTAGACTACTACTACCTCCACTGCTGCCTCCTTTACTAAAGCCAGTGTAGTCAAGGCGTCTAGGTGTTGCCTAGGCGATACAAATAATTAAATTATATGTATATATATTAAATATACATATATATAATATTAATATATACGCCTAAAACTTCAAACCTCTTCGGGTTGATAATAATGTAAGTAAATTAACATTTAATATTGTAAAGCTTGAATGTGAGTCTTTTTCTGTTACACTGTTAATTGGCTTTTTGTCTTTTTGACCATGTAAATAAAAATATTTTTGATGACCAAAATAGGAGACTTTTTTACCGGACTTTTGGGTTATAGTAATATTTTGTTATAGTAGAATTTATGAAATTTTAAATTTTGAGAAATATCTTAGCATTTGCAATTTGAAATTTTGAAAAAGGCGCTAAAAAACCGGATTTTGTTTTGAACTGAAAAGTTGACTTTTTATTCTTCAGGAATTTGGATCTAGGATAATTTTTATTGAATTCAAATGAGGAGGATAACCTTATTACATATAAATATCTTAAGTAAAACCATTTACTTAAATGATATTTATATGTAAATGAGCGGTAAACTATTAACCAGGATAATTGTTTAGCCCGCCTAGAGAGGTGCTTAGGCGGTAGCAGTCTAAAACTACCTAAGTGATGCCCAGGCGACCGCCTAAGATATGCCTTGACTACACTAACTAAAGCCCCCCTTTTCATAAGCCAAAGGTCTAAGCCTAGTACTTATAGTATAGTAATAAGTAAGAAATATGCCCCTAAAATCCTAATTGATTTTGCTGTTCATAGACTCTGTGCGGACTTGAAACAGTTACTATTGAAAATCGGCATCATTATTCTATCATACATAAAAAAATTACTACCATGATGACAGCTGATATAAAAATGGTCGCACAATCAGCACCGCTATTACAGCTGTCCTACAATTAGATGCTACTCAATGCTGCTACCCGTTGCATAGACTGTTATTAGCTCAGCAAGCATAGTTGGTGCTGCTTCTATTGTTGCTGTTATACTGAGTGTTGCCTTTGTGGCAGGGCCTTCCACCATTATCGGGAGGTACGTGACCAGAAAGCTCCTCTGAGGAAGCATCCAGAATTGGCTAGGTTGCTGAGGGAAGAATACCATAGCTTAGATGACTTCCGTGCAAAAGAGAAGGCGTTGAGAGGGTAGCCAGCAGTAATAGCAGGGGTCCTTTCAACAGAGACAACAAAGAGGGCCCATTTTTAGAGCAGGCCTAAAACAGGTCTGGTTTTGCAGGGAGCTAGAGTTTGCGGCTTATCGAGGACCAGTAAAAGTTGCTGTTGAATATGGAATTGGACGGCTACACCTCTGTGTGAATTATGAGTTTCTTTTTGTTCTTGGTCTGCTTGGCTCTTGGGCATTTCCATGGAGATTTTCAGGAGTCCTTTGCGTGCTAGGAGAGGTGTTTACCCCAGTTTTTTTCTCCTCATATTGTACAAAGAAAAAAAACAAGAAAATGAAAAAAAGAAAAAGAAAAAGAAAAGCAAAAAAAATGAGGCTGTTATCTGGAATTTGTGGAAATTGGCAAATAAGAGACTGGAATTCAGCCTGATCAGGTCGTTTTGTCGAAGTATTAATTAATTATTTTTTTGCTCATTAGCATCAAAGAGTCCATGCATTTATGATGGATTTCTCTTCGCTTGGCTTGGCTCTGACAGAATAGGTTTGTCTCACAAATGAGCGGCACTTGAGAGTAAAAAAAAAGGTTATTTGCTGGTCAGTCAATTTTTTTTTGGGTGTTTTTTTTTTTGTTAAAAAAAAACCATGCTTTCAGTTATTTGAAAATACCCCCTATGTGCACCCCTCCCCCCACTTTTAAAACTTTTGCAAATTCATCCTTCCATTCAAAAGTTTGTTACTTGGATGTTAATTTTGTTATGAAATGACCTTTTTAGTCTTTTTTAATGGGTTGGACAGAACGCATGCCTCTATAGGTTACCACATGTCCCATTTATTCCCTTTAATTGGGGTTAAACTTAATCGACTTAAGGTTTAATGTTAAAAAAAAAAAATTAAAAAAAACAAAGGTTAGATTGATGAACCGGAAGGGTGAGTGAATAACTGTCAAAAGTAATACATGACAGCTTGTGGAGCCCCAATTAACTGTGATTAAACATTATCAACCTAAAGTAAATATTTTTTCTTCTAAAATCTTAGGTTAGAGGCATGAACCTTAGCGGTGAGTGAATATTAACCACTAACAAAACGTCATTCGCATTGCTACAACAAGAGTCCGGTTTGGAAAGTAATATTAGTAAGAATAAGAAAGAGAGCTAAGATTTAGGAAAGGATCAATTCGCTCTCAAGTACACTCCTTGGCCTAAAAGCAAAGCTTCTCTCTATCAAGAACGATGATTTTCACGATGAAAAATCAGTAGTTTACCATTTAGTGTCATTGGTGCTCATTTGCTTGACGTTTCGAGATGGGTATTCCGAAGACTTGAAAAAGAAATTCTTGAGTACTCCAAATAGTACAAAGAGGGGCCCTGGTTGTTAGCGTATGAAGCAGTGACCATCTTTGGTAAAGAATGTCCAATTTCATGAGATTACGGATATGCAGGATATATAGGAAGATGCTATTTGTTGCTATTCCATCTGTCTGGTAGGGGTGGGTCACTCTTACCGGGGGAACGCTATGATCTAAACACTTTTGATTAATGGATTGGAAAATAATATAGTTTCATGGACCTTTGTTCGCTTCTTCTCCACCAAGCATGGAAATTTAAGGATAACTGTAGCGTGGCTACCCAAGGAAACTCCGATTCGGTCTGAGAATGGATGTTCTTATTTGGACATCTTATTTGGGCTACGTTCGCATCTTGTTCTCCCTTTTAGGTGGCATGAAAGCTTTGAACAGCAACTAGACTGCATAGTACAGGAGTACATAAATGACTTATGTTAAGGGAATCCCTGGCTTGGTAGGACCCCGAAGTTTTGAAGAAGGAACGACATCAAGAGTTTCAAAAAAGGAACAGCGTCAGGAGTTTCATAATTACATTTATCCAACGTTAGTGACTCTAGTCTAGTGAGGATAGGCAAAGGATCTAGCTTTCCTCCTGGCCTCTTGAACTGGTAGTTGGAGATGAGGGTCCATTACGTGTTAGCTACGTCTAGAATAGCCAGACATTCTTGGCACTTCAGAATCAAACCAAAGAAAAAGCCTTTATTAACACTATGTTTTTGAGAGCGCATTACTTTCGGGACGCCTCGCGAGTTGGGCTTCTAGAGATGAGGACTTTTGGCGAAGCCAAGTCAATTTCATTAGAGCAAAGGACTGAAAATCCTTGTGTCAGTGGTTCGAATCCACTTCTAAGCAGGCGAAGGGTCCAAAGGACAATACCTATTTCCCCAAAACAAGATTGGGTGGGCAATCCGCTTCAAATTCTGTTGGGGTCAAAAATGCGGATAGAAAGGTTACTCGTCGTACTTTCAGGGCTGACAATTTACACTAGTCCCTATGGGCACGGTGAAACAATTATACCTGTCCCTATACTCCATATCGTCATTCAATTTAGTGAGCTGGTTTGTTTGGTTAAGGCATGGATGAGGTTCTAAGTCTTAATTGTCATGCGAGTCATTGGTTCTCCTGGTTTGAAAATCGGTGATCTTGATAACTGCGTATCTACTTCAGGTTTCGTGTTCTCGCGAGTGGGAGGTGTGGATGCTTCACCACCTGCCCTATCATTGCTGGTCTGGAGAAGAGGAAAGAAACTTTAGGACCGACTACAACAAGCTTGCAACTCTAAACAAACGGTAAGCTCTTTGACTACTGGCTTGGTTGCTTGCAATGCTATTCATAGTTGTGTTGGCTCCAGAGGACCAGTATGGCCAAAGATCAAGCCCCTTGTGGAAGGCGCATATATCCATTCCATTATGTGAAAACCCAAAACCTTGTTTTGCTGTAAAGATAAATCTATTTTCTGACGACCTTGCTAAATTTGGCAAACCAAGCTCTTGGCAAAAGATGTGTGAGATTGAGGAACTATATTGCTAGAATAATCTAGCTCGTCTCCATCAGCTCAGCCGTAACAAGCTTTCACCAAAGGCGGGTTACATGTGCTCAATTTGAGATTCATCTTTCTTTAGTTAGTAATAGTGGCTATGGAGTAGTCCCTATTTCTGGTAGTTGAGGTGCTGCTGCCATCCCCTAAGGCCCAAAAAAGTGGAAAGGGTTCTCTCGTTGCGGCCTGCAAAAAAAGTGGGTGTTAAAAGGGATACGCGGCATCTTGTAGAGCCTCCTTTAACTAAGGTTAAGCATAATCAATCTAATGTTAATATTTTTTTCTTCTAAAAACTAAGGTTAGATGCATGAACCCTAGGGATGAATGAATCTTTACCACAATTAATGAGTGTTAAAAGGGACATGTGGCGGCTTGTAGAGCCCCTTTTGTTGCCCAGATAATGGACCCTTAGGGGGGGGGGGGGGGGGGGGGGGGGGTTGAATAGGGTCAATGGCAATTTAAAACTTAAGCTAAGTGATTTTTGCGGAATTAAAATTAATCACTACTACTACCAACAATTAATCTGAAATAAATAGATAGAGAGAGAAACAGAGATACCAGACACAAGATGTGTTATCGGGGTTCATCAACTTGTCTAAGTCCCTGCCTTTAAGCTTCCCGCTTTAAGGATTTTCCACGATTCTAATAATTGCACTCTTCTTTATGGGCAAAGAGTAAGCCTTTACAATCCTTTTGCAGGCGCAGGAATAACCTTTTACAATCCTTTTAGCAGGCTAAGGAATAACCTCTTTAAGAGAAACCTTCTCTTGGATACACGAAGACTCTCTTTTCAAATGGTGCAAGAATCCTTGATTCTTGACTTTCAGCTTTTACAGAGATTGATTGGATATAAAATCTAATTTGAAAGCTCCTGACTGAGCTAAATAAGAATGTAATACAAAGCTTACAATCACTCAAGATTGATTGGAATTGAATGCTCAGAGAATGAGGGATTGAGATTCTAGATATTCAATGCAAAAATAGAGTATTGATTGCTGGTAGAGTTTAAGAGATGTATGAATGATTGAACAATGTTAGAATTATATATTTTGTTCATAAATCATCTCTATATGTAGTTGAACAATCAATATGGCATTGGGAGCACATTTAATGCGAGCTAGCTGTTATACATTTTTCCCATAGGTACTCGTCGATGAGTGAGTGTGGATTAGCTTTGAGTCATCGTCGAGTGAGAATAGAAGCAATTGAATCATTTCTGTTCTTCTACTCATCGATGAGTCTCTTGCACTCGTCGATGAGTCCACTGAAAAATTTCAATAAACTCATCTTTAATGAGACCAAACCTATGGGAATTGTGCTTGGACCTTTAGGCAATTAAAACAACATTAGTTTAATTATTTTTAGGGCCTTAGATTGATGTCCAAATTATACTAGATCTCCTAGGGTATATCTAAGTGTACTTTGAGCAATTCTTTTCCAATGACTTGAGGACTTTACAAGGTCCTAGACATCTATATTAGTCTTCATTGAGTGATGACTTGAATTCAAGCATTGGTTTGAGTCCTTGAAGATTTTCTCCAGAATTGACTAGTGCTTGGACTTTTGCCTTGATGACCTTGATTGATTTGAGCTCTTCAATTCTTCATAGCTTAAATTTTGATCTTAATAGACTTTTACTCTGGAATTGCACATACTAGCTAGAAATATTAGTACCATAAGGATCATTCCATTATTGTGTTATCATCGAAACCATTTAGGGTACTTAGAGTTGTAACCTTGAGGCTAACACCTTTAACTGTGGTTAAGCATAATCAACTTAAACTTAATATTTATTCTTTTAAAAACCAAGGTTAAATGGATGAATCCTAGTAGTGGTGAGCGTATCTTAACCACAATTAGTGGGTTCCAAGCACTTCTCTTTGTAAAAAGTTATTACAAATCTTCTTAAAATCAAATAAAGGCTAAAAAGGTTATTTTATAAAAAAATTAACTTCCATTAACTAACTTTTGGATGGAAGGGTGGATTTGCAAAAGTTTTAAAAGTTAGTGGGGCATAATACAAAATCACAAAACACAAGGGGTATTTGCAAATAGCTGAAACGTTAGGGTCTTTTTTTCTAAAAATTTAATTTACTTTCGCTTTTATTTTGTAAGAGATGCCCTTTAGGGTCCCTTTTTTTGTTGAGATTTATAAAGTCTGCTTCTTTACAAGTTTTTTCATTTGGCAATCTGCATTTTCTTTTGAGGCTGAGACTTATAAAGTTTAATTCTTTAAGAGATGCCCTTTAGGGTCCCTTCTTTTATTGAGACTTATAAAGTCTGGTTCTTTCCAAGTTTTGTCATTTGGCAATACATTTTCTTTTGAGGCTGAGACTTATAAAGTTTAATTCTTTAAGAGATGTCCTTTAGGGTCCCTTCTTTTGTTGAGACTTATAAAGTCTGGTTCTTTGCAAGTTTTGTCATTTGACAATATGCATTTTCTTTTGAGAAATAGATGTATGGTGCTTTTAATCTCTAGGGTGGTAATTACCATAAGACTTTCAAAGTAATAAAATGAATGATTTTAAAATCTAATAAAAAAAAATGAAAAGACTTGAAAATTTTGTTAGAAACCTTGTCAAAGTGACTCAAATTGTAGGACCCAAAACTTGATGTGTAACGACCCCAAACCCCACCTTAGACATAAATGGGACCTCAGGTCGTGACATTTCTTAAACCTGCCTACTCCATGGCATAAAGCCAGTACTAACACGAGTCTCCTAAAAATGACAATAATAAAATTTCATATAAAACAAACCATCCTGTTCGCCTAACCAAATTAACATAAAGTAATACTCCAAATATAAAATGAAACCAACTAAGCAACATCATAATCCCATCAAGACAAATATCTCAAAGTCTATTACAACCCTTATAAAGCAAGTACAAAACTTTGGTAATAAGGGAACCTATCAAGGTCCCTTGCTCCCTCGGCAAAAGGATCAACTTCATTCTCCTCTCCGTATGCCTCCCCGACCCAAGGCTCAACAATCAACTCCGGTACTAAACCTACCAAAGACAACAGTCTAGATGAGTACAAAAACACTCGGTGTATATAAAATCCAACTAAACATCATAATATCCCTACACTTAGTGAGTACCATAATCAATATCATAATCATCTAATCATATAATCAGGGTGCTGAAAACATGTGAGCATATTACATTATATCACCAACTTGACTCGTGTACTTGTAAGACTCTAGGACTTATGAGATACATCTACTTATGAGGTCATGTACTTATGCAATGCTTATGCTTATGAGATTTCTTATGAGCAGCGCACCTATATATGCAATCTTACTTATTAGTCTTATGAGCATACCAATACATGCAATCTTATGAATATATTATGAGAAGCGTACCAATATATGCAATCTTAATCATGTCTTTATCAATGCGTACTACTTTACATATTTGTATGTGCCCTTGTGAGACTCTTAGACTTATCACACGCGTGCAATTGTGCATGAGTGTCGTAATTAACATTCGAATCAGTCGTCTCTTAGATTTCGATCCTCCGTCCAGAAACTCCGCCAAGGTACATCTACTTGGTCATAAAATTCCTGACATGGAAGACTTCCTCTAAGTTTTGGCCTCTCCAAATATCGATCACCATACAACATAATTAGGGCATAATTTAACATAACAGCCATATATATCATTTTATCCCATCCTTACCATTTTTTTATAGTATAATTAATTTATATCAATCCCTAAAATACTCTTCCTCCATCATATTGGCCCATCCTCCATTTGTAAACAATCACAAGTCGTAAAAACCCATAAAATCCACCCACATGCATTCCACCCTCCACTGCTTCCATTAATATGATTAAACATCACACAACACCCCCCAAATCATACTCACAAAGCCATACCAATACATGATAAACCATAATCCATACACCATTGTCTATGATCTTATCACAATCATGCCAATAACCCATCATTTCTAGCTTAATCAATCTTAAACATGCATAATTTCATAATATAGTTGTGTTGGATAGTATATCGACCTTAGGGATCGTTCCCTTAAATCCAAAATGCTCCAAGAAGGCTTGAGGAGTGGTCTTCAAGCTTTCATCTTCTCCCTTGAGCAATTTCTTCCTTCACAAGCAAGCCAACTCTTAGAAACTCTAGGTTTCTCCTCTACTTTGCTAGATTAGGGTTTGAGAGACTTAGAGATCTCAAACCCTCGAAATAGAAGCTTTATTTATAGCCTTGGGGTTTAAAAACCCTAAAATACCCTCATAATCTATCAAATTAGGTTTAAAATCCCAAATCTGCAATGAGCAATCGACCGGGTAGCTTGGAAGGTCCCTTATTTGCGAAAACTCCCACCAGTCGGTTGACCGAAGGTACAAACCACCTACTGTTCTCCTTTTTAATTCAGTCGGTCGACCTGTTAGGCTGGGGCGGTCGACCGACTGAGCTATTTTTCTCACTTTCCTTTTCTTCCCACCTTGGTTTAATGTTTTAACCATTTAAAACACATACATGGTAATTAAATGCAGAAATACATCACACATTATTAATTGATTAATTTTACCCTTGATATTTACAAAAATAAAATCAAATTAGATTCCCCCCTTATGAGAATTTCATCCTCGAAATTTACATACCTTATTCAAACAAGTGCGGGTACTTTTCGCGAAATTCATCCTCTCATTCCCATGTGGCTTCTTCAACTGCATGATTTTGCCATTGCAAGAGATTTAGGGTAAGAACCTTCATGTGCAAGACTTTCTCTTTCCGGTCCAATATTTGAGCCGGTTGATCAACTAGAGACAAATCCTCTCAGATTTCCAATGGTTCCAAGTCGATGACGTGCAACGGGTTTGAGATGTATTTTCATAGCATAAAAATATGGAAAACATTATGGACACCTGCCATGTGAGTCGGCAAGGTAACTCGGTATGCTACTTCCCCAACTTTGGTAGTGATCTCAAAAGGACTCACATATCTTGGGTTGAGCTTGCCCCACTTGTCGAACCTCATCACTCCCTTCGTATGTGAGATCTTAACAAATACAAAGTCTCCAATTTGGTACTCAAAATCCCTCCTGCGAGTATCGACATAGCTTTTCTGCCTGCTTTGAACAGTTTTCAACCTCCCCCTGATCAACTAAACTTGGTCCACAGTCTGATCAACGAGCTCAGGACCCAGAATTTTCCTCTCACCAACTTCATCCCAACACAATGGTGAATGACAGCTTCTCCTATAGATTGCCTCAAACGGTGCCATCTGAATGCTTGCTTGATAGCTGTTGTTGTAGGAAAATTCGACCAATGGTAAGTGGTCATCCTAGTTGCCTTGAAAATCTAACATTTAAGCTCGTAGCATGTTCTCTATGATCTGGTCACTCTCTCTGTTTTCCCATCTGTCTGTGGATGAAACGTCGTACTGAAATCCAAGCGAGAACCTATAGCCTATTGAAAACTCTTCTAGAATCTGGAAAGAAATCTCTGGTCTCGATCATATACAATGCTAACTGGCACTTCATGCAAACAGACCATTTTCTTAATGTAAAGGCTGACCAACTGGTTGCGATTGGACATGGTCCGATACGAAAGAAAATGAGCCGACTGACTTAGTCTGTCAACTTTGACCCATATTGCATCGAAGTTCTTCGTTGTCCTTGGCAGACTAACAATAAAATCCATAAAGATGTTTTCAACTTCCATTCGGGAATAGGAAGTGACTAAAGGAGTCCTGCCGGTCTCTGGTGCTCAGCTTTGACCTGTTGGCAAACCAAACACTGGACACATAGGTGGCCACATCCCTTTTCATGTTCTTCCACCAGAAATGCTTCTTGAGATTCTGATGCATCTCGGTACCCCTAGGATGAACAGTGTACTTGGATCGGTGTACCTCATCCAAAATCTCCTGCCTTAGTTCTTCATTGACTGGAACACATAGTCGTCCCCTGAAGGTGAGAACAACTCTCTCATTCACATCAAGGTCTTGATCTTTATTTTTAAAAGACTTGACCCAATAGGCCCGCAACTCCTTGTCGTCATTGATCCTGTCCAAAATGGTTGGCTTGACCACAATATTAGCCACTAAGGCTCCAGATGCTCCAACACTGAACCCCATATCCAAGTTAGACACATCTTCAAGTTGTTTCCATTCTTGGACCATCAAATGAGCCAAGAATCTCGTAGGTCGCATGCTTAGTGCATCTGCCAACATTGACTTTCCCTGGGTGGTATTAGATAGAGTAGTAATAGTCCTTAAGGAATTCCATCCAACGACATTGCCTTAAATTCAGCTCATTCTATGAGAAAATATACTTTAGACTCTAGTGGTCAGTGAACACTTTGAACTGCTTATCATAAAAGTAGTGTCTCTAGATCTTGAGAGCAAAGATAACTGCTACTAACTCCAAGTCATTGGTAGGATAGTTCTTCTCATGATCTTTCAACTGACAGGAGGCATAGGCAATAACCTTTCCATGTTGCATAAGAACACATCCTACCCAATGAGTGAGGCGTCACTGTACACCATAAAACCTCCATTACCGGATGGTACCGTCAAGATTGGAACGGTGGTGAGGCACTTTTTTAATTCTAGGAAGCTCTTTTCACATCTATCATTCCACTCGAATTTAACACTCTTTCGAGTTAGATGAGTGAGTGGAGCTGGCAAGCTGGAGAATCCCTCAACAAATCTCTGGGAATATCGAGCTAGACCCAAAAAACTTTGGATTTCTGTGACGCTCTTTGGTCTTTCCCAATCCAATACTGCTCTATTTTTGCAGGGTCAACTGACATACCCCCTCCTGTCACCACATGACCTAGAAATGCTACCTTTTCTAGCCAGAACTCCCACTTGATAAGCTTAGCATATAACTCATGCTCACGAAGTCTCTTTAGTGTGGCTCAGAGATGCATCTCATGCTCCTTCCATGTTTTGGAATACACTAGAATATCGTCTCCAAATACGATCACAAAGTGATCTAGAGCTGGCCTGAATGTTCAGTTCATGAGATCCATGAAGGTTGCCAATGTGTTAGTCAAACCGAACGACATGACTAAAAATTCATAATGCCCATATCTGGTTCTAAATGCAGACTTGGGAATATCTTCCATTTTAATCTTCAACTAATGGTAACCCGGACCTTAGGTCGATATTGGAGAAATACTTAGCTCCTTACAATTGATCAAACATGTCATAGTTCATTGGAAAATGATATTTTTTCTTAATACTGGCCTTGTTCAATTTTCGATAGTCAATGCACATCCTCATCGAACCATCCTTCTGCTTCACAAATAAAATCTGAGCTCCTCGAGGTGATACACTTGGCTGGAATAATCCAAGATTGAGCAATTCTTCAATCTACTCCTTTAGCTCTTTCAACTCTATTGGACCCATCCTATACGGAACTTCTTCTACTCTATGCCTCTTTCTACATTGGCTGCACACATCAAATACCTGCGCCCAAGTGTTAGGAGGAGTAGCTTGTGGTGCCTGCAGGCTATCGGTGTGGGCCTAGCAGTTGGTGCCTGGCCTGACATCTTTGGCCTCTTATCCTGTGAGCCATACTTGTCTACTTGCATCCCTCTCTTCCTCAAAAACTCTGCTGATCTTCTTTCGACAATCAGAGCTTGCTCAGTTACTTCTCTGCATGTTCTAAGACGTAGGATCTCAACCTTGTCTCATATGTAATCTCTCAACCCCCTTCAAATATCCTCACTTTCATACTCTCTGTGGTGATCAGATGAGGCACAAACCTGGACAATTCTACCAACTTGGTCTCGTACTCGACCACTGACATATTCCCTTATTGAAGAGTAAAGAACTCGATCTCCTTTTGTTCTCTTACCGACGTCAGAAAATACTGCTCATAAAAGACATTGAGGAATTCTCCCCATGTCCACTCTTGTCTAGATAGTACCTCATTTCTCTTCCTGGTTGTGGCCCTCCACCAATGCTCTGTCTCACCTTCCATGACGAAGGAGGCTTATCTAACTCTTTGCTCATCGGTGGCCTCAAGCACCGAGAATATTTTCTCCAATTGCATGATCCAAAGTTCTACGACTACTGGATCCATGCTGCAATAGAAGACTAGGGGACCCATCCTCCTGAACGCATCCACTCCGTGTTGTCAGGGAGGGTGGATATTGGTCTGCCTTTCTTGCCTGGCTTGCCCTGCTCCTATGAGGGTAGTCTGATGAGTGATAGTAGCGGCAACAGACTCCAACACATGGCTTAAATTAGGCTGGTGACTGTTAGCCTCAGGGTTACAACTATGAGTACCCCTAATAATTTTGATAATAACATAATAATGAAATGAAAATATTTGGTACTAATAATCTTGTTTAAGTGCTTAAACATTTCAGAAATAGCACTCCAATCATGAAAAAAGATGGAAATTACCCAAGAGGAAGTTCAACTCACTGTATACAAGATGAAGACTCAAGATAAGACCATAGTCCAAGTTGGGTCCATTGAAGATAAAAGGCTAAATCATAAGACTCAAGTCAAGCCAAGATCAACTCTCAACATTTTAAATGTATTTATATTTTTATTTTGAGAGTGTATAGGAATTATGTAAAAAGTCCTCAAAAGAAGGGTGAGTTGAAAAAACTCAAGAATCATAGATTGACCATAGGAGTCTAGGATACCTTTTGAAAATCATTCTAAAGCTCTAATTAATCATAATATCATGATAAGAGTATAGCTAATTGACCTAGGAAATTAATCACATCCCTTTGGTCTGATCCAAGACTGAATTTAGGATTTTTACTCTGAATTCGTCGACAAATTCTCTGGGTAAGTTAATTTCGGTGACAAAGTCATGACAGAATTTTCCAAATTCAGTTATGGTTCTTGATTTCGGCGTCGAAATCTTTGGTTGGGTTAATTTCGACGACAAAGTCATTACAGGATTTTTTAAGAATTCAATTCAGTCTTTTGAATTCGGCGACGAACTCAAGTGGGAACTCCACTTCGTCGACGAAATCATGTTTGAAACAGAAAAATCATTGTAACGGCTAGTTTGCAACGAACCTAAAAGCATTTAATGCTTCCCCAACGGCATTATTGGATCAAATGCTATAAAAGGAGTTCATTTATGAACAAATAACAACACTTGATCACAGCAATAACTCTTATTGATCTCCCATTCATTGCTATTGATTCTTACTCACTCTCACACTTAGAAAATCCCCAAAAATCTCTCTTGAGCTCATTCAATTCTCATTTTCTTTGAGAGACTTTATTAGAGTTTGTATTTCACTCTTATCCTGCTCATTTAAGGAGCTTTCAATTTGGATTTTCAATCCAAAACTCATTTATTGAGATTAGTCAAGAATCCAGGATTCTTGCACTGAAGCTGTTGCTTCAGTTATATCAAGAGAGGATTGTACTCTTGAGAGGTTTCAGCTTAGCCTAAAGGAGAGCTTGTAAGGTAATATCTCGACCTTTAAGAGAGATTGTAAGGGTTTGGACTCCACCTGTGAAGGAGCCAGTGCGATTAAGGAATCATGGTGAATCCTCTAGCTGGAAGCTGAGGCGGGGAGTAGGCTGGTTTGCTGAACCTCTTAAATAAATCTTGAGTTTGCACTCTCCTTATCTCTTCTCTTATTCTTTTAATATTCTATTGTTTTAGATTGTTGCATATTTTATTCCACTTTTTGAACTTGTAGTTCATATTTTTAAATCTGCCTTAGACCTTATTCACCCCCCCTTTAGGGTCATTACCTGGCCAATAATTGGTATCAGAGCCTAATACTGTCACGCCCCAAAACTCCACCTAGGAGGATGTGAGATCTTGGCACGTGACTCACTTAATGATCATCCTGTTAGAAGCAATTAAGGCACAAAAATATGGACCTAAATTTTTTTCTTAAAATAAAGCATCTTCTAAAACTCCAATCCCATAATCTAACTGAAAAGTAATAAATCCTGGTCACCCATCTGGACCATAAACATAAAAGACTAATAACACGTGTCTCTGTCAATAATTAAAATCATCTGGAATTTAAATAACCATAACACAATTTCAATAATAGGGCCATCGATCAAGGTCCCTTTCTTCCTCGGGAAAATCACCTTCAGGTTCCTTGATGTATTCTTCTTCTTCCCAAGGGCCGGGTGCACAAATGTCAAAACCTGAACCTGAACCTGGACCTGCCGACAACAAAAGTCATTGGCTGAGTAAACGAGTTACTCCGCGTATATTACAGAGCATAATAAACAATATAAAGAATAACATTTACATGCATTTCATCACTTCACACATTTACTTACATATAAAATCAGAGTGCGGAAGCTAAACATTTTTTTCCTTCTTTCTGTTCTTTCTTTCTTACTTTTCTTTCTTTCCTTTCTTTTCTTATTTTTCTTTCTTTTCTTACTTTTCGTATTTCATATATTATCATCACACCAATACCGATTCACATGCATTTGCAATAACTTAAAATACTGCTTTACCGTATAAGGAAAGGGGTTACTATACTTTACTTTACCGAGATACCACCCTTCGTACATTATCCGGTACGGATGGCTTAGTACATTTCCCGGTACGACGGCTTACTTACTTTGGCATATATCTCGCCCTTTCTGATGGTATCCGGTGGTGCACAACACAACATACATTGTCGTTTTCGTGCATCCTTTTCTTTTCTTACTTTCATACTTTTCTTACTTTACTTTTAGTGTTACGTAACACATCTCATTAATGTCTTTAATTCTTTTTCTTACTTTTACCGATTTTTCATTCGTGAGTGCACAATGATGTACCTCTTGTTTAAATTGCACCTAAGACTAACCGTCGAAGGCCATAGGACATCTCATCATAGCGTCCCATACCACTATGTTAACCAGGCCTAGGCAAGCTCGACTTCCATCAAAGGTTCGTTTACCCAATAGTATATCATGTATTAAAGATATAACAGAAACACACAATTTATCGTATTTCTTATAATACTACAATCAAACATCACCAATGTCATTAAAAGATTCATAATTTATGAGCTAACTTACATATCGAAATCTCCTATTCGTTTTAATTAAGTTTAACGTCTTAATTATAATGTCTTTAATTGATAATAATTCTCCTGGTCTTAAACATAAAATCAAGCTCATATATTGTTAATATATCACCAATTAAATCATCCATTTCATCTCATCCATAATCTCATTCTCCTTATAACTCCACCTACTTCAAATAACTTTCTCAATCCCCTTGTTGAATCATAATTAATTTAAACATGGTCATTCGTATTTAATGATTCCAGAATAAATAAAAGGTATCATGATTAGGTATTTCACATCCTATTTTTAACCATCAAAATAATGAAACCAAAATCATAAATCGGTTCTCCACATCCTATTTTTAACCATCAAAATAATGATATAATATTATACATGGGTTCTTCACATCCTATTTTAACTATCAAGAAACAATACATCGCAAATAGGTTCTTCACATCCTATTTTAATCACAAAAATAATAATAGAGATCATAAACATGTTCTTCACAGCCTATTTTAATCGCAAAAATAATAACTGAGATCATAAACATGTTCTCCACATCCTATTTTATTCGTAGAAATAATAACTGAGATCATAAACATGTTCTCCACATCCTATTTTATTCGTAGAAATAATAACTGAGATCATAAACATGTTCTTCACATCCTATTTTTGTAGATCCACCAACATTAATATAGAGGCAACTATAGTTCTTCACATCTCGCATATTCTTACATCCTTGCCTAGATTCATCTCTTTTTATTCATTATTTAACTTAAATACTCAAAATATTGAATATTAGATCTGTTATTTGTTGGACATATATGCCCTCGAAAGCCAATAAGAGACTTTTCTATGTTGATTAGATAAGCATCATATTCACACAACCAACTATAAAGGGTATTTATATTAATTACTGTCTCATATGATGAAGACATAAAGTTCCATAGGTAACATTGTAGGAAAATCATGCAAAGGTTGCGAGGAGATATGATTTTCCGGTTCCTTGTAAACCTAATATTGTTCGAAGCCTCTAGAGTACTGGTTGGGCGCCGTACTTCATCATGGCTTGCACATGTGTAGTTCTATGAGATAGTGTGATGAATCTCATTCACAGAGAGTGGTGACTCTTGACTAACATGTGAGTATATGTAGCAAGTACATAATACTGAACGGGGTCACTAGTGGATACCCTATGGAATACACTGTCAGATTGTATTAGGGTTATCCATTTGACAAATTGTCCTTAGACCTGAGAGGTTAACATCTTCTCAGACATCTGTCTATATGGCTTTGATATGCCAATCGGCAATGTCCAATACACAGGACTAACTCCGGGTACGTTGAGTCATGTACACAATGTTTGGAGAAGTGTGTAAACACTCAATAAGGAATCCACAACTCCTTAATTGGAGATAATGATATCAAAGTGATACTTGTTGAACTGAACTGTTAAATCCAGTATTGGTGCTTTTCGGTAAAATGGTCTTTATCGAAGTTGATATTTTCAATATGGAAATGTATATATAAATATATATATGTCAGTTCTTTTCTAATGTTTCTTCAAAAGTGTTTTGGAGGTTCAGTTCATTGAAAAAGTAATCATGAGAAAGGGTTCTATTCATAAGCTAGGGACTAAGACAGTGGAATTGTTCCAATCCCGGAAGCTTACAAGTGATATCGGAATGTGGAAGGATTTATTTGTAAATATATTATGAGATGGTACTTACAAGCAATTCTCTAATTTCTGGAGGTTAATCACATTGTGTTAATGGACATTAATTGTGATTGGTGGAAGTCCAGGGATATAGATAAAATTATATAATCCTAATGGAGTATAGGAAGGGTGTTTCCTAGTAACAATGCTTCAACCAAAAATGTGAAGTACTTGGTCCCACAACGGGAAATAGGAGATCCCTTTAGATCCCACACACAAGGACCTTCTTAAAGTATTTAATTTAATTTATAATTAAATTAATTAATTTCTCTAAGTAATCACTATATGGTATAGTGAAGCTCTAAAAGGTGGAATCACATTAGATGTGAAAAACCAAATGGGTAGGACCCATTGGGAATTATTATAAAAGAATAATTCAAGTGACCAAGAGGGTTTTGGAAACCCTTT
Organism: Tetracentron sinense; assembly: GCA_015143295.1. Classification (NCBI taxonomy): domain Eukaryota; kingdom Viridiplantae; phylum Streptophyta; class Magnoliopsida; order Trochodendrales; family Trochodendraceae; genus Tetracentron; species Tetracentron sinense. Next base: position 23,588,961 of record CM026563.1, on the reverse strand, counting down.
GGGCGTGTGGAGTGAGACCCACTTAGGGTGGGACGGCTTCAAGGAGGAATAATAATTGTTATTATTTTAATTAGTTTCTAATAACTAATATCCTTATTAGATAAGGTTAGTTAGTTACTAATTAAAGATTCCCTAATTGTTAGGGATTCCATTAGTTAGTTACTAATTCAAGATTCCTTATTGGATAAGGATAAGATTAGTTACTAATGGATAAGGTTAGTTTCTTTTAAGATTAATCCTAATTGGATTAGGAGAATAATCAATAAAGGAAACTATTGAGGAATCCTAATTGGATTAGGATAAGGTTAAAGTATTTTAATTGGATTACAATTCAAGCAACCAAGAGGGAACTTATATAAAGGATTGGATACCCAGCCCTTTAAATAATACATAATTCTCCAGAATTTTTTTTCTTCTCTCCCTCTCCTTAAGTTTACGCCAAGCCCTCTCCCCCTTTGAGGGTGTACGGTCACCCTTCCCCTTCTTCCTTTTTGTTTGGTTTTTGATCTTGATGATCAAGAACAAGTTCTTTGAAGATCAAGATTGTATCTTGTTTGATCAAGAAAGGTTCTTGGATCAAAGAAAAGAAGAAAAGATAAAAGAGCATGAAATTTGGAAGGGCCATTAGCTTCCATTAGACAAAGCTTTAAAGGAAAAAGAAGGCTCGTGTGAATCGACAGGAGACTTGACACTTGTGAAGTTTTGCGAGTACTATTCTAACGTGGATTTGACTTAACAATTTCAAAGTCGCAAAGGTGAATGTTATTCCTACCTTCATTGAATAAAATCAATTAGAATCTTAGTCAGATCTTGGGATTCGATGTATGCCCCCCAAGAACTGTGTTTCTAAATTAAAAAGAGGCATACTTTCATTGGTATCAGAGCCAGGGCTATGCTTCTCTTTGATTTTTGAGTTTAATCAAGATTTATAAATAGAGTGTTTAATAAGAAATCATTGATTGTTGAAGAATTAATTCATGTAGTTTTTGATAAATCAAATCCATTTAACAAAATCGATATTGATGATGAAGCTGAAAATCTTCCAAAAGAGTTATCTAACTTAGAAATCAACATAGAAAATAAAGATAATCAAGAAAAAAAAAATCAAGTGATGAATCCATTGAAATAGATAATGAAGAAGTAAATGAAGATGAAGAATCCTATCAACTACCTAAAGCTTGGAAATTAATAAAAGATCACCCTAAGGATCTAATACTTGGTAATATGAAACAAGAGGTTAGAATAAGAAGAAATCTAATGAACCTTGCATTCCTAGGTCAAATTGAACCTAAAAATGCCTTAGAAGCCATTGAAGATGAATCTTGGGGCATTGCTATGCAAGAAGAATTAAATCAATTTGATAGAAACCAAGTTTGGGATCTTGTACTGTAGCACCCGGACTTTTTCATCCTTAATAAATAGCACCTTCGTAGCTAATTGGCCGTTTTTGTAGTCTAATTAATAAATAAGGGAGAAATCGGAAATTCTGAAACGTCAGAAATGTTCGGTTTCGAAAGACGGATCCAACGCAAGTTGAATCGTCGAAATCCGACGAGCGAGTCAAAAGATATGGTCAAAACAGTCCAAACATAACAGAGCACCGATCGCTCGGTCATTACCTGCGATCGATCGGTCAACCACCGATCGCTCGATAGCTGTCGCACGGTTAACTTTTTTGTATGAGGAAAAATTCCAGAGAGCGTGTTTTTGACCGATCTCTCGGTCATAACACCGATCGACCGGAAGCCACCGATCGCTCGGTCCATACCACCGATCGATCGGTCACACGCAGATTTTCTTCATTAAGGGTGTTTAAGACTTTGGCCATCACCCTTTGCCTATAAATAGGCTGAGTTCGTGCCTTAGGGTCTCAGAAACCCTCTGTGCCCTATCTTAGGAGATTTTGAGAGAGAGAAGAAGGAGAGGAACTACTTGTTGATCAAGCTTGTGGAAGATCAAGGTTCTTCCACTTCCCTTGGTGATTCTCAACCAAGAACACAAGGTTATTGCTTGTTCCAGCCATTGGGAGTCAAACTCATTGATTTCCCCAAGGTAGATACACTCTACTACAATCTTGCAATCCTACTAGTTACTAATTATGATTCTTCTTATCTATGCCCTATCTTTATGTATTGATTTTATGTATGAAAATGTGTGATTATATACTTGGATGAAGGTTACTATTATGATGCACTCTAAGTGTTTGATAAAATACCTCTAAGGTATTCTATGCTTAAATGTGATGATTTCTCTTATTAAGTGCATATGCTCGCATGTCTCGCATGAACCGATGGTTTCCATGGATTTCTCCAAGTACAAACAAAGGTTTTTCACGAAAAGACGAATAATGAATGATTCTAAGTAACTCTATGATTTCTCTAAGATCGTTTCACAAGCTCTAAGGATCATACCATGCTCACAAGGAAACTCTATGATAATGCTCTAAGATCGTCTCACAAGCTCCACGGATCACAATGAAATGCTCTAAGATCTCTATGGTTATGCTCTATGGAAATGCTCTAAGGTTATTGCTCTATGCTCTATGTCTCTACGGATCATAATGACTCTAAGTAACTCCATGAACTCACAAGAACTCATAAGGTTATGATTATCGATTGACTCACACGGTTACAGTTTTATTATCTCACATACGTTTTCACGGCTTCCATGCTTTAAGGAATTTACGGATTTCATTCTCCATGTCTTGTATGCTCCATGCCTAACCGCTTTATTGTTATTAGTTTGTATACACTGAGTATTCCATGCTCAGTCGATATTGTTATGATCGGCAGGTGCTCGGGTTCCATTCGATTTGTGTGGCGACGAACCTTGGGTCGAGGAAGAGTACCGTGACCCGGAGCCTTCCATGGATCACTATCATGACGATGGTGCTTTAGATAGGAGTCGTGACTTCGATTTCTGTTGATCGACCGGCTTAGAACTTGTGTCTTTTGTTATGTGAGTGTGGGGTTTGTCCACTCCACTTTTGTGTTTCTCACGCATGTACACTTGTTGGTTCTTACTTGAGAGCCAAGTTATAGGAGTATTCATTTTGCTTCCGCTACGTTTAGTATTTTGTTTTCCGCTGTGCATTGTATTTCATTTCCGCTATGTATATTCAGGTGCTCTGACAGGTTTCCACGTGTGCCTTATGTATCATACTGGAGGTATGATACGGCGGTCACGAGTCAAGGTACCCTTAACTCCTAGGGGGTATTTTGGGTCGCGACAAGTACCTAAACCAATTGATAAATCTATAATTGGTACAAAATGAGTTTTTAGAAATAAAAAGGATGAAAATTGAAATGTAATTAAAAATAAAGTAAAACTAGTAGCTCAAGGTTACAACCAAGAAGAGGGGATAGACTATGATGAAACTTTTACCCTGGTTGCTAGACTAGAAGCCATAAGAATGTTACTTGCATTTGCTAGTCATAAAGAGTTTAAATTATATCAAATGGATATAAAAAATGCATTTCTAAATGGGTATACCAATGAAGAAGTTTATGTAAATCAACAACCTTGCTTTGAAAATCATGAATTCCCTAATCATGTATTTAAGCTAACTAAAGCCTTATATGGATTAAAGCAAGATCCAAGAGCTTGGTATGATAGGCTAAGTAGCTTCTTAATTGAAAATGGATTCACAAGAGGTAAAATTGATACAACTTTATTCATAATGACCAAAAATGATGATATGCTAATTATTCAAATCTGTGTAGATGACATCATATTTGGATCAACAAATGAATCTCTCTGTAAAATGTTTGCTAAAACAATGCAAAAATAATTTGAAATGAGCATGATGGGTGAATTGACATTCTTCTTAGGACTTCAAATTAAACAAACCAAACAAGGAACATTTGTTAATCAAGCTAAATATACTAAAGATTTACTTAAAATATTTGAAATGGAAAATACTAAAATAATGGATACTCCTATGAGTCCATCAACCAAACTTGATAAGGATGAAAAAGGGAAAAGTATTGATGAAAAACTCTATAGAGGCATGATTGGAAGCCTTTTGTATCTCACTGCAAGTAGACCTGACATTATGTTCAGTGTTTGCATTTGTACAAGATTCCAATCATGTCCAAAAGAATCTCACTTAACTGCAGTAAAATGAATTTTCAGATACTTACTTGGAACCATTGATTTAGGCTTCTGGTATCCAAAAGACACAAACTTAGATCTAATAAGCTATTCAGATGCAAACTTTGCTGGATTCAAAGTACATAGAAAAAATACTAGTGGAACTTGTCACTTTTTAGGACATTCTCTTGTTTCATGGTTTAGTAAGAAACAAAATTCAGTGGCCTTATCCATAGCTGGGGCTGAGTATATGGCAGCTGGACTTTGTTGTGCTTAAACTCTCTACATGAAACGACAACTAGAAGATTTTAAACTTATCTATACTAAAATTCCTATTAAGTGTGATAATACAAGTGCAATTTGCATGACTAAGAATCTCATTCAACACTCAAGAATTAAACACATAGAAATAAGATATCACTTTATTAGAGATCATGTACAAAATAGAAATGTTATCTTGGAATTTGTGGATACAATTAATCAGCTTGCTGATATTTTCACCAAACCACTACAATCTGACAAGTTTAGTGCTCTGAGAAGAGAATTGGGTATGACTAGTCTGAGTGATCTAATTTAATCAAGATCAAAAGCAATCAAAAAATTAAAATCTTTAATTTGATATGCCTATAACTTGTTTGATTGTTTAATAGTTTGAATTAAATACATTATGATAATTTTAGATGTCTTGATGAATCTTTGACTTGAAGGAAAATAGGTGAAAAAAAAAACTTAAGAGAAATCAATCCTTCATATTCAGAAATGAATTCAGCGATGAATTCAATCTAGAATGTGATTACAGCGACGAATTTTCGGGAAATATAGAAAACAGAATGTTTTCTGTACTCAGTTCGGCGATGAACCTAGATAAGTCATCCATTTCGTCAATGAAGTCAATCTGAAATTAAAAACATTAGGGGTCTTAACTCAATTTCGGCGACGAATTCAGGGACGAAACCCATTTCGGCGACGAATTGAGTCGTGGATATAAATAGTTACCCCCAAATCTGAATTTTTTTAAACCTAATCTTTCCCTCCATAACTCCTATTCCATTGCTCGTGCACCCTTCCTTCTTCCAAAACCTAGCAAATCTTTCCAAATCTTTTAAAGAATGCCTCCAAGAATGAAGAATGCATCAATAGAGCCTCCAAAGAAGAAATCAAGAACTGATAAAGGAAAAGAACCGGCTTCAAGCTCAACCCAGTTCCTGTAAAGTTCAAGGAAGCAAAGTTTGAGAAGTTATTCAAAGAGAAATTCCTATCTTGTTCCCCTCTGTATGGTAAAGTTGTTAATTTCATTAGTTTTGATGCCTATGGGCTCGAACCTATAAAAACTCTTTTTTCTGCCCTAAAATGGGATAAATTCCTTGAATCTAACGAACCTATGTTTCCTGAGTTAGTCAAACTCTTCTACACCCACTTCCATTTCAATCAATCTGAATCACTCATTACCTCGTTTGTCTTAGGTAAAAACATTTCCTTTCATTTAAATCAATTGCACTCAATTTTGAAAATTCCTCAGTGTACCCTTCAAGCTTTTGTGAATGGTCAGTAGACCAGTCATGAAGGATTTGATGTGGTTGAAGTACTGAAAATGATGTGCATAAACCAAGATTTCTCAACTCCTTTTCAACCTAATGTTAAAGACCTTACCCTCTCAGCTAGACTCATTCACCACATAATAACCTATAACCTAGTTCCTAGGGCCGGTGGTAGGGAGTATCTCACCTACTTTGATGTACTCCTTATGTGGTGCATCATAACCACCACACCCATTGATCTCTCTTACATCATTGTCCATTGTATGGATGATGCATTTAAGAAAAAATTAGGGTGTCTCCCTTTTGGTCAGGCTCTGACTAAAATCTTTACACATTTCAATGTTCCCTTAGCATCTCAAACCGATTTTGTCACCCTTGATGATTCCTCCATTTATAGCAAAGCAACCATTCAAAGAATGGGCTATATTTGGAATGACTCCCATAAGGTTTGGACTCCAAAACCCTCTGCCTCTCTGTCCTCCTCCTTTCCTTCTAGTACCCCAGCACCTATCCATACTCCTTCTGTGCCTATTCCTGCTCCCTCTCCATCTATCACTACCTCTTCAGCTGCACCCACAGTAGAGCATCAGGCTGAGCAGCAGCAAGAATCAGTGCCAGAGGTGGAACCCTAGGTTGAGCAGCAGCCAGTACCAGTAGAGGATCCTGCAGATGTGCTTCAGGGTGAGCAGCACCCCAGAGATGAGTTGCCTGACTGGTCTGATTTCGTGGATGCTGGAGAAATTCCAGAGAACTCTCATAGACAGGAGTCTCCTCACTTTGAGGACCCTGGTCAGTTCTATGAGGTGCCCAGTAGGCCAGCAGCCTTAGATGAGCAGCTAAGTATCATGGCAGGGCAGATTGCCTCCATGTCCTCCAGCTTGAAGCATTTTCAGCTAGAAATGAGGATGAGCCAGCAAGCTTTTCAAGAGGAGATGAGAGCATCCTTGCTCTCCTTCATGGCCGAGACAAGGGAAAATCTTACTGCCATTCAGATCGAATCAAGGGAAAACCTTCAAAATCTCTATTCATCTACTCACTCCCGACTTGCAGCTCTTGAGTCTGAGATAAACAAAATCCACAAGGTAGTCCAGTCCTCTCTAGCCACGGTTCATAATGATCTTAGAGAATGTGCAGATTCCACCTACTCAGTCTTAGGGACAGTTAACATGGATGCCTCAGTCACCAAAAGATAGAGTTGACCCTGTGTCTTCTTTCCTTCATAGATTGGGGGCAGAACAATCCGAAAAAAGTATCCGAATGGAGAAGGTCATTAAGTCAATCCAAGGAATAGTAGAATCCTCAGCTCTTCAGTTGAAGACTCAAGGCAAACTTCTTCTGGATACGGCAGAGCATGATTCCATAGCTGCCTCCATTACTTTGCGGGGCACTGATGAGTTGAAGAAAATGAATAACTTTATGGAGATCACTGGGTTTAAAAAATCCGTATGCCTTCTTGACTGTTGGTAGTGCTTGGAACCGTCATCTTGAGGGATTTCATGCTCAGCCCGTTACTTCTTATGGGCAAGTTATGAGGGAGCTGCTGCGCCATTTGATGTTTGTGCTCCTGGGCCCTGGGTTGGTTTGTAAGAGGGATACGTCGAGGAGACCTTGGAGGAACTCCCGTAGAGGAGTTATCAGTAGGGTGGGTGCTAGGATTCTGGAGTGATAAGCTGTTGCTGTCGGTGATGAATGCTGACAAGACCAATTTCATGTATTTTGGAGGAGTCTGTCCGCACTTTCTTTTGGAATTGACTTTGTGTATAGCAACTTGACGAGGTTCGAATCCATAGGCGGTTTGTTTAGACTTTCGCTGTGCTATGTTACGCACAGAATGTTGCCGATGTTTATATTCTCTATTGTATAGGGCTCTGTGGGATTTTTGCAGTTAGGTTTGTCGTGAAGCAAGTGCATGTAAAGCCATGAGTAGTGTCCAAAGTTCACTCTAACTCCTAGGGTGGGTTTTGGGTCGCGACAGAAGTGGTATCAGAGCTTAGGCTTTAGGTCTCTAAGGTCACTTGGAATCTTATACCACGGCTTGACAAGAGCATATGTTAGGAAACAAGTTAGGATGGAAGTAAGTCGGGAGCGAGTCTGGTTCCAAGTTTAAGACTAAACTTTAGTCTTAGTCTAAAATGGTTGCTTTAACCAAGTACGGGTCCTAGGTACGCTAGAACACTAAAGTATAAGTATAATGTAATGAATACTCTGATGACTTGATGTGATGTGTATTAGTATTATACAACTAATACAAATTGAATTATTATGAAATGGCATTGAAATAAACTGTGGTTTCTAGTTAGACTCATGTGGTGTTATTATTCTCAGGACTTTAGTCATGAGACGGAACACACGGGGTCATGGACCACATACCAGAGCTCCCTCTTCTTCACGGGATGAGGATGAGCAGCCGGACCTCTCTCAGGTCTTAGGCTCTATTGCTGAGACACTCGCCATACTGGCGGCTCGGCAGGCTATACCATCATCGGCGGCACCTACTCCACCGCCCGCAGCTCCAGTACATCGTACTGCTGGAGTTGAGGCATTCAGGAGATTGAGGCCTCCACCATTCCATGGGAGTGTGGACCCTTTTGCTGCGGAGGCATGGATCCTCCAGATGGAGAAGATCTTTGTGGTCCTCTCGCCTACAGAGGAGGATAGAGTAGCATGGGCAGTTTTCATGCTAGAAGGTGAAGCCCACCATTGGTGGTTGTCCGTATTGAGGACGCGAGATTTGACCATGCAAGGTCAACCTTGGACTTGGGAGGAGTTCAAGGATACTTTTTACAAGAAGCATTTTCCGATTGGAGCACGGGAAAAGAAAGAGAGAGAATTCATCAACCTTGAGCAAGGTTCGATGTCTGTGGTCGCTTATGAGGCCAAGTTCTCAGAGCTATCACGCTTCGCGACACATATGATTGCCACCGAGGCAATGAAGGCAAGAAGGTTTGAGCAAGGGCTCAAAGATGTTATCATGGAGAAGGTTTCGGTTTTCAGACATGCTACCTACCCTGAGGTAGTAGACAAGGCCTTATTGGTTGAGGCCAATTCAGAGGCGGTGTCCAAGAAGAGGGAATTGACGAGAGGCCAATCCAGTAGTTCAGCACCTCTAGAGAGGCGGGCTCGTACTGGCCCTTATCAGTATGCATGGCCAGCACCACCGATGAGGCCATCTTATGCGCCTCCAGCTCCACGGCAGTATGTGCCTCAGGCACCGCGACCTCAGGCACTTCCGGCCCCACGGCCTGTTGCACCTCAGACGATGAGGTATGCTCCACCTCCGGCCCCTCCGACTTATACACACGAGGTCTGCGCTTCATGCGACCGAAGGCACCCGGCAGGAGATTGCCGAAGAGCATCGGGTGGATGTTTTCATTGTGGTCGCCAGGGCCATATGATCAGGGATTGCCCCAGTCGGCACTTACCAGGCCAGTCTCAGGGGATTAGGCCACCAGCACGCCCAGCAGGATCATATCAGGCGTCATCTCAGACTATCCGGTCTACACCTCAGTCTCGCCAGGCGAACCAGGGGCGAGTTTTTGCCTTAACAGAGGGTGATGCACTTGCATCTGACGATGTAGTGCAAGGTACGCAGTTGTAGCTTATTTAATTTTCCGTAAATTAAACTGTTAAGTATTAATTGATTGTGTACGTACTTGGCATGTTATATATGTATATATATACCTACATGTATACACTGTTGATGCATGGATTAACTCCGCTAGTTAAAATTTCAGGAACCCTACGAGTCAATGAGTATTTGGCTCGAGTGTTGATTGATACCGGGTCTACTCATTCATTTGTCTCGCCGAGTTTTTCAGAAGGATTTTCTGTAGAGCCAAGTCAGCTAGAACAGGAGTTAGCCATTTTGACTCCTCTTGGCAAAACAGTATTGGCAGATAAAGTGTATAGAAATAGTGTGGTCCAAGTTGGAAGCCACGAGTTGGCGGTTGATCTCATCGTCCTTGGATTCCAAGACTTTGATGTTATATTGGGAATGGATTGGCTAGCAGCGCATCATGGGCATGTAGCTTGCTTTGAGAAAATGGTACTCTTCAAGCCAGTAGAAGGAAAACCATTCCACTTTCGCGGGTTGAAAGGTAGATATATTGCTCGTTTTGCGGTGTTGAGCTTAGCTAACCCCGAGGCAAAGGACTCATCGACTATTCCGGTTGTGAGTGAGTTCCTGGATGTATTTCCAGAGGAGTTGCCAGGATTGCCTCCAGACAGGGAGATTAAGTTTGTGATCGAGCTTGCACCAGGCACAGCTCCTGTTTTCAGGGCCCCGTATAGAATGGCCCCTATTGAACTGAAAGAGTTAAAGATCCAGTTGGAAGAATTACAAGGTCTTGGTTTTATTCGACCAAGTGTCTCACCGTGGGGTGCCCCGGTGTTGTTTATTAAGAAGAAAGATGGCTCGATGCGGATGTGCGTCGATTACAGGCAATTGAACAAAGTCACTATAAAGAATAGGTATCCCTTGCCTAGGATTGATGACTTGTTCGATCAGTTGAAAGGAGCGAGATTTTTCTCGAAGATAGACCTTCGATCGGGTTACCACCAGTTGAAGATTAAGGTGGAAGATGTTCCCAAAAATGCTTTCAAGACTCGGTATGGACACTACGAGTTCTTGGTGATGCCTTTTGGACTCACGAACTCGCCGGCAGCCTTTATGGATTTGATGAACCGGGTGTTCTGGCCATATCTTGATAGGTGCGTGATTGTATTTGTTGATGACATTTTGGTCTATTCCCAGACACGGGAAGATCACACACGCGACCTATGCCTTGCTTTGGAAATACTAAGAGAGCACAAGCTATACTCCAAACATAGCAAGTGTGAGTTTTGGTTGGAAGAGGTGGCATTCCTAGGCCACTTTGTTTCTGCAGAAGGTATCTCGGTAGATCCAAAGAAGATCGAAGCAGTCATGAGTTGGGCGAGGCCCAAGAGTGTCATGGAGATACGCAGCTTTCTTGGGTTGGCAGGCTACTACAGGAGATTCGTAGAGGGTTTCTCTAGCCTTGCAGCACCGCTCACTTACCTGACAAGGAAGAACGCCAAGTTTGTATGGAGTGATAAGTGCGAGATCAGTTTCACAGAACTGAAGAAGAGGCTTACTACAGCCCCTGTCCTTACTGTGCCATCTGGACCTTATGGGTATGAGGTGTATAGTGATGCCTCACACGTTGGACTTGGGTGTGTACTCATGCAGATGCATCGAGGCAATTGAAGGAGCATGAGAAGAATTACCCCACGCACGACTTAGAGCTTGCCGCAGTCGTGTTTGCACTCAAGATCTGGCGACATTACTTATACGGGGTGGAATTCTATGTGTATACGGACCACAAGAGCCTCAAGTACCTCTTTTCCCAGAAGGAATTGAATCTAAGGCAACGGCGTTGGATGAAATTTTTGAAAGACTATGATTGTACCATTCAATACCACCCGGGTAAAGCAAATGCAGTGGCTGATGCTTTGAGTAGAAGATCTCCGGGGTTATTAGCATGCATGTTGGTTCAAGAATGGAAGCTACTAGAAGATTTGGCAAATCTGGACATCAGTGTGAATGACTCTGTCCGCGGTCCTACCTTGGCAAATGTTACGGTTCAGCCGTACATTATAGATTTGATCCAAGAATACCAAGCCACGGATGCTGAATTGTTGGCTTATCGGGACAAGGAAGTTGCTAAGGGTAGTGAGGACTTCTCTCTCACTAGTCGGGGTGCTATCACATTCAAGGGAAGGCTGTGCGTCCCAGCCAATACAGATCTTCGAAGAGAGATTTTGGATGAAGCACACCGTTCGAAGTACACAGTGCATCCAGGGGGTACAAAGATGTACCGGAACCTCAAGAGTCACTTTTGGTGGCGGAATATGAAGAGGGAGGTTGCGGAATATGTAGCACGGTGCTTGGTGTGTCAACAGGTAAAAGCAGAACACATGCGGCCCGCAGGTCTATTACAGTCCCTTCCGATTCCCGAGTGAAAATGGGAGAACATATCCATGGATTTCATAGTTGGCTTGCCAAAGACGGCAAGGGGCTCAGATGCGATATGGGTAGTAGTGGACCGTTTGATGAAGTCCGCTCACTTCTTACCTTACCGAACTACTTTCAACTCTAGTCAGTTAGCCGCTTTGTACATTAAGGAAGTGGTGAGGTTGCACGGAGTGCCCGTTAGTATTGTGTCAGATCGGGATCCAAGATTCACATCACGATTCTGGAAAAGCTTCCAGGAGGCTATGGGTTCCCGACTTGATTTGAGTACCGCTTTTCATCCACAGACGGATGGACAAACCGAGAGAGTGAACCAAGTCATTGAAGACATGCTTCGGGCTTGTATGTTGGATTTCAGAGGTAGTTGGGAAGAGCACTTGCCTTTGGTTGAATTCGCCTATAATAACAGCTATCAGGCAAGTATCCAAATGGCACCATTTGAGGCCTTGTATGGGCGAAGTTGTAGGTCTCCTCTCTATTGGGATGAGGTAGGAGAAAGGAAAGTACTTGGTCCGGAGTTGATTGAGCAAACTGCAAACACAGTTAAGATCATTCGGGATCGATTGAAAGCCGCTCAAGATCGTCAGAAAAGTTATACGGATACCCGCCGTAGGGACTTGGAATTTCAAATAGGGGATCAAGTACTTGTGAAAGTATCTCCTAGCAAGGGGATCATGAGATTTGGCAAGCGAGGCAAGCTCAGTCCTCGGTATGTTGGGCCTTTGGAGATTATCACACGAGTTGGTGAGGTTGCTTACAGGGTAGCTCTCCCACCTCACATGGCCGCAGTTCACAACGTCTTCCATGTGTCTATGCTTCGGAAGTACATTGCGGATCCTTCGCATGTCATAGACTTGGAACCGTTGGAGATTCGAGAGGACCTCACCTTGATTGAAAAGCTGGTTCAGATTTTGGATCGAAGAGATCAGGTGCTTCGCAACAAGAAAATCCCTTTGGTTCTTGTGCAATGGCAACACTATGCTCGGGAAGAAGCTACATGGGAGTGTGAAGCCGAAGTCAAAGCGAAGTACCCAGAATTAATTGAATGAGTTTTTATATAAGTTTGTATATGACTTGTAATTTCCTTTTTGGTTTGTAATGCAAGTAGCGTCTGAATTTCGAGGACGAAATTTTTGTAAGGGGGGGAGGATGTAGAGCCCTAGACCTTTTCACAGTTAATGCATGATACTTTCGTTGCCATTTTGCCTTTAAAGAGGTATAATTAATAAATAAGGAAGAAATTAGAAATTTCGAAACGTCAGAATTGTTCCTCTTCGAAGTACGAACCCAACGCAAGTTGAATCGTCAAAATCAGACGAACGAGTCAAAAGATATGGCCAAAAACAGTCTAGACCTGTAGGCAATCGTAGCTCGGTTATGCACTAAGGACGTAGCTCGGTTATGCACTAAGGACGTAGCTCGGTTATGCACTAAGGACGTAGATCGGCTATGCACTAAGGACGTAGCTCGGTTAGGCACTAAGGACGTAGCTCGGAAGGCGCTAAGGACGTAGCTCTGATAACGTGCTCTACAACGTGCTCTGATAAGGCACAGGCAACGCATAGACAACGTACTCTGATAACGTAGCTCGAGCTCTGATAACGTATACGTTGTGCATCCGTTGTGCAACAGACAACGGGTACGTTGTGCAGCAAACAACGTGTACGTTGTACAGCACAACGGGCACGTTGTACATAAGACAACGGACAACGAGCTCAGCACTATGCACAACACAACGGACAACGTGTTTAGGACAACGGGTTTGGCACCCTTCACAGCACAACGAGTTGGTCCTATTCACAGCACAACGAGTTGGCACTATTCACAGCACAACGTGTTTGGTACTATTCACAGCACAACGTGTTTGGTACTATTCACAGCACAACGTGTTTGGTACTATTCGCAGCACAACGTGTTTGGTACTATTCACAGCACAACGTTTTTGGTACTATTCACAGCACAACGTGTTCGGCACTTGTCGTTTTGCAAAAATGTTAGTAAGGGTTTTATGGTCTTTTGGTCGGTTTACTCTTACCTTGAGAGTCTTGCCCGAGCCTTTAGGGCATCATTCGACACTTAGAGAGTTTGAGAGAATAGGAGAAAGGGGAGAAGGCGATTCCAACCTAGGGTTTGTCTTTGGAAGAGAAATCAAAGGGTTTTGAGACCCTAGATTACTTCAAGCTCGGCTCTTCTCCAAGATCACGGCTCAAACACTCGTGGAGAGCGTTCTCCAAGCTAGGGCAGTAGCTACACGGTCATTCTGGAAAGGGGTTTCTTCCTCATTTCTTCAAGGTCGGTACTTCTTACTACCCTCCTAGTTATAGTTCCTCTTTCTCCTTCATTTCTCTTTATTTTCCTTCATTTACACATGTGCTATGAGATGGATGGTTGTGAATGGTGAATGGAGATGGAATGGGCGATTGGATGCCAATGGTTGTATGGTGATGATTAAAATGGGGAGGGCATTGTTCCAATAATGAACATACATGTATGATTTGAGTAAAACCCATCTAGAAAAGCATGTTGTATGGTAAATCCATAATGAACACACCATGTTTGATGAAATGCCAAGGTGAATAAAGTGAGTTATAAATTAGGAAATGCATGCCTAATAAATCATGAAAGTTGCTAGGGACTATGATAGTGTGTTTCTTGCTTTCCCTAAATGATATGAATATTACATTGCTCAATCATTGATGTTATATGTGTTGTGAAATTATCCAAATGTCATATTTAAATCTAAATGCAAGTATGTACACGGTTCCCATGAGCACGGCATGCATGACATGATTTATCGAGGTTTTCAAGAACATGGTTAGAGGTGGGACATATCCTACGATATGTTTTACCTCGCTTTTCACAAGAAAACAAGAACCAACATTCCACGAGGGGTCTCCCCTCACTCACAAGTGCATATCATGAAGAAGGGCCTCCCTTCCCTTGCAAGTACATACATATCATGAAGAAGGGTCTCCCTTCCCTCGCAAGTGCATTGCATAAAGAAGGGTCTCCCTTCCCTCTCAAGGCATCTCACAAGCGCATCTCACAAGTACATCTTACAAGTGTATCTCACAAGTTACATGATCACAAGCAAGCACGCATGACATGCATGACATGACACGACATACAAGAATCAAGCAAGATAGACAAGATGAGTTTTCAAGCACGAAAATGGTACCTTAAGTCAAGTCAAGCGCACTGTGTTTTTCAAGGGTTTTGTCGGATTTTATGAATGCAAGCATGACTATCTACTGCTTTACTTTATTGTTATGATATGAATCGTTTCTGCGTTATATACGTGAATTGTTTCCTGCTTTATGTATGCTATCCGTATGCTATGACTGTTGGTTAGTGCTTGGTACCCGCTGAGTATTCCATGCTCAGCCGTACTTCTTATGTCGGCAGGTTATGAGGGAGCTACTGCTCCATTTGATGTTTGTGCTCCTGGTCCATGGGTGGAAGAGGAGTACGTCGAGGAACCTTTGGAGGAACCTCCCGTAGAGGGTTATCAGTAGGTGGTGCTAGATTCTGAGTGAATAGCTGTGGGTGAGATGAGAGATATATTCATGTATTTTGGCGGGTCTGTCCGCACTTTCTTTTGGATTCCTTTTGTGTAAACTTGGATTCGTATATACATAGAGGTTTGTTTAGACTTCCGCTGTGCTATGTTAGAGTATGTTTCCGCTGTTTATATCCTCTATTATATATGCTCTGTGGGTTTTTGCAGTTTGGTTTGTCAAGCAAGTCATGTAAGCCATGATTAGTTATCCAAAGTTCACTCTAACTCCTAGGGTGGGTTTTGGGTCGCGACAGCTGGGTTCATACCTTAGGGTTTTAGAAGCCCTTTGTGCCCTATTTTGAGAGATTTTGAAGAGGAAGAAGAAGGAGAAAGCTAGGTATTGCTCAAGCTTGAAGGAAGATCAAGATCCTTCCTTCCTCGGGTGTTTCTTATCAAAGAACTTGAAGTTCTTCACATGTTCCATACTTTTGGAATCAAAATCATTGATTTCACCAAGGTAGATACACTCTACTACCAATCTAGTAATACTACTAGTTACCTTGGGTTGTTCTTCTTATTATCTACTATAGATGTACCTTGATTTGTTATGTTGTGAAAGGTTTTTTTTATACTTGATGTAAGTTATCATTATGATGCACTTTAAAATGGGTTTTCACATAGTTTATGTTTTCCTGGAATGGTTGCAGGGCTTCAAGCTGCCTTGACATATCAAAGTGTTTGATTTAATGCCTCTAAGAGTCTTTGGGTGTCAAAATATGTTATTACTCTCGTATGCTCATATGCTCGCATGTCTCGCATGAATCGATGTTTCCCCATGGATTTCTCAAAGTACGAAAAAGGGTTTTTTTAATAAGTGACTTAAATGAATGATTCTAAGCAACTCTATAATATCTCTAAGATCGGTTCACAAGCTCAAAAGGATCATGATACACTCACAAGAACTCTATGATAATGTCTAAGATCGTCTCACAAGCTCAAAAGGATCATGAATAAAATTGCTCTAAGATCTCTATGGTATTGGCTCTATGGTACTTGCTCTATGGTATTGCTCTATGTCTCTATGGATCATAAATGACTCTAAGGAACTCCATGAACTCTATGAACTCACAAGAACTCACAAGGCTATGATTATCGTTTGACTCACACGACAATGGTTTTGGTTTTGGTTTTGGATCTCATCTCACATGCTATTTCACGATTTCCACGCTCTTCCATATTTTAAGGATTTCATTCTCCATGATTTGCATGCTCTATGCTTATTGCTTTATTGTTAGTAGTATGTATATTCCACGCTCAACCGATATTTGTTATCATCGGCAGGTGCTCAGGGTCCCTTCGATCTATGTGGTACGGAGCCTTGGGTAGAGGAGTACTTTGATCCGGAGCCTTCTATGGATCACTACCAGGACGATGGTTCATTAGATTGGTGTCGTGACTTCGATTTGTGTTGATAGACAGTAGTTAGAAAGATACATGATATTTTGTTAAGTGAGAGTGAGACTTGTCCACTCCACCCTTTTGGATATTTCCATACATTTATATTTTGTCGGTTCACATTTGGACCAAGTTATAGGAGTGTTTACTTAACTTCTGCTACGTTTAGTATTTTGGCTTCCGCTATGTTTTTATATTTGGTTTCTGCTGTGTGTCTCTGTGTTTTCTGACAGGTCTCCATGTGTGCCTTATGTTGAAAGTATGCCTCTTATTAATTTTAGAAACACAGTTCTTGGGGGGCATACATCGAATCCCAAGATCTGACTAAGATTCTAATTGATTTTATTCAATGAAGGTTAGAATAACATTCACCTTTGCGACTTTGAAATTGTTAAGTCAAGTCCACGTTAGAATAGTACTCGCAAAACTTCACAAGTGTCAAGTCTCCTGTCGATTCACACGAACCTTCTTTTTCCTTTAAAGCTTTCTCTAATGGAAGCTAATGGCCCTTCCAAATTTCCAGCTCTAGGAATCTTGAATAAAGATCCAATCTTTATTGATCAAGAACCTTTCTTGATAAACAAGATGAATTCTTGTTTTTCCTCAAGATCCAATCAAGAAGACAAAAGAAGAGAGAGATGGGTGTGACCGTACACCTCAAGGAGAGAGAGGGGAGGGTGTGAGGTTTTTTAGGAGAGGGAGAGAAGAAAAAATTCTGGAGAATTATGTATATTAAAGGGCTGGGCATCCAATCCTTTATATAAGTTCTCTCTTGGTTGCTTGAATTGTAATCCAATTATAATTCATTAACCTTATCCTAATCCAATTAGGATTCCTCAATAGTTTCCTTTATTGATTATTCTCCTAATCCAATTAGGATTAATCTTAAAAGAAACCAACCTTATCCATTAGTAACTAATCTTATCCTTATCCAATAAGGAATCTTGAATTAGTAACTAACTAATGGAATCCCTAACAATTAGGGAAACTTTAATTAGTAACTAACTAACTAACCTTATCCAATAAGGTGTTAATTAATTAGAAACTAATTAAAATAAAACTTCCTCCATAAAGTGGGCGTCCCACCCTAGGTGGGTCCCACTCCACACGCCCAAAGGGTTTCCAAAACCCTTCTTGGTCACTTGAATTATTCTTTTATAATAATTCCCAATGGGTCCTACCCATTTGGTTTTTTTTTCACATCTAATGTGATTCCACCTTTTAGAGCTTCACTATACCATATAGTGATTACTTAGAGAAATTAATTAATTTAATTATAAATTAAATTAAATACTTTAAGAAGGTCCTTGTGTGTGGGATCTAAAGGGATCTCCTATTTCCGGTTGTGGGACCAAGTACTTCACCTTTTTGGTTGAAGCATTGTTACTAGGAAACACCTTTCCTAAGACTCCATTAGGATCATAGAATGTTATCTAAGTCCCTGGACTTCCACCAATCACAATTAATGTCCATTAACACAATGTGATTAACCTCCAGAAATTAGAGAATTGCTTGTAAGTACCATCTCACAATATATTTACAAATAAATCATTCCACATTCCGATATCACTTGTAAGCTTCCGGGATTGGAACTATTCCACTGTCTTAGTCCCTAACTTATGAATAGAACTCTTTCTCATGATTACTTTTCATTGAACTGAACCTCCAAAACACTTTTGAAGAAACATTGAAAAGAACTGACATATATATTTATATATACTTTTCCATATTAAAAATATCAACTTCGATAAAGACCATTTTACCGAAAAGCACCAGTACTGGATTTAACAGTTCAGTTCAACAAGTATCACCTTGATATCATTATCTCCAATTAAGGAGTTGTGGATTCCTTAATGAGTGTTTACACACTTCTCCAAACATAGTGTACATGACCCAACGTACCCGGAGTTAGTCCTGTGTATTGGACATTGCCGATTGGCACATCAAAGCCATATGGACAAATGTTTGAGAAAATGTTAACCTCTCAGGTCTAAGGACAATTTGTCAAATGGATAACCCTAATACAATCTGACAGTGTATTCCATAGGGTATCCACTAGTGACCCCGTTCAGTATTATGTACTTGCTACATATACTCACATGTTAGTCAAGAGTTACCACTCTCTGTGAATGAGATTCATCACACTATCTCATAGAACTACACATGTGCAAGCCATGATGAAGTACGGCGCCCAACCAGTACTCTAGAGGCTTCGAACAATATTAGGTTTACAAGGAACCGGAAAATCATATCTCCTCGCAACCTTTTCATGATTTTCCTACAATGTTACCTATGGAACTTTATGTCGTCATCATCATATGAGACAGTAATTAATATAAATACCCTTTATAGTTGGTTGTGTGAATATGATGTTTGTCTAATCGACATAGAAAAGTCTCTTATTGGCTTTCGAGGGCATATATGTCCAACAATCTCCCACTTGCACTCTAAGCCAATTAGATATAATGCCCATCTTCTCAGTGATGTTTCTCAATCACCAATTGAGAGATAACTTAATATGTATGGGTCTGTCATGTCTGCTTTACCACAACTATTGTAGTGATGCAATAACACTTGCAACTCTTGCAAATTTATTATCAATAACCATAGTCTTAAAAGACTAAACAAAAATGATACTGTCCAACAGTCATTTTCAGAAGTTAACTTGCTTGTGCTTTATCATTGTGCAATGCTCCGGATTAATCTGATCAATATCTTATCACATCAACATGTGATGAATATCCGGTCTAGTACAAGTATATTTTCTCATGATATCATATATCTAAGAGAAACAGATTCCATCCCATAAAGGTAGAAACTCTTTTCTTGGAATCTTACTTGCACAAAAACATAATTGTTATTGGGAGAATAACAATATCATTTTCCATTTGTCTCTAAACCATTTAGGACTAAGAAAATATGTTGTCAAAGTTATTGTCCTAAATTGCATAATTGCTAGATCAAATCTAAGAGAAGAATAATATTCATACTTCATTCACAATGAAAAGAATATTATCTCTGCATAGAGCCAGGAAAGTAATTATGCTCCCACTAACTAATTTGCACACAAATGATACTTTCATTCTTAGATGAAAATCAAACATTTTGATTACTTCATCAGAATAAAAGTTAGTCCATCTACAGATTCTGGGACCTGTGGGTTCTAGTGTACTATTTAGGTATAGTGAGAGTAGAGAGTTGATCTCTATCAATTCTCATAGTTATTGGTCTATTGGGCTTCCGCTTCTAGAACAATTCTAGATTCGGTTTCTCTACTAGGAAACTTGTATTCCTGTTTACAAATATCTTTTGTTATCCAGGAATAGAGACTAAATGTCTCTAACGCGAATCCCAAGCTCATCTTCTATCAAATCATATCCAATATAATTCGATTTAACAACACCATCATGCTATGGTTTGTTATGAGAATTATCTGAGACAGATGTAATGAGAGTAAATTATGAAATTTCTATTAAGAGGTTCTCTTCTCAATCATGGAAGACTTACCTAGCTATTTATTTATTTCAATGCGGAATTCCTTGAACTTTTCAAAGAATGTGAAATAAAGTTAGCTACCTCTTAATGGAAGATTCATATGGTTACGATCATCAAACTTTTGTCTCATTCCCAAGTAGAAGTTTTATCCACTCAGATATCTCCTTCTCCTTAACAAACATGCAACTATTGCACTTATGCAAGATCATACCAAGCATTAGGAGCTGGAGGTTCCAACAATTAAGTTGGACTTGATGAGTATACAAACTGGACAATCCTTCCAAAGGTTTGTCTTGTATCTAATGACCAATTGCTTCACTATGAAGCACAATCCTTATACTTTCCTTTCTTCTCAGAAGAGCCTTTGTCCATACTACTAGAATACATTTCCAATGGAAAATCTTGGATTTCTTTCCTTTGCATAAATGCTCGGGATTTTGAAAATCCAATTCTTTTGAACATCTTTGCAAGTAGCATTGAACTCTTCAAAGGTTCTTAGCCATATGCAACATGTGGGAATTCAGACAATCTGATTTCCTACTTGTTCAACATAACCATATTAAAGGACTGCGGGAGTTTGTCGAAGATCATATCCTCTAATCCCATAAATTTATCTCAATTTATCTCAGCACCAAGAATTAGGATTTATGAATCCAATGATCTCTATCATATTCTTTGTGACTGGGTTTCCCTAGTCAACTTAGTGTCCACTTGTCCTTTTATATAGTAAGCTGCCTAACAGCCCTATTGTATTCTGTAAACATCTCATATGAGATTTAACATCAGTAGTGAGAACTTGGGCAATTCTTTAGATAGTAAGCACAAACTTGAGATTCCTTTTCCATTCCAAACACTTTGAATTGGTCAAGAGATTCTCATTAAAGTCTTAGTAAGGTGGTTATAGAATGACATGAAAATAAAACATACATCATAATATTTCACACATTATAATATCATTAGATCAGGGCTTTCGATCTTTGATGATATTGCTCATCATTCAGTCAAATTTCATAGACCCCTCAATCTATAAAATTAGGAAATATGCTACTTCATATTTCTGATGAGCATTGGGTGCCTTATAATACACATGCAATCTTCCATGCTAGGATAGTACCACACATGCACTACAAGGTGGATAGTAACTATCCATCACTGAACATCTCATGCATAACTCCTTATGTTAATCAGTGATTCCCAATTTTCTTGTGACCTCCAAGGACAACATGACTATCACTGTGTCAGCCGTCATGTTCCTTGGTTAAGTGAAACCCATTATTCTCGGTTGTCATATGATCAAGTAGGAATATGCCCCCATGCTAGTTGGCACTCCCTATCAGGCCATACACATTCCTATCTACTACAGAAATAAAACACTAGGAGTTTAATTTAGACTGAATTATGTCCGATTCCTGTCAGAGAGACAAGACTCAGGCTAATTAATTCCTAGTCTTATTGATAATGGAAGGTCATAGGGCAACATTATCCCGTAGGATAGATTAGCCCATTTAATTCACTTAATATTTTTCTTGAGGGAAAACAGAATATCATGAATAAATTATACATCTAATGCATATATCAAAAGCATTCACAATATTTATCATTGTATCACATGTATAAAACAATATACAAATATCATCACATGATAATAAATCAAATTTCATTTAATTAGATCAAACTAATTCCAATGAACTCCCACTAGCCCCAGAAATCTTAATGGATCTAATCCAAGGGTACAAAGGTCATTTTTAACATCAGTGGGCTTTAAATGGTTCATTCATCCATATGATGGACCATTGGTCATACCAAGCACCATGAGCCCAGAATAACAATTATAAAGTGTCCATGTGCATCACTAAAGCCCATAAGTCAAAATGGACTATATTACCCTTTAATTCTCTACGAATTATTCTTAGCACATTAGGGTTCAACAACCTTAAGTCTAAAATAAATTATGAAAGTCTTTAAACAACTCTCTAAGACCTCTACTAGGGTCTATAAGTGTCACTCAAGCACTTCTCATAATCGTGAATATTGTTAGCTTACATCTATGCCAATTAAGGCATAATTATCTCATAATCATGCAAGTAACATATTCCACGTAAAAATTTCAACATGGACTACATGAATCATGTCCAAAAAGGGCTATAATAATGTGTTTTATTTAAACACAAACTTTTTATGTTTGAACAAAACACATATTGTGGGGTTTGATCAAATTATCCAAAATTTACATAAAAACGATAATCACATTATCACAAGGATTATAGACTTTTCTAAGCAACTAAAAGTTATAATAAATCATCACATGAAATACATAATATAGCCGCACAATGGGTTAACATGATCATGCTATCTTAGAAATCCTACAACTACTCTTGTAGAACACCTTCTAAGATTTATTCTCCATGCGATTATCATTATCTTCTATCTTCAATTCGATTTCTCCATAGAAAAATCAACAACTCCTAATACTAAGATTACATCATATTCAAAATAAGAAACCTTGAGAAACCACCCAAAATAGGGTGCTCAAGGGGAGTATAACTCATAAGAAGAAAGAGAAGAGAATAGAGAGAGAGAAGAAGAAGGCATGATCATGGAACCCATCCACCATTCAACAAGAATATTTATTAACAATTCATCAACTATGAATAATAACATGGCATGACAAATTACTTAGAAAGTCCATAACCTCAACAAGGGTTTTGTTAACCTTAAGGAAACTCTTTCCCATATGGTTAAAGTCTCTATTAACATTTAATAGAAATACCCTAGAGCAAAGAAAACAAGCATGACAAGAATGAATTCTTAGGATTTTTAGATCATCATTAAAATAAAACAATTTTCCTTTAATGCTTAGAAAATCATTAAGAGAAACAATTTCTCTAAAATTTAATTTAACCTTAAAATTCATCCTCACATTCCTCAATTGATAAACAAATAGAAAACACCATATTAAATTCGGCTAGTCTAGGAATCTAATCTCTTCTATATTATTTTGATCTAATAACTATTAAAAAACCAAAATAAAAATCAGCAAATTGCTAATTTTTAATATCACTTTATATTGATTCAAAATCAATAATAGGTGAATTCAAAATTTTCCATAATGGCCAACTGCTTTAGGGATTATTTGATTTAACAATTAAATAAAATAATACCCTAAACACTAGTATTAAATGTCCATAAAATAATTGATCTCTATCAATTAAAATTTACTTGAGATAAAACTCTGTATCTCAACCAATGACATTTATGTAATTACTTGATTAACTATTAATCAAATAAAAACTTATAAATACTATGCAGGCAGTCATTCTGAGCACATGTAATTGATCCAAATCAACTACAATAATTATGGTATTATTCCCATAAAATTTTTAGGGAACCATAAAAGATATCATAATTAACATTTAATTAAATGATAACCCGTGGACTCGAAGCAGATAATTAAACAATTTAATTAAATCTCAGCCCGTGCTCTCGAATCAAATAATTAAACAATTTAATTAATTGATAGCCCATTAAACGATTTAATAGCATCCCATGCTCTCAAATCAAATAATGGAATTTAGGAAAAATTTGAAAGCCTCTTGGAAAATTAATTTAGAAAACTCTTTTTCCCGCTTTAGATTTTCGACTCAAGTTTTGACCCTCAAAACGATTGATTCTGGAAAAAATTTCTTCACAAAAGTTGTAGATCTTTTCGACGGCTTCGAAACGATGCACTGAAAGACCTAAATCGGACTTACGGTCACAAAGTTATGGCCGAAATACCAAAAATGTATCGATTCTTCTAATCAAATACAAATCCGAAAATCCTTGAATCAATTTTAATCGAAATAAGCTTTAATCTCCAAGAAAACTTAAGCAAGGGTGTCTAACACCATGAGATTTATTAATTAACATTTAATAAATAAAATCTCATCTATTTATGCTAGCCAAAATATCAATGGGTATCTAAGTGGTATATATCAAAGGGAAAACTTGCCCGAGGCTCATAAGAATAAATTAAACAATTTAATTTAATATAAAAAGGATCTCTGAATCCTTAAAGGGCTTTAACCAAATTTATATCTCTATATACCTATCCCTAATAGAATCAAGAGAGATTTTAAAATCATCCAAAAACTGAAATTAGTATCACACTAATTTCTAGGGGCTTGATTACTCCCTCAATAACTAGAGGGGGATCCCTTAAGCCTAATAATGATTATCCAATAATCAAGAATCTAGAAGATTGATTCATTAGGGCTACCAAAATTCATAGGGAAGGTAATCTTGATATAAATCTTGATTAAACTCAAAAATCAAAGAGAAGCATAGCCCTGGCTCTGATACCAATGAAAGTATGCCTCTTATTAATTGTAGAAACACAGTTCTTGGGGGGCATACATCGAATCCCAAGATCTGACTAAGATTCTAATTGATTTTATTCAATGAAGGTTAGAATAACATTCACCTTTGCGACTTTGAAATTGTTAAGTCAAATCCACGTTAGAATAGTACTCACAAAACTTCACAAGTGTCAAGTCTCCTGTCGATTCACACGAACCTTCTTTTTCCTTTAAAGCTTTCTCTAATGGAAGCTAATGGCCCTTCCAAATTTCCAGCTCTAGGAATCTTGAATAAAGATCCAATCTTTATTGATCAAGAACCTTTCTTGATAAACAAGATGAATTCTTGTTTTTCCTCAAGATCCAATCAAGAAGACAAAAGAAGAGAGAGATGGGTGTGACCGTACACCTCAAGGAGAGAGAGGGGAGGGTGTGAGGTTTTTTAGGAGAGGGAGAGAAGAAAAAATTCTGGAGAATTATGTATATTAAAGGGCTGGGCATCCAATCCTTTATATAAGTTCTCTCTTGGTTGCTTGAATTGTAATCCAATTATAATTCATTAACCTTATCCTAATCCAATTAGGATTCCTCAATAGTTTCCTTTATTGATTATTCTCCTAATCCAATTAGGATTAATCTTAAAAGAAACCAACCTTATCCATTAGTAACTAATCTTATCCTTATCCAATAAAGAATCTTGAATTAGTAACTAACTAATGGAATCCCTAACAATTAGGGAATCTTTAATTAGTAACTAACTAACTAACCTTATCCAATAAGGTGTTAATTAATTAGAAACTAATTAAAATAAAACTTCCTCCATAAAGTGGGCGTCCCACCCTAGGTGGGTCCCACTCCACACGCCCAAAGGGTTCCCAAAACCCTTCTTGGTCACTTGAATTATTCTTTTATAATAATTCCCAATGGGTCCTACCCATTTGGTTTTTTTCACATCTAATGTGATTCCACCTTTTAGAGCTTCACTATACCATATAGTGATTACTTAGAGAAATTAATTAATTTAATTATAAATTAAATTAAATTAAATACTTTAAGAAGGTCCTTGTGTGTGGGATCTAAAGAGATCTCCTATTTCCGGTTGTGGGACCAAGTACTTCACCTTTTTGGTTGAAGCATTGTTACTAGGAAACACCTTTCCTAAAACTCCATTAGGATCATAGAATGTTATCTAAGTCCCTGGACTTCCACCAATCACAATTAATGTCCATTAACACAATGTGATTAACCTCCAGAAATTAGAGAATTGCTTGTAAGTACCATCTCACAATATATTTACAAATAAATCCTTCCACATTCCGATATCACTTGTAAGCTTCCGGGATTGGAACTATTCCACTGTCTTAGTCCCTAACTTATGAATAGAACTCTTTCTCATGATTACTTTTCATTGAACTGAACCTCCAAAACACTTTTGAAGAAACATTGAAAAGAACTGACATATATATTTATATATACTTTTCCATATTAAAAATATCAACTTCGATAAAGACCATTTTACCGAAAAGCACCAGTACTGGATTTAACAGTTCAGTTCAACAAGTATCACCTTGATATCATTATCTCCAATTAAGGAGTTGTGGATTCCTTATTGAGTGTTTACACACTTCTCCAAACATAGTGTACATGACCCAACGTACCCGGAGTTAGTCCTGTGTATTGGACATTGCTGATTGGCACATCAAAGCCATATAGACAAATGTCTGAGAAAATGTTAACCTCTCAGGTCTAAGGACAATTTGTCAAATGGATAACCCTAATACAATCTGACAGTGTATTCCATAGGGTATCCACTAGTGACCCCGTTCAGTATTATGTACTTGCTACATATACTCACATGTTAGTCAAGAGTTACCACTCTCTGTGAATGAGATTCATCACACTATCTCATAGAACTACACATGTGCAAGCCATGATGAAGTACGACGCCCAACCAGTACTCTAGAGGCTTCGAACAATATTAGGTTTACAAGGAACCGGAAAATCATATCTCCTCGCAACCTTTGCATGATTTTCCTACAATGTTACCTATGGAACTTTATGTCATCATCATATGAGACAGTAATTAATATAAATACCCTTTATAGTTGGTTGTGTGAATATGATGTTTGTCTAATCAACATAGAAAAGTCTCTTATTGGCTTTCGAGGGCATATATGTCCAACATATGTATCATATGGATGTATGATACGGAGGTCATGAGTCAAAGTATCCCTAACTCCTAGGGGGTATTTTGGGTCGCGACAGACCGAGTGGCTTGGAAGGTCCCCTGTTTGCGAAAAATCCCACTGTTGGACATATATGCCCTCGAAAGCCAATATAAGACTTTTCTATGTTGATTAGAGAAGTGTTACATTCACATAACCAACTATAAAGGGTATTTATAATAATTACTGTCTCATTTGATGATGACATTGTAGGAAAATCATGCAAAGGTTGCGAAGGAGATATGATTTTCTAGTTCCTTGTAAACCTATTATTGTTCGAAGCCTCTAGAGTATTGGTTGGGCGCCGTACTTCTTCATGGATTGCACATGTGTAGTTCTATACGATAGTGTGATGAATCTCATTCACAGAGAGTATAGACTCTTGACTAACATGTGATTATATGTAGTAAGTATAAAATACTGAATGGGGTCACTAGTGGATACCCTACGGAATACACTGTCAGATTGTATTAGGGTTATCCATTCGACAAATTATCCTTAGACTTGAGAGGTTAACATCTTCTCAAACATCTGTCTATATGGCTTTGATGTGCCAATCGGCAGTGTCCAATACACAGGACTAACTCCGGGTACGTTGGGTCATGTACACAATATTTGGAGAAGTGTGTAAAAACTCAATAAGGAATCCACTACTCCTTAATTGGAAATAATGATATCAAGATGATACTTGTTGAACTGAACTCAAAATCCAATACTGGTGCTTTTCGGTAAAATGGTCTTTATTGAAATTGATATTTTTAATATAGAAAAGTATATGAATATGTCAGTTCTGTTATAATGTTTCTTCGAAAGTGTTTTGGTAGTTCAGTTCAATGAAAAATTATTCATGAGAAAGAGTTCTATTCATAAGCTAAGGACTAGACAGTGGACTTGTTCTAATCCCGAAAGCTTATATGTGATATCGGATTGTGGAATGATTTATTTGTAAATATATTGTGAGATAGTACTTACAAGCAATCCTCTAATTTCTGGAGGTTGATCACAATGTGTTAATGGACATTATTGTGATTAGTGGAAGTCCAGGGACTTAGATAGCATTCTATGATCCTAAAGGAATTATAGGAAAGTGTTTCCTAGCAATAAGGGTACACCTTAAAGGTGATGAAGCACTTGGTCCCACAACCGGAAATAGGAGATCCCTTTAGATCCCACACACTAGGACCTTCTCAAGGCTTTTAATTTAATTTAGAATTAAATTAATTAATTTCTCCATGTAATTCACTATATGGTATAGTGAAGCTCTTATAGGTGAAATCACATAAGATGTGATTAACCAATTAGGTAGGACCCATATGGGATTTTGATAAAGATCAAAAGGTGACAACATTAGAGTTTGGAACTCTATAGAGGACGTGAGAGTGTGGGGCCCACCTAGGGTGGGACACCCACTTCAAGTAAACCATATCCAATTAATTAGTTTGGTAAACTTATCTCCTATTGGATAGGGATAAGATTACTTGGTTGCTAATTAATGATTTCCTATTAAATAAGATTAGTTTGTAGCTAATTACTTTTCCTATTAAATAGGGAATGTATAATGTTGGATTCTATTTTGATCAAATCATCATTGGATTAGGACAATCATTAAAGAATTAAAGAGAGTTCTAATTGGATTAGAATTAGAAGGAGGTTATTGACTTGGGCTACAAGATAGCTAAAGGGGATCTTATAAAAGGACCCCCCCCCCATAGTGGAACGTCCACAAGGGGTCTCCCTCTCTCTCTCCCATGTTTTTTCCTCCCCTCCCCTTTATGTTTTACGGCCACCTCTCCCTTTGGTTGGTTTTTGATCTTGAAGAAGATCAAGAACAAATCCTTGATGATCAAGTATTGTTCAAACCACCTTTTCCCTTCTTCTTCATTCTCTTGATTTTTGTTTTGTTCTTGGATAATATTAGAACCAATCTTAAATAATATTAGAACCAATCTTTATGAAAGGATCTTGCATTCAAGAAAAGAATAAAAGATCATAGAGTTTGAATGGAAGGGATTGATCAAGAAAGGTTCTTGGATCAAAAAAAAGAAAAAAAGATTAAAGAGCATTGATCAGAAGGGCCATTAGCTTTCATTGGAGTAAAGCTTTAGAGATTCAAAGAAGGTTCGTGTGAATCGACATGAGACTTTACGCTTGAGAAGTTTTGTAAGTATTTTCCTCACACCATGATTTAATATGATTATAAGATGACCCTTGGGAGGATTTTGATTAGATCAAAATCAAGTTTGAATTAAAAATAGTGCTTCAAAAAATTTTATATTCATGTCTTTCACCCACCAGTCGGTCGACCGGCTAAGTGGGTGGTCGACCAGAGGTCACCACCTACTGTTCTCCTTTTTAATTTAGTTGGTCAACCAGGTAGGCTGGGCGATCGACCAACTGAGCTATTTTTCTCACTTTCCTTTTCTTCCCACCTTGGTTTAATGTTTTGACCATTTTAAACACATACATGGTAATTAAATATAGAAATACATCACACATTACTAATTGACTAATTTTACCCTTGATATCTACAATTTTGTCCTCGAAATTTATGTACATTATTCAAACAAGTGCGGGTACTTTTCGCAAACTTCATCTCGTTTCCACTTGGCTTCTTCAACTGCATGGTGTTGCCATTGTAAGAGAACTAGGGTAATAACCTTCGTGTGCAAGACTTGCTCTTTTCAGTCCAAGATTTGAGCCGGTTGCTCAACTAGAGACAAATCCTCTCAGATTTCCAACGGTTCCAAGTCGATGATGTGTGACGGGTTTGAGATGTATTTTCATAGCATAGAAATGTGGAAAAAATTATGGACACCTCGATATGCTACTTCCCCAACTCTGGTAGTGATCTCAAAAGGACCCACATATCTTGGGCTGAGCTTACCCTGCTTGCCAAACCTCATCACTTAACGAATATGAAGTCCCCAACTTGGAACTCAAGATTCTTCCTACGAGTATCGACATAGCTCTTCTGCCTGCTTTGAGCAGTTTTTAACCTCCCCCTGATCAACTGAACTCAGTCTATAGTCTGAACAATGAGCTCGGGACCCAGAAGTTTCCTCTCACCAACTTCATCACAACACAATGGTGAATGACAACTTCTCACATAGAGTGTCTTAAACGGTGTCATCTGAATGTTTGCTTGATAGTTTTTGTTGTAGGAAAATTCGACCAATGGAAAGTGGTCCTCCCAACTGTCCTGAAAATCTAACATGCAAGCTCGTAGCATGTGCTTTATGATTTGGTTCACCCTCTTGCCCATCTATTTGCAGATGTAACATCTTACTGGAATCCAAGCAAGAACCTATAGCCTACTGAAATTTTTTCCAAAATCTAGATATAAATCTCGGGTCTCGATCAGATGCAATGCTAACCGGCACTCCAGTTGGTCGATCAGGTAGGCACTCCAGTTGGTCGATCAGGTAGGTTGGGCTGTCGACCGACTAAGCTATTTTTCTCACTTTCCCTTTTTCTTTTTTTTTCCCTCCTTGGTTTAATGTTTTAACCATTTTAAACACATACATGATAATTAAATACAGAAACACATCACACATAACTAATTGACTAATTTTAACCTTGATATTCATGAAAATAAAATCGAATTAGATTCGGGACTCTACATATGCCTTGATAGTTGTGCCAAATTGAATAAAAAATTAAATTTTTTACGAAAGCATTTCTTTTAATGATTAATTGTGATAATGTGTGTTATATGATCAATAACCAAAGGTTAGTATTTAGATAATCTGGTTCACCCTCTCTTTTGTCCATCTGTTTGCGAATGAAACGCTGTACTGAAATCCAAGCGAGAACCTATAGCCTGCTAAAAACTCTTCCAGAATCTGTAAGTAAATATCGGGTCTCGATCAGATACAATGCTAATTGGCACTCCAGTCGATCGATAAGGTAGGCTGGGCGGTCGACCGACTGAGCTATTTTTCTCAATTTCCCTTTTTATTTTCTTTTCTTCCCTCGTTGGTTTAATGTTTTAACCATTGTAAATGCATAAATAATAATAAAATACAACAATACATCACACATAACTAATTGACTAATTTTACCCTTGATATTTAAGAAAATAAAATCGAATTAGATTTGGGACTCTAGATGATGTCTTGATAATTTTGCAAAATTGAATAAAACATTAAATTTTGTACCTAAGCATTTCTTTTAAAGATTAATTGCAATAATGTGTGTTATATGATCAATAACCAAAGGTTAGTATTAAGAAAAAAAAAAGATTAAATAAATAAACGAACACAAACCAAACCAGTCAACTACCCTACACCACCGGTCGACCGACTGGTGGAAAAAAATGCAAAAGAACCAAAACAATACCCTCCTAAGCAATTCGTTCGACTCCTGACAAAACCGGTCGACCTCCCATGCAACCAGTCGACCGACTGGCCCTAAATTTGCCTAGAAATCCCAATTTGGGTAGAATTATGAGATTTAGCAACTTCTAATAGAACTTAGGCCTATATAAAGACCACTAACTCGTGACTTTTAGGGTTTGAAACATTCTAACAGGCTAAGAAATCTTAGAGAGAGTTCAACATAGGGTTTCTCAAAGGGTTTTCACTGGAGAAGAGGGAAAAGCTTGGAGATCACTTTCTGTTAGGTATTATTTCCCTAGTTCAGTACATTCCTTACAATACCTGTGGTTACTGTGGTTATTTATTTTCATATTTCATACATGCTTCACTGGATGTTTTATTTATGAGCATGTGCAGGTGCCAGGTTGCAGCAGACAAATCTTACTTGACATGAGATTCAATTTCTTCTTTTAAGTTTATTTGTTAATTGGTGTCATATAATTGCGTTGGAGTCATGTAATGCCCAAATTCACCATTTGATGTGTTTGGGTGAGTTTGTGTCAAGTCATGTACTTCAGTTTGGTTTTGCTATGGAATTGCCAAAGGGGGAGATTGTAAAGTCTATGTTTTAGTGTTGGCTGGCAAGTGAGTCTAGTATATCTTGTGTCATTGCCTTCAAGTATCCACGACAAATGAAGATGAAGATTGAAGAAGACCAGTTGAAGACATTCCGATCATATCCTTCGTTTCACTCATAGGATGGTAAGTGACCTAGATACCATGTTACCTTAAGTAGGAAGTGACTTAGAATAATCATACTATGATACCTTAGGTGGAAATTGAGTTAGAATTATCATATGGACATTAGGTGACTAGATATGTAGCCCAAAAAGTGTTAGAGGTTCTTAAAAACCAAAGTTCCTTGTAAGAAGCATATCTCTCAAACCGTAGCTCCGATTTTGCTCCATAATATATCAAATTGACCGCGTTGAAATGATCTACAACTTTTGTGAAGAGAACAAAGCTAAAAATTAGTTTTTATATGTTGGTTGACCGAAACAGTATTGGGTAGACCCAGACCTCAACAAAAAATGTATGGCAAAAATGTCCAGAGTGCACCAAAAAGTTCGGTCGACCCAAAAGTGTAGTTGGGTCGACCCAAGTGCCAAACCAAAACCAAAATTTGGAAGTTGCCAAAATTAATTTAGAGACTTTTTTAGGCATTGGGTCAACCCAAAGGGGTTTGGGTCGACCCAAGTGCCACTTTGGGTGGACCCAATGCCTAAAAAAGTCTCTAAATCAGTTTTGGCAACTTCTAAAATTTGGTTTTGGTTTCTCTATTTAGTAAGAATCCTTCTAGTCTGTGAATGGAGACTTTGGGAGAGTATTGAGAGGGTATTTTATTTTCTCTCATTCCCTTTATTGGTTTCTCTTCCATCCTAGAGTTTGCAAGCCATTGTTCCACTCTTGCTTGCTTGGACTTTCCCATTGATAGAATCCATCTACGATTTGATTTTAATCAAACCATCAACCCGATCTGGAAAGAACAAATTAGTCGGAGTGTTCCGGAGCCTTTGTGAAGGAGATCGATCCATGGAGGATCGTGGATGTGATATTTGGTCGGTGGAATCCGAAGCCGTCATTAACGGAGATCAATCGTGGAGATCATGGTTGTCAAGACACAAGAGAAGAACAGGCTACTGCGGTAGATTGTGAGTCTTGCAAGATCGTGATTACTTATTGAGGCATGGAAGACTAGTCGTGGATCGAGGAAGTTGAGTCCTGTTTGGGTGAGGTTCGAGTCTATAAGTATCTGGTACTTTGTCTTAGTGCATTCTCATTGCTGGAGTAGGTCCTATGGTTTTTACCGAAAGGGTTTCCACGTAAAAATCCTTGTGTTGTGGTTTACTTGTTTCCCTTATTCCGCACTTTAAAGTTCATCATCCCTTAATTAATAATTTGATTGCATAATCTTAAAAAGGGTAGATAGACTTTGTAGGGAGACCTAGCCACCCCCGTGAATTTGTGAGTTCTCAACTCAAACATTAGATTTGAGGTTCACCGGATTTTTTCACTTTCAAGTCCATTCTAAAGTGAAAGATCGTAGGGAAGCCATCAAGGAAGGTGCTATACACTATCTGACCTAACATATGATCATTTAAGATCTAGGTATGGATTTACATGTTTGATAAGCTCATCGATGGTAGATTATTGCATGATTTTAAGGGAGTTTCAATGATAAGATTTAGAATGAATTGATATGAACTATGCCACTGATTTTACGATTATAATGAAGTTGTGATGCTGGAATTTGAAGTACGATCTCTATATTGTTATGCATCTATGATTGATAATTGAGGAAGGGATTGGATTCTGGGGTTTATAATGCGATTACATATGGGGGAAGGGATTCATATGAATGATATTTGATGCTAGAATTTGACGATTATAATTGGAACATGATCTAACCTTGTTGATTTTTAAGTCTGATTATAATTGTGAATTATTCCCCATGTATGATAAAATTTATAGTATGATCTTGAATGTTATGAATATATAATTAAGCATGCATTAATGGTGAAGTTTCGGAGAGGCGAATACTTAGAGGACGATGTCAATAGCTCAGATTCTTTACTATCATGTTCATTGACCATTATAGTGGGGTTTCGATGGTGAGATATTGGGATTTAAGGAATAATCTGGATGAAGGTTAATCATGACACAGTCTAGCACAAGTTCATGAGTGGTCAAGTCCTCACAAATTCATAAGTTGGTAAATCAGCACATGACTGATAGGACCCTGGTATATAAGAAAGGTACAAATCTGGTAGGACCATGGTATAACAAACATGGTTACATGTGGTGGTAAGGAACTGGTATAACAAGCACGGTTACATGTGGTGATAAGGACCTGACATGTTTACATGTAATTGGTAAGGACTTAGAAAGACCTGGTATGGACTGGTATGTATCAGCACGTGTATCACAAGCCCACACAAGATGTAAGTCTGCATTGTATGAGGATAAGTTTACATGTTTCCGCACATAGATTGTAAGTAATGATATGTATAATATGAACTACGAATGCATAATATTGTAAAATTGTTAGTTATGACTTTGTATACACTGAGCTTTCGTTTGATCAACTATACTTTCGATGTCGGCAGGTATAGGTTCAGGATTCGATTTTTGTGCTCCAGGACCTTAGATCGAGGAAGAGTACACAAAAGAACAAGAAGGTGATTATCAGGTAGAGGAGATTAACCTGGATCACTTTCCATATTATTGATTAGAGATTTTAGTTGTTATTTCAGTTTTAAACGAATTGCAATAAGAGATTTAATTATGTCATTATGTTTTAATTCAGTCATTGAACATGTTGGATGATCGGGTTCATATTGGTATTTAATTTGCTTAGACAAGTTGAAATTATAATTGATGGTATTCTATTTTGAGGTTTATTATTGGAGGAAATTTTGAGATTCATGTATTGTACGCTTTTTTTTTGCCAAGAAAAGATGGATATGCAGTGTCACGTGTCGCGACCCAAAATCCCCCTTAGGAGTTATGAGACTCTAGCATCGTGACTTATCATATCACATCAAACCATCCTGTATAAAACACACAAGGCATATTACAGCGGAAATGGAAACTAAAATTTTCTAACATAACATAACCCAGTAAGGTACTCCAAGTCCTACAGTGTTTAACAAAACAAAACATAAATTAAAGTGGACATCCCCATTTATAAAAAATACATGAAATTCCCCCCTCACTCCTCTTAATAGTAATCTAGACAGGGCCGCCTATCTAGAGCTCTATCATCGTGCGGGTGATCCATAGTAGGCTCTGCCTCATAGTACTCCTCCTCGACAGCCCAGAGCGTAAGTGTCAACACGACCTGCAGAAGATAATAGTTCAGTTGAGCATGAAATACTCAGCGTATACTAGCCACTATGTAAAAATGTCATATCATTACATGCTTTCATGTAGGCAGTTTGTAGAACCCCAACACTTTGTACATAGCACTGTGAATAGTGTTTTAAAAGGCCTAAAAGCCTTATTTATTGTCATGAATGGTTATTAATGATCAAGAGGGTTTTGGTTGCAATTTAAAGGTTAAATATGTTACGGCATGTGTTAAAGTCTCAAGGTTGTGCGTTAGGGTCCTAAGGACCCTCTTGTGTGATCAAAGTATAATCAAAGTTGTAAATAAAAGAAGAGGGATGTCCTAACATACCCTCCACTTTAGGGCCTATTTAGACAATCAATAATTCAGAATTACAAATTGCACATAATACACAAATTTTTTCTGCTTTGAATTTCGAGTCCAACGCAAGTTGAATCGCCTGAATCCGATAAGCTAGTCAAAGGTTATGGTTGAAACATCGAGCGAGGGGAAAATAGGGGAAATCAGTCGACCGATTTTCCAAGGGTTGCAAAATCAGTCAACCAATTTGGACTCTGAGCTTTTAAAAGCTCTCTGTTTCAAAACCAATCAACCGATTTTGAAGGGTCACTAAAATCAGTCAACTGATTTTGACTCTGAGCCGAAAAACCGTGTAAACGAATGGTATTTGGGGTTTTTCACAACACTAACTCTATAATTACTCATTTTTCGTGGGATTAGGGATTTCAACACTTTCAGAAACATATTTTGAGAATAAAAGAGATAGGTCTAGGGTTTCAAAAGGGGTTTTCATGTGAGATCAAATGAGGAGCTCGATTCTTGCTTCTAAAGCTTCTTCAAGCTTAGATCTTCTTCCTGGAGCATGGATCTTCATCCTCAAGCTCGAATCTCATGTCCAAGGGGTTTCTCAAGTGAGGATTTGATCTTAACAAGGTAGATACCTTCTACTATCTAGCTTTGTTATGATTCAAATATTGAAAAGTAGGATTCTATGCATGATTTTGAATAGAAATTGTAGATACATTCTACTCTCTAACCTTGCTATGATTCAACTATACAAAACTTGGATTTGATTTATGGTTTTCAATGAAAAGTGTAAATACACTCTAATACTTAATGTTGTTGTGATTTCCTTAGTAAAGGGTGATGATATGCATGAATGGTAATGAAATTAGGTCAAGTTTGCCCATGTATTGTATGCTACTTCTATGTATGAAATTTGAGCATATGTTTCCATGTTTAAAGTGTAGAACCCTGGAACTTTGTGCTTGGCACTATTCATGTTGGCTGTAAATAGTGTTGTAAGGGCTTAAGCCTTATGTGTTGTAATGAATGGTTCTCAATGATAATGAGGGCTTTGATTTTTCATTTGGGTGTGGATGATGTGTTATGGAACGTGTTAAGATCCTAAGGACCATTTGTTAAGGTTTATGGATGTTAACAACAAAGTAGGAAAAGTTCTAAGTGTTAGAAAAGTGGAAAAACAACAAAACAGGCAAAATAGGGTCAGTTCGGTCGACCGAGCCCTAAGTCGGTCAATCGACTGCCAAAATAGTTTGTATGGGAAAAAATATGGAGGGAGGGTTTTTTTGGCCGGTTGACAGGATTTAGCAATACGGTCAACCGTCTGAGTCATCCGGTCGACCGACTTGTGTTGTTTTGCTCCTTTGGATATTTTGGGATATTTCTTAAGGGTGTAGGGGTCTTTAACCCACCCCTTTGCCTATATATACAAGCCAATTTGTGGCTTAGGGTTTCACAAACCCTCGAGTTTTGAGAGAGAAAGAAGAGGAGAGCTAGGGTTTTTCCAAGATCAAAGTTGAAGTTCGGATTTCCGCTTTCCGGCGTTCCTCAAGCTTGAACTTCGCTTCCAAGGCGTTCTTCTCAAGTTCTAGGAAATTTTGCAAGGTAGATATTTTCTACTAGTTTCCTTTTTTATATTTCCTTAAAAAGAAAAACATGATTTCAAAGTATGTTCTTGATGAATTCTATTAATGAAGTTTATGTGTTTATAAGCTACTACTACGAATGAAATTCCATGATGATGCCTCCATGATTTGAAGTTTTCTATGTCTATGATGATGCTCACAATTCTAACATGTACACAACTCTCGCATGATCAAATTTCTCATAAGTTGCATATTTCAAAGTTCATAAGCAATATTTTAAGGAAAACCTCTAAAGGATTTCATAAGTTGATTATGGCAAACATAGGGTTGGTTTCTAAGATCGGTTCTCCATGCTCATAAGGATCTCATATGTCTAAGATCTCATAAAGCTCATAAGGATCTCAAAGCTCATAAGTCTCATAAGTTCTCTATGCTCATAAGGATCTCACATGCTCACATGACTCATAAGAACTCATAAGCTATTGATTCTCACAAGACCTCATAAGACGATGTACGAACGCTCATAAGGCAAAAAAATTGGAAAATTAGAGCACATTTGATTTATGCTCTATGCTTTACGCTTTAAGATTTTGATTAACTGTATGCAAGTTAATGCTTTAGAACATTGTTAGTGTGGTTGGTACTCGTTGAGTGTTTTAATACTCAGCTGTACATTTTGGTGTCGGCAGGTTCTTTCAATATATGTGCTCCAGAACCGTGGGTCGAAGAGGAGTACGTTGAGGAGCTGATTGGCAGCTATCCCGATTAGGGAAAGGATTTAGATAGGTGGCCTTACGAGGCATAATATTGAGCGATGAGAGTGAGTGACATGTATATACTTTTGATGAGTGGGCATGTCCACTCTTACTTTTGGTTTTGTTGTTACACTGTGTAAACTCTTGGAATACATATCACGGGTTTATGTTATTAGAAAATTCGCTTATGCTATGTGTATGCCTTGTGTGTTCTCACATGATGAATGGTTGATATGAAACATCACGAGCTAGAGTACCTCTAACTCCTAGGCGTATTTTTGGTCACGACAAAAGGCTTTCTAGGTCTACTAAAATGTTCACAAGCACTCTATGCACATTTATGTATTGCATGATCAACTTTTCTACAATTTCGGGTACCCCAAAATGTTCATAAGTCACAAGACTTTTAATAAAATCACAAATATGATTCACGAACACCATGATAAAGCCAAACGTAAGGATTGGTCAAGGATAAGGCATATATATAAGGATATGTCATATCTGGCTTCAAGAGAAGACAAGCAAGAATGATAATGCCAAATGGAAGGGTTGGTCAAGGATGATTAGTGTTTCAATTTCAAGCATGTTCAATGAAGGGTATCTACATACCTAGATTCAAGTATTTTTGATGAGGGAGTATTTACATACCCGACTTCATGTCATTTCAAGTGCACTAATCATCTGGCTTTAAGCATGTTCAAGACAAGCATGATTCTAAC
Organism: Tetracentron sinense; assembly: GCA_015143295.1. NCBI lineage: Eukaryota > Viridiplantae > Streptophyta > Magnoliopsida > Trochodendrales > Trochodendraceae > Tetracentron > Tetracentron sinense. The sequence goes on along the minus strand of CM026563.1, from coordinate 23,550,739 downwards.
AAGACAAGTAAGAACAAGACAAGAATTAAGACAAGAGCAAGATAAAAAACACGACAAGACACAAGACAAGATACGATGTTTTTAGTAAAGAAAGAACGAAAAGCATGTTTTGAAAGTACGAAAAGTAAGATTTAAGTATGATTTTCAATGCATATGAACGTGTAAGTTTTAAAGCATAGTTTTCCGTAATTGGGTTTATTCATGCATGTTAGTGTTCGATCGAATTGTAAGCATGCTATATATTATAACATTGTTAGCTAGTGGCTTGTATACGCTGAGCCTTCCATGCTCAGCCGTAAATTTTGATGTCAGCAGGTGCCCCATTCAACATATGTGCTCCAAGACCGTGGGTCGAGGAGGAGTACATTGAGGAGGAGCCTATTATGGAGCCTCAAGTGGAGGATAGGGCCCTAGATAGATGGCCTTATCCAGAGTATTATAGAGAGATGAGAGGGAGTGACTGTATATGTATTTTGATAGGTGGGCCTGTTCACCTTTACTTTTGTTTATGCTTGTATAGACTTGAAATACATTTATGTTTGAAGAAATTTTCAGTTTCCGCTATAGTATGTCTTTTATATTTTTGTAGGATGGTTTGATATGATATGTTAAGTCACGAGCCAAAGTCTCGCCTAACTTCTAAGGGGGATTTTGGGTCATGACAGTTGTGGTATCAGAGCCAAGGCATTATGTCCATCTAGGGAGTTGTATTCCAAGTATAGACTAACCATTTAGTCTAAGTTAAAAACCGATTGAAATCTCAACAGAACTTAGTGTCTTACGATAGGAAAAAAAAACCTCAACTGTATGTTATGCTATTACATGTATATTCCTATGTATATTATATTATGTACTATATCAATTGCAATAATATTATGTTGATGGATATGGTTCCAAGTTAGACTCATGTTTACTATTGTTCTCAGGATTTACACCATGAGATGTGGTAATCGGGGTCATGGATATCATACAAGGGGTAATAGAGGCGATGCTCCTTCAGGGGATGAGCAACCCGACCTCACATAGGTCTTGGGGTCTATTGCAGAGACCTTGGCCATGATCACAACTAGACAGCTGCTGGCTGTCATGCCTATTGTGCTGGCACCACCTCCAATATCGCGAGCATAGGTAGGGATAGAGGCATTTCAGAGGATGAGGCCTCCGGTATTTTATGGAAGTATTGATCCATTAGTTGCTGAGACATGGATCAGGTAGCTAGAGAAACTATTTTTAGTGTTGTTTCCTACTGAGGCTGAGAGAGTCACCTGAGCTGCCTTCATGATGGAAGGTAAGGCTGATCACTGCTGGAGATCTGCCGTCAGAACAAGGGACTTGAATCGACAAGGTCAAGAATGGTCTTGGAGGGAGTTTCTTGATGTGCTCTACAAGAAATATTTCCTAGTTGGAGTAAGGGAGAAGAAGGAGGTCGAGTTCATTACCTTGGAGCAAGGTAATTGGTCAGTGGCTTAGTACGAGGCTAAGTTTTCAGAGTTGTCCAGGTTCGCTCCACAGATGATAGCCACAGAGGCTATGAAGGCCAAGAAATTTGAGAGAGAATTGAAGGCCTATATCAGAGACAAGGTCTCTATGTTCAGGCATGAGACTTATACAGAAGTTGTGGATAAGGCCCAGTTGGTAGAGACGAATTCTAAGGAATTCTTCAAGAGAAGGGAGATGGTTAGAGGCCAGTCCAGTGGCTCAGTGCAACCTGAGAAGAGGGCCAGGACTACCCCGTACCATAATTCTGGGCTAGCACAGTCACATAGGCCTCCTTTGCACCACAAGCTCCTCGGCCTTTTGCACCACAGGGTCCCCGTACAACTACTACGGAGGCTCCTCACCCACTCCATTACTCAGGCCACTAAATGTAGAGCCCCAGACTTTTTCATGCTTAAAACATGACACTTTCGTTGTCATTTTGCCTTTTAAGAGGTATAATTAATAAATAAGGAAGAAATTGGAAATTTTGAAACGTCAGAAATGTTCCTTTTCGAAATACGAACACAACGCAAGTTGAATCATCAAAATCGGACGAACGAGTCAAAAGATATGGCCAAAATAGTCTGGACCTGCAGGCAATCGCAGCTCGGAAGGCGCTAAGGACGTAGCTCGGTTATGCGCTAAGGACGTAGCTCGGTTAGGCACTAAGGACGTAGCTCAGTTAGGCGCTAAGGACGTAGCTCGGTTATGCGCTAAGGACCTAGCTCGGTTAGGCACTAAGGACGTAGCTCGGTTAGGCGCTAAGGACGTAGCTCGGAAGGCACAGACAACGCATAGACAACGTACTCTGATAACGTATACGTTGTGCATTCGTTGTACAACAGACAATAGGTGCGTTGTGCAACAGACAACGTGTACATTGTACAGCACAACGGGCACATTGTACATAAGACAACGGACAACGAGCTCAGCACTATGCACAACACAACGTGACAACGGGTTCGGCACCCTTCACAACGGACAACGTGTTTGGTACTATTCACAGCACAACGAGTTAGCACTGTTCACAGTACAACGAGTTGGCACTGTTCACAGCACAACGAGTTGGTGCTATTCACAGCACAACGAGTTGGCACTATTCATAGCACAACGAGTTGGCACTGTTCACAGCACAACGAGTTGGCACTGTTCACAGCACAACATGTTCGGCACTCATGTTTTTACAGAAATTCAGTAAGGGTATTATGGTCTTTGGTCGGTTCACTCTTACCTTAAGAGTTTAACCCGAGCCTTTAGGGCATCATTCGACACTTAGAGAGTTTGAGAGAATAGAAGAAAGAGGAGAAGGCGATTCCAATCTAGGGTTTCCATTTTGGAGAGAAATCAAAGGGTTTTGAAACCCTAGATCACTCCCAGTCCGGTTTTTCTTCAAGATCTCGGCCCAAGCTCGTGCGAAACTCGTGTTCCAAGCTAGGACAACAACTTACAGTTGTTTGGAAGAGGGATTTCTTCCTCATCTCTTCAAGGTCGGTACTTCTTACTACCCTCCTAGTTATAGTTCCTCTTTTCCCCTTTATTTCTTTGATTTATTTCATTTACACATGTGCTATGAGATGGATGAATGGTGAATGGTGAATGGTGAATGGTGAATGGTGAATGGAGATGGAATGGGCGATTGGATGCCAATGGTTGTGTTGTGATGATTAAAATGGGGAGGGCATTGTTCCAATAATGAACATACATGCATGATCTGAGTAAAACCCATCTAGAAAAGCATGTTGTAGGGTAAATGAATAATGAACACACCATGTTTGATGAAATGCCAAGGTGAATAAAGTGAACTGTAAATTAGGAAATGCATGCCTAATAAATTATGAATATTGCTAGGGCCTATGATAGTGTGTTTTCTCGCTTTCCCTAAATGATATGAATATTACATTGCTCAATCGTTGATGTTATATGTGTTGTGAAATTACCCAAATGTCATATTTAAATTTAAATGCAAGTATGTACACGGTTCCCACGAGCACGGCATGCATGACATGATTTATCGAGGTTTTCAAGAACATGGTTAGAGGTGGGACATATCCTACGATATGTTGTACCTCGCTTTTCACAAGAAGACAAGAACCAACATTCCACGAGGGGTCTCCCCTCACTCACAAGTGCATATCATGAAGAAGGGCCTCCCTTCCCTCGCAAGTACATACATATCATGAAGAAGGGTCTCCCTTCCCTCGCAAGTGCATTGCATAAAGAAGGGTCTCCCTTCCCTCTCAAGGCATCTCTCAAGGCATCTCACAAGCGCATCTCACAAGTGTATCTCACAAGTTACATGATCACAAGCAAGCACGCATGACATGACACGACATACAAGAATCAAGCAAGATAGACAAGATGAGTTTTCAAGCACGAAAATGGTACTTTAAGTCAAGTCAAGTGCACGGTGTTTTCAAGGGTTTTATCGGCTTTTATGAATTCAAGCATGCTTATATACTCCTTTACTTTATTGTTATGATATGATTTATTCCTGCTTTATATGTGTGAATTATTTCCTGCTTTATGTATTGCTATCTATATGCTATGACTGTTGGTTAGTACTTGGTACATGCTGAGTATTCCATGTTCAGCCGTACTTCTTATGTCGGCAGGTGATAGCGGAGCGGCTGCTCCTTTCGACATCTATGCTCCGAGTCCTTGGGTAGAAGAGGAATACGTTGTGGAACCTGTGGAGGAACCTCCCATAGAGGAGTATCATTAGTTGGTTGTAGATTCTGAGTGGATTAGCTGTGGGTGAGATGAGAGATATACATCCATGTATTTTGGCGGGTCTGTCCGCACTTTCTTATGGATTCCTTTTGTGTAAACTTGGATTTAAGTATGTATATACATAGAGGTCTGTTAGTCTTCCGTTGTGCTATGTTAGAGTATGTTTCCGCTGTTTATATCCTCTATTGTATATGCTCTGTGGGTTTTTGCAGGTTGGTTTGTCAAGCAAGTCATGTAATCCATGATTAGTCGTCCGAAGTTCACTCTAACTCCTAGGGTGGGTTTTGGGTCGCTACAGAAGTGGTATCAGAGCTTAGGCTTTAGGTCTCTAGGGTCACTTAGAATCTTATACCACGGCTTGACAAGAGCATATGTCAGGAAACAAGTTAGGAAGAAAGTAAGTCGGAAGCGAGTCTGGGTCCAAGTGTAAGACTAAACTTTAGTCTTAATCTAAAATGGTTGCTTTAACCAAGTACGAGTCCTAGGTACGCTAGAAGACCAAGGTATAAGTATAATGTGATGAATACTCTAATGACTTGAGGTGATGTATATTAGTATTATACAACTAATACAAATTGAATTATTGTGAAATAGCATTGAAATAAACTGTGGTTTCAAGTTAGACTCATGTGGTGCTATTGTTCTCAGGACTTTAGTCATGAGGCGGGGCACACGGGGTCGTGGACCACACACCAGAGCTTCATCTTCTTCCAGAGATGAGGATGAGCAGCCGGACCTCTCTCAGGTCTTAGGCTCTATTGCTGAGACACTCGCCATACTGGCGGCTCGGCAAGCTATACCATCGTCGGCGGCACCTACTCCACCGCCCGCAGCTCCAGTACATCGTACCGCTGGAGTTGAGGCATTCAGGAGATTGAGGCCTCCATCCTTCCATGGGAGTGTGGACCCTCTTGCTGCGGAGGCATGGATCCTCCAGATGGAGAAGATCTTTGCGGTCCTCTCGCCTACAGAGGAGGATAGTGTAGCATGGGCAGTTTTCATGCTAGAGGGCGAAGCCTACCATTGGGGGTTGTCCGCATTGAGGACGCGAGATTTGACCTTGCAGGGTCAACCTTGGACTTGGGAGGAGTTCAAGGATACTTTTTACAAGAAGTATTTTCCGATTGGAGTACGGGAAAAGAAAGAGAGAGAATTCATCAACCTTGAGCAAGGTTCGATGTCTGTGGCCGCTTATGAGGCCAAGTTCTCGGAGCTATTGCGCTTCGCGACACACATGATTGCCACCGAGGCAATGAAGGCGAGGAGGTTTGAGCAAGGGCTCAAGGATGTCATCATGGAGAAAGTGTCGGTCTTCAGGCACGCCACTTACGCTGAAGTAGTGGATAAAGCCTTGTTGGTTGAGACCAATTTAGAGACCGTGTCCAAGAAGAGAGAATTGGCGAGAGGCCAATCTAGTGGTTCGGTACCTTTAGAGAGGCGGGCCCGGATTGGTCCTTATCAGTATACATGGCCAGCACCACAGATGAGGCCGACTTATGCGCCTCCAGCTCCACGGCAGTATGTGCCTCAGGCACCGCGACCTCAGGCTCTTCCGGCCCCACGGCCAGCTACACTTCAGGCAGCGAGGTATACACCACCTTCGGCCCCTCCGGTCTACACATATGAGGTCTGCACTTCATGCGGCAAAAGGCATCCGGCAGGAGATTGCCGAAGAGCATCTGGTGAATGTTATCATTGCGGTCTCCAGGGCCACATGATCAGGGATTGCCCTAGCCGGCATTTACCAGGCCAGTCTCAGGGTAGTAAGCCCCCAGCACGCCCAGCAGGATCATACCAAGCGTCATCTCAGACTACCAAGCGAGTTTTTGCCTTGACAAAGGGTGATGTACTTGCATCTGACGATGTAGTGCAAGGTACGCAGTTGTAGCTCATTTAATTATCCGTGAATTAAACTGTTAAGTATTAATTGATTGTGTACGTACTTGGCATGTTATATATGTATATATACCTACATGTATACACTGTTGATGCATGGATTAACTCCGCTAGTTAAAATTTCAGGAACCCTACTAGTCAATGAGTATTTCGCTCGAGTATTGATGGATACCGGGTCTACTCATTCGTTTGTCGCGCCGAGTTTTTCAGAAGGCTTTTCTGTAGAGCCAAGTCAGCTAGAACCGGAGTTAGCCATTTCGACTCCTCTCGGCAAAACAGTATTGGCAGATAAAGTGTATAGAAATAGGGTGGTCCAAGTTGGAAGCCACGAGTTGGCAGTTGACCTCATCGTCCTTGGATTCCAAGACTTTGATGTGATATTGGGAATGGACTGGTTAGCAACACATCATGGGCATGTAGCTTGCTTTGAGAAGATGGTACTCTTCAAGCCGGTAGAAGGAAAACCATTTCACTTTTGAGGGTCGAGAAGTAGAGACATTGCCCGCTTTGCGGCGTTGAGCTTAGCTAACCCTGAAGCAAGGAACTCATCGACTATTCCGGTTGTGAGTGAGTTCCTGGATGTATTTCCAGAGGAGTTGCCGGGATTGCCTCCAGATAGGGAGATTGAGTTTGTGATCGAGCTTGCACCAGGCACAGCTCCTATTTTCAGGGCTCCATATAGAATGGCCCCTATTGAACTCAAAGAGTTAAAGACCCAGTTGGAAGAATTACAAGGTCTTGGTTTCATTCGACCAAGTGTCTCACCGTGGGGTGCCCCGGTGTTGTTTGTTAAGAAGAAAGATGACTCGATGCGGATGTGCGTCGATTACAGGCAATTGAACAAAGTCACTATAAAGAATAGGTATCCCTTGCCTAGGATTGATGATTTGTTCGATCAGTTGAAGGGAGCGAGATTTTTCTCGAAGATAGATCTTCGATCGGGTTATCACCAGTTGAAGATTAAGGTGGAAGATGTTCCCAAAACTGCTTTCAGGACTCGGTATGGACACTACGAGTTCTTGGTGATGCCTTTTGGACTCACGAACGCGCCGGTAGCCTTTATGGATTTGATGAACCGGGTGTTCCGGCCATATCTTGATAGGTGCGTGATTGTATTTGTTGATGACATTTTGGTCACGGGAAGATCACACACGCGACCTATGCCTTGCTTTGGAAATGCTAAGAGAACACAAGCTATACGCCAAACTTAGCAAGTGTGAGTTTTGGTTGGAAGAGGTGGCATTCCTAGGCCACGTTGTTTCTGCAGAAGGCATCTCGGTTGATCCAAAGAAGATAGACGCAGTCATGAGTTGGGCAAGGCCCAAGAGTGTCACAGAGATACGTAGTTTTCTTAGGTTGGCAGGCTACTACAGGAGATTCGTAAAGGGTTTCTCTAGCCTTGCAGCACCGCTCACTTACCTGACAAGGAAGAACGCCAAGTTTGTATGGAGTGATAAGTGCGAGATCAGTTTCGCGGAACTGAAGAAGAGGCTTACTACAGCCCCTGTCCTTACTGTGCCATCTGGACCTTATGGGTATGAGGTGTATAGTGATGCCTCACACATTAGACTTGGGTGTGTACTCATGCAGCACAAGAAAGTCATTGCCTATGCATCAAGGCAATTGAAGGAGCATGAGAAGAATTATCCCACGCACGACTTAGAGCTTGCCGCAGTCGTGTTTGCACTTAAGATTTGGCGGCATTACTTATACGGGGTGGAATTCTACGTGTATACGGACCACAAGAGCCTCAAGTACCTCTTTTCCCAAAAGGAATTGAATCTAAGGCAACGGCGTTGGATGGAATTTCTGAAGGACTATGATTGTACCATTCAATACCACCCGGGTAAAGCAAATGTAGTGGCTGATGCCTTGAGTAGAAGACCTCTGGGGTTGTTAGCACACATGTTGGTTCAAGAATGGAAGCTACTAGAAGATTTGGCAAATCTGGACATCAGTGTGAATGACTCTGTCTACGGTCCTACCTTGGCAAATGTTACAGTTCGGCCGTACATTATAGATTTGATCCAAGAATACCAAGCCACAGATGCTGAATTGTTGGCTTATCGGGACAAGGAAGTTGCTAAGGGTAGTGAGGACTTCTCTCTCACTAGTCAGGGTGCTATCACATTCAAGGGAAGGCTGTGCGTCCCAGCAAATGCAGATCTTCGAAGAGAGATTTTGGATGAAGCACACCGTTCGAAGTACACAGTGCATCCAGGGGGTACAAAGATGTACCGGAACCTCAAGAGTCACTTTTGGTGGCGGAATATGAAGAGGGAGGTTGCGGAATATGTAGCACGGTGCTTGGTGTGTCAACAGGTAAAGGCTGAACACATGCGGCCCGCAGGTCTATTACAGTCCCTTCCAATTCTCGAGTGGCAATGAGAGAACATATCCATGGATTTCATAGTTGGCTTGCCAAGGACGGCAAGGGGCTCAGATGTGATATGGGTAGTAGTGGATCGTTTGACGAAGTCAGCTCACTTCTTACCTTACCGAACTACTTTCAACTCTAGTCAGTTGGCTGCACTATACATCAAGGAAGTAGTTAGACTACATGGGGTGCCAGTCAGTATTGTGTCGGATTGGGATCCAAGATTCACGTCAAGATTTTGGAAACGTTTCCAGGAGGCTATGGGTTCCCGACTTGATTTCAGCACCGCTTTTCATCCACAGATGGATGGACAAACCGAGAGAGTGAACCAAGTCATTGAAGACATGCTTCGGGCTTGTATGTTAGATTTCAAAGGCAGTTGGGAAGAGCACTTGCCTTTGGTTGAATTCGCCTATAATAACAGCTATCAGGCGAGTATCCAAATGGCACCATTTGAGGCCTTGTATGGGCAAAGTTGTAGGTCTCCTCTCTATTGGGATGAGGTAGGAGAAAGGAAAGTACTTGGTCCGGAGTTGATTGAGCAAACTGCAAACATAGTTAAGATCATTCGGGATCGATTGAAAGCCGCTCAAGATCGCCAGAAAAGTTATGCGGACACGCGCCGTAGGGACTTAGAATTTCAAGTAGGGGATCAAGTTTTTGTGAGAGTATCTCCTAGCAAAGGGATCATGAGATTTGGAAAGTGAGGCAAGCTCAGTCCTTGGTATGTTGGGCCTTTTGAGATTATCACACGAGCTGGTGAGGTTGCTTACAGGGTAGCTCTCCCACCTCACATGGCCACAGTTCACAACGTCTTCCATGTGTCTATGCTTCGGAAGTACATTGCGGATCCTTCGCATGTCATAGACTTGGAACCGTTGGAGATTCGAGAGGACCTCACCTTGATTGAAAAGCCGGTTCAGATTTTGGATCGAAGATATCAGGTGCTTCGCAACAAGACAATCCCTTTGGTTCTTGTGCAATGGAAACACCATGCTCGGGAAGAAGCTACATGGGAGCGTGAAGCCGAAGTCAAAGCAAAGTAACCAGAGTTAATTGAATGAGTTTTGTATTGGTTTTGTGTATGACTTGTAATTTTGTTTGATTTGTAATGCAAGTATCGTCTGAATTTCGAGGTCGAAATTTTTGTAAGGGGGGGAGGATGTAGAGCCCCAGACTTTTTCATGCTTAAAACATGACACTTTCCTTGTCATTTTGCATTTTAAGAGGTATAATTAATAAATAAGGAAGAAATTGGAAATTTTGAAACGTCAGAATTGTTCCTTTTCGAAATACGAACACAACGCAAGTTGAATCGTCAAAATCGGACGAACGAGTCAAAGGATATGGCCAAAACAGTCTGGATCTGTAGGCAATCGCAGCTCGGAAGGCGCTAAGGACGTAGCTCGGTTATGCGCTAAGGACGTAGCTCGATTAGGCACTAAGGACGTAGCTCGGTTAGGCGCTAAGGACGTAGCTCGGTTATGCGCTAAGGACGTAGCTCGGTTAGGCACTAAGGACGTAGCTCGGTTAGGCGCTAAGGACGTAGCTCGGAAGGCACAGACAACGCATAGACAACGTACTCTGATAACGTATACGTTGTGCATTCGTTGTGCAACAGACAACGGGTGCATTGTGCAACAGACAACGTGTACGTTGTACAGCACAACGGGCACGTTGTACATAAGACAACGGACAACGAGCTCAGCACTATGCACAACACAACGTGACAACGGGTTCGGCACCCTTCACAACGGACAACGTGTTTGGTTCTATTCACAGCACAACGAGTTGGCACTGTTCACAGTACAATGAGTTGGCACTGTTCACAGCACAACGAGTTGGTGCTATTCACAGCACAACGAGTTGGCACTGTTCACAGCACAACGAGTTGGCACTGTTCACAGCACAACGAGTTGGCACTGTTCACAGCACAACATGTTCGGCACTCGTGTTTTTACAGAAATTCAGTAAGGGTATTATGGTCTTTTGGTCGGTTCACTCTTACCTTAAGAGTTTACCCCGAGCCTTTAGGGCATCATTCGACACTTAGAGAGTTTGAGAGAATAGAAGAAAGAGGAGAAGGCGATTCCAATCTAGGGTTTCCAATTTGGTGAGAAATCAAAGGGTTTTGAAACCCTAGATCACTCCCAGTCCGGTTTTTCTTCAAGATCTCGGCCCAAGCTCGTGCGAAACTCGTGTTCCAAGCTAGGACAGCAACTTACAGTTGTTTGGAAAGGGATTTGTTCCTCATCTCTTCAAGGTCGGTACTTCTTACTACCCTCCTAGTTATAGTTCCTCTTTTCCCCTTTATTTCTTTGATTTATTTCATTTACACATGTGCTATGAGATGGATGAATGGTGAATGGTGAATGGTGAATGGAGATGGAATGGGCGATTGGATGCCAATGGTTGTGTTGTGATGATTAAAATGGGGAGGGCATTGTTCCAATAATGAACATACATGCATGATCTGAGTAAAAACCATCTAGAAAAGCATGTTGTAGGGTAAATGAATAATGAACACACCATGTTTGATGAAATGCCAAGGTGAATAAAGTGAACTGTAAATTAGGAAATGCATGCCTAATAAATTATGAATATTGCTAGGGCCTATGATAGTGTGTTTTCTCGCTTTCCCTAAATGATATGAATATTACATTGCTCAATCATTGATGTTATATGTGTTGTGAAATTACCCAAATGTCATATTTAAATTTAAATGCAAGTATGTACACGGTTCCCACGAGCACGGCATGCATGACATGATTTATCGAGGTTTTCAAGAACATGGTTAGAGGTGGGACATATCCTACGATATGTTGTACCTCGCTTTTCACAAGAAGACAAGAACCAACATTCCACGAGGGGTCTCCCCTCACTCACAAGTGCATATCATGAAGAAGGGCCTCCCTTCCCTCGCAAGTACATACATATCATGAAGAAGGGTCTCCCTTCCCTCGCAAGTGCATTGCATAAAGAAGGGTCTCCCTTCCCTCTCAAGGCATCTCTCAAGGCATCTCACAAGCGCATCTCACAAGTGTATCTCACAAGTTACATGATCACAAGCAAGCACGCATGACATGACACGACATACAAGAATCAAGCAAGATAGACAAGATGAGTTTTCAAGCACGAAAATGGTACTTTAAGTCAAGTCAAGTGCACGGTGTTTTCAAGGGTTTTATCGGCTTTTATGAATTCAAGCATGCTTATATACTCCTTTACTTTATTGTTATGATATGATTTATTCCTGCTTTATATGTGTGAATTATTTCCTGCTTTATGTATTGCTATCTGTATGCTATGACTGTTGGTTAGTACTTGGTACACGCTGAGTATTCCATGTTCAGCCGTACTTCTTATGTCGGCAGGTGATAGCGGAGCGGCTGCTCCTTTCGACATCTATGCTCCGAGTCCTTGGGTAGAAGAGGAATACGTTGTGGAACCTGTGGAGGAACCTCCCATAGAGGAGTATCATTAGTTGGTTGTAGATTCTGAGTGGATTAGCTGTGGGTGAGATGAGAGATATACATCCATGTATTTTGGCGGGTCTGTCCGCACTTTCTTATGGATTCCTTTTGTGTAAACTTGGATTTAAGTATGTATATACATAGAGGTCTGTTAGTCTTCCGTTGTGCTATGTTAGAGTATGTTTCCGCTGTTTATATCCTCTATTGTATATGCTCTGTGGGTTTTTGCAGGTTGGTTTGTCAAGCAAGTCATGTAATCCATGATTAGTCGTCCAAAGTTCACTCTAACTCCTAGGATGGGTTTTGGGTCACGACACTAAATATGCACCGCCTGCACCCTCTACGTTTACCTTGAGGCCTGCGTATACTGTGGTAGGAGACACCGGGCTAGGGATTATCGAAAGCTATTAGGTGGATGTTTCTATTGTGGTGACCAGGGCCACCAGATTAGAGATTGTCAACGCAGACAGTTGTCAGCCTAGTCTCAAGGGAGCCACCCCCATTTTAGCAGACTTCTCAGTAGGGGTCTTCATAGGCTACTAGACCCTCACAGCCCACACAGCTGCCTCACCAGCGAATCAAGGCAGAGTCTTTGTGACGACTAAGCAGGACGCACATGCATCTGACGATGTTGTGCAAGGTACGCTCAAGTTTAGTTTATGGGGTTCGGTTGATTTATGATGTGTAAGTTTTGTTATATATGTATAACATGCTACCTATATTAATACTTTATTGCATTGGATTGACAATTAGTTGGTTGTAATACTGAGGCATGTTCTAGTGAACGAGTTCTTAGCCCGTGTGTTGATAGACACTGGGTCAGCACATTCCTTTGTCTCGCCCAGCTTCGCCGAGGGTTTCTCTTTAGAGCCCAGTTGGCTAGATCAGGAGTTGTCCATCTCAATTTCCCTTGGAAAAATAGTGGTCGTGGGCCATGTGTTTAGAAGTTGTGTAGTTCAAGTTGGGCTGCATGAGTTGCCAATCGATCTGATCATCTTGGATTTTTAGGATTTTGATGTCGGATGAATTGACTCTTGACTCCCCATGGGCATTTGGCATGTTTTGAGAAGGTGGTGAACTTCAAGCTGGATAGAGTTAAGTCGTTTCATGTAACAACCCCAAAATCCTACAAGGCTAAAGTAAGACTTTGGAATCGTCACATTACTTAAACCTGCTTAAAAACCATGCATACAAGGCTTACTACACGAGTCTCCAAAAATGAGAGTAATAAAATTCCGATATATAAACTATAACAAACCTGCACAAGTCTACGGTCAACATATACAACCCACTATAAGCCAACAAGTATGAAAAATACAACTATAAAAGTCTATTGAGCAACATCCTCTAAAAGTCTATTTCAAAACTCTCTCAACTAAACAAAGCATAAACTAAGAGGTATAGACACCCAAGCCTCCAGCTCCTTCCTCGGAAAGCTCACCTTCTCCTGCTTCCTCAATGTAAGCTTCCTCAATCCACGGCTCCGCCGTGTACTCCTGCTCTAAACCTGCCAAGACAAAAGTCCGGCTGAGTACAAAAGTACTCGGTGTATATAAAATCCAACCAACAACATAATATACCTGCACTTGGGTAAAAACATATCCAATAGCATAATAACATAATCAGAGTACGGAAGAACGTGTGCACATATACATCATATCATCACCTTGACACTTGAACTTGTGAGAATCTTAGACTTAGAAGACAATATACTTATGAGCTACTTATGCTTATGAGACCACGTGCTTGTGAGATGCTTATGTTTATGCACTTATTCAGATCATACAATGATGTGACATGCCGTTCTTGGCAGATACGGACCATGTCTAAGAATGAAATGGTTGACATGCCATTCTTGGCAGATACGGATCATGCCTATGAATCAAATATAATTGACATGCTGTTCTTGGCGGATACAGACCATGCCTATGCTTATGCTTATTCAGAATGTCATACGTATGCCATGCTCATGCTTGTGGTCCACATGTGTGACTTGTGAGACTCTTATCTTAACATACACGTGCATATGTGCTTAAGTGTCGAAATTAACATTCGAGTTGGTAATTGCTTAGATTCCGATCTCCCACCATGGAAACTCCACTATACTGTCTCATACCAAATAGTTAGAGAATTCCCGGTTTGAGGGATGTTCCTCTAAGTTCTTACCTTCCCGACTATCAATTTCCATGCAAGTAATTAGACATACTTAACGAACAATCGCATATACATATCTTATCATAATTCATGTCACAATTCATAATCAATTTACCATTGTTTCATAAGAGTGTGATAGAATTTATCCTCTCAAGCATTTTCACAAACACCTTGGGTACGCATATTATGAATCCATTGCCCTTCTACATTTCCAACATTTCATCAAGCCATAAACCATCTATACAATCCAAATATTGTCTACATCCACATATTAATCCCATCCTCCATACATTTCCCATCCTCCATACATTCTATCCACATTCTAATCCACATTTCCATCCATAATTAGCTTACTTCATAGAAAATTTGGGAAAAATGCATCTAATCTCTATTCTATCATTCCTATCATATTAACATTCACAAAACATTAAAATAGAGTTGATTAGGATAGTATATCGACCTTACGAATCCTTCCCTTGGATTCAAAATGCTCCCGAGGTGATTTGGGGAAGCTTTCCAAGCTCTCCTTACAATATCCAATCTATCTCCTTCTTCCCCAAGAAATCTCTCTCAAAACCCTAGGTTTTCTCTCCCTTTTTGCCAAATTAGGTTAGAAATAGGTAGAGTATTCTAATACCCCGAAATAGGATCCCTATTTATAGCCCCAAGGTCTGAGAACCAAAAGACCAAAAATCCTTTACTTAAATTCTGTAAAAACAGGAAAGGCCGAGCGATCGGTGGTTATGACCGAGCAATCGGTCGCCTACCGATCGACCGGTGCTCTTGACCGAGCTCTCGGTCAAAAACACACTCTCTGGAAATTTTTCCCATACAAAACTTTGGACCAGTCGATAGATACCGATCGATCTCTACTTCTGACTGAGCAATCGGTTTTGTACCGATCGATCCCTAGCGATCGGTGCTTTGCAGATTTCTGACCCATTATACTGTTTTGGTCATAACTTATGACTCGTTCGTCGGATTTCGACGATTCAACTTGTGTTGGATTCGTATTTTGAAAAGGAACATTTTTAATATTTTAAAATTTCCAAATTCCCTCATATTTATAGACCAAATTGTCTCTAAATTTGACTGATCTACAATTCCATTAGACAAAACATCAGAAAACCCACTTTGACTTAGCTTAGACTAAAAATATGAAAAAACATTAAACATGATCCTCGAAGAGGGTTCCAATACCTTTCTAATAGTTCAAGAATCACTCAATTCCAATAAACGGTGCCAAAACTAGAGCTTCCTAAAGTTTAGGGTGTGTTATGACATCCCTCCGCTTACAAGTTTGACTAACCCTTAATCACACTATACCAATTAGATATAAATAAATAAACATTAAAACATCACAAGGACTATAATACCCCTAATACTTGCAATAAAAACATGAAAAAGATTCGGGTCTCTACATTATCCCCCCTTAAAAGAATTTCATCCCTGAAATTTACGTACCTTAGGAGAACAAGTGCGGGTACTTTTCGCGGACTTCGGCTTCTCTCTCCCAAGTAGCCTCTTCTTTAGAGTGATGCTCCCATTGTAAGAGCATAAGAGGAATGACCTTAGAACGTAAAACTTGCTCCTTCTAGTCCAAGATTTGAGCTGGTTGCTCTACTAGAGTCAAATCTTCCCGAATTTCCAATGGTTCTAAATGAATGACATGTGAAGGATCAACAATGTACTTCCTCAACATAGAGATGTGAAAGACATTATACACACATTCCATGTGAGGTGGCAAGGTGACCCGATAAGCAACTTCCCCGACTCGGGTGATGATCTCAAAAGGACCCACATATCTCGGACTAAGCTTGCCCCGCTTGCTGAATCTCATCACCCCCTTCGTAGGTGAGATCTTTACAAACAAAAAATCTCCAACTTAGAACTCAAGATCTCTCCTCCAAGTATCGGCATAGCTCTTCTGTCTACTCTAAGCTGCCTTCAACCTCTCCCTGATCAACTGAACTCTATCCGCAGTCTGACCAATGAGCTCGGGACCCAAAAGCTTCCTCTCGCCAACTTCGTCCCAACACAAAGGTGAACGACAACTCCTCCCATAAAGTGCCTTCAAATGGTGTCATCTGAATGCTAACTTGATAGTTATTGTTGTAAGCAAACTCAACAAACGGCAAATGATCAACCCAACTACCCTAAAAGTCTAATATGCAAGCTCGTAGCATGTCCTCTATGATTTGGTTCACCCTCTCAGTTTGCCCATCTATTTGCGGATGAAATGCCGTACTAAAATCCAAATGGGAACCCATGACCTGCTGAAAACTCTTCCAAAATCTGGATGTAAATCTCGGATCTCGATCAGAAACAATGCTAACTGGCACTCCATGCAAACGGACTATCTCCTTGGTATAGAGGTTAGCCAATTAATTGGAGTTGAAAGTGGTCCGATATGGAAGAAAATGAGCTGATTTAGTCAATCAGTCAACCACAACCCAAATGGCATCAAAGTTCTTGGCCGTCTTTGGCAAACCAACAACGAAATCCATGGAGATATTTTCCCACTTCCACTCGGGAATAGGAAGAGACTGAAAAAGTCCTCCCGGTCTCCTGTGTTCAGCCTTCACTTGCTGACACACCAAACACTTAGATACAAAGGTAGCCACATCCTTCTTCATACCTCTCCACCAGAAATACTTCTTGAGGTTCTGGTACATCTTAGTACCTCCCGGATGCAAGGTGTACTTGGACTTGTGTGCTTCATCCAGAATCTCCCTTCTTAAATCCTCATCATCCAGAACACAAAGTCTACCCTTGAAACAAACACCACCATCTCTCCAAGAGAAATCCTCAAACCTGCTGCTAAGCGACTTATTCATGGCAGCGTGCAGTTCTCCATCATTCCACTACAGGTCTTTAATCCTATCCAATAAGGTTGGCCTGACCATAATGTTAGCCAACAAGGCTCCAGACGCTCCAACACTGAAACCCGCATCAAGGCTAGACACCTCTTCAAGTAGCTTCCATTCTTGGACCATCAAGTGTGCCAAGAACCCCAGTCGGTCGCCTGCTTAGCGCATCTGCCACCACATTTGCTTTCTCCGGATGGTACTGGATAGAGCAATCATAATCCTTGAGGAATTCCACCCAGCGACACTGTCTCAAATTCAGCTCTTTCTATGAGAACAAATACTTTAAGCTTTTGTGGTCGGTGAAAACTTCACACTGCGCACCGTACAAGTAGTGTCTCCAGATCTTAAGAGCAAAAACCAAAGCTGCCAACTCCAAATCATGAGTGGGATAATTCTTCTCGTGGTCTTTCAACTGTCGAGAAGCATAGGCAATAACTTTCCCGTGTTGTATAAGAACACAACCTAACCCAATGAGTGAGGCATCACTGTACACCACAAAACCTTTACTACCGGATGGAACAGTCAAGATCAGAGCGGTGGTGAGACGCTTCTTCAACTCAAGAAAACTCTTCTCACATTTCTCATTCCACTCGAACTTGGCGTTCTTTCGAGTTAAATGAGTAAGCAGAGCTGCCAAACTGGAAAATCCTTCCACAAATCTTTGGTAATATCCAGCTAGGCCCAAGAAGCTTCGAACCTCCGTAACACTCTTTGGCCTTCCCCATCCTTCCATTGCTTCTATCTTAGAAGGGTCAACTGAAATCCCTTCTCCAGACACTACATGGCCTAGAAATGCTACCTTTTCTAGCCAAAACTCGCACTTGCTAAGCTTAGCATATAGCCTATGCTCACGAAGTGTCTTCAGTGTGATTCGGAGTACACTAGAATGTCATCCACAAACACGATCACAAAGCGATCCAGAGTCAGCTTAAAGATCCTATTCATGAGATCCATGAATGCTGCCGGGGCATTTATCAAACCAAACAGCATGACTAGGAATTCAAAATACCCATATCTGGTCCTGAAAGCAAACTTAGGCATGTCTTCCACCTTTATCTTCAACTGATGGTAGCCTGACTTTAAATCGATCTTGGAGAAATACTTAGCTCCTTGCAACTAGTCAAACAAGTCATCGATCCTAGGCAAAGGATATTTGTTCTTGATAGTGACCTTGTTCAGTTGCCGATAGTCGATGCACATCCTCATCGAACCATCCTTCTTCTTCACAAACAAAACAGGAGCTCCCCAAGGTGATACACTTGGGCGGATAAACCCAAGACCAAGCAATTCATCAATCTGCTCCTTAAGCTCTTTCAACTCTACTGGAGCCATCCTATAAGGCGCTTTAGAGATGGGCGCTGTACCCGGAGCCAACTAAATTGCAAACTCTCCTTCTCTATCTGGCGGCAAACCCGGTAAGTATTTGGGAAAGACATCCATGAATTCCTCTACAACAGAGATAATTGAGGAATCCGGTGCTTCCGAGGTAGTAAGACTCAATGCCGCAAAACGAGCTAAGTCCTTCTTCTTCAACCCTTGGAAATGAAAAGAGGGCTCACTGATTGGTTTAAAGTTGACTACTTTCCCAAAACAGTCGACATGCCCATGGTATTTGGAAAGCCAATCCATGCCTAGTATGATGTCAAAGTCTTGGAACTCAAGGACAATCAGATTAGCTGGCATCTCTCTCTGACCTACTCGAATGTCACAATCTCGATAGACCTTATCAGTGATGACAGAACTACCAACAGGAGTAGCGATCGATAATTCACGGTCTAACAGACTTGGCTCCATCGGAAACTCTCGTGCAAAACTAGGTGTAACGAATGAGTGAGTAGACCCAATATCGATCAAAACATAAACGAGGAAATCATTTATCAACAATGAGCCTGCATTAATACACAAAGCTAATTTTTCAAATCATGTGCACAGGTAGATAATATATATTTAGCATGTTGATACATAACAACAGATATCATCAAAACATATAATATATATAGCATACAAAACTGAAATTTACACACTACATGTACCCTACACAACATCGTCGGACGCCTGTGCATCCTGCTCCGAGGTAGCAAACACTCGACCTTGAGCTGGCTGGCGAGGCTACTGAGGTCTAGTGCCCTGTGGTGGCCTTTGCTGCATGGACTGCCTGCCTAGGGGCCTGACTCCCTATGGTTGAGTCAGCTGAAGTCCCTGCTGAAAGCAGAGTGGGCAATCTCGAATCCGGTGTGAAACATCTCCACAATGAAAACAACCTCCAGTAGTAGCCCTACACTCTCCTGCTCTATGCTTCTTTCTGCACTGGCTGCATAGATCATACAACTGGGTCCCAGTAGTAGGCGGAGCCACCTGAGATGCTCGAGGGGCTGCCTGAGTAGGCCTCTGATACGAGGTAGGCTTAGCAATCGGCATAGGACCTGACATCCTCGGCCTCTTGTCCTGGGGACCAAACCTACTTGCTTGCATCCTCTCCCTCTTCTTCAAAAATTCCTCTGAATTCTTCTCAGCTATCAAGGCAGGCTAGTATACCTCCCTACATGTTTCGAGCTGAAGTATCGAAACCTTCTCCCGAATAAAATCCTTCAAGCCTCGCTCAAACCTCTTTGCCTTCATTCTCTCCGTAGCAATCAAGTGAGGAGCGAACCTAGAAAGCTCAACAAACTTGGCCTCATACTCGGCCACTAACATCCTCCCTTGCTCCAAGGTAAAGAATTCAATCTCCTTCTGATCTCTCACAAACACCAAGAAGTACCTCTCGTAGAAGATGTCGAGGAACTCTCCCCAAGTCCACTCTTGTCCAGCTCGCACCTCATTCCTCTGTCTAGATGCTGCCCTCCACCAATGCTCAGCTTCGCCTTCCATGACAAAGGAGGCCCATTTTACCCTCTGTTCATCGGTAGCCTCAAGCACGGAGAAAATCTTCTCTAGTTGCAAGATCCACAACTCAGCAACTGCGGGATCCGTACTACCATAAAAGGTTGGAGGACTCATTCTCCTAAAAGCTTCTACTCCGTTATGCTGGGGTGGGTGAACATCAACCTGTCTCTCTTGCCTAGCTTGACCAGCAGCTAGTAATGCAATTTGCTGAGCCATAATTTCAGCCTGTCTCTCCATGGCTGCAATAATAGCTTCAATGGCCCGACCCACATTAGCCTGGGGGGTACCATCTGAAGTATCCCCATCAGTCACACTGCCTCTTCCATTCCTATTATTTCTTCCACTCATTCTCATGCTTACAATCCTGAGAAGAAGAAAACAATTCATTTAGGAATCTACTCACATAAATTCCTAAGTCTACGCTTAATCAAAACTCAATCCTGAACAACTTCAAAATCCTGAACTTGATGTTGCTTCCCTAAGGTTGACATTTTCCTATATCCTAAACATAATATCTTAGCCCTAAGGACTCTAATGCCTTGTGCTCTGATACCACCTCTGTAACGACCCCAAAATCCTACAAGGCTAAAACAGGACTTACTACACGAGTCTCCAAAAATGAGAGTAATAAAATTCTGATATATAAACTATAACCAACCTGCATAAGTCTACGGTCAACATATACAACCCACTATAAGCCAACAAGTATGAATAATACAACTATAAAAGTCTACTGAGCAACATCCTTTAAAAGTCTATTTCAAAACTCTCTCAACTAAACAAAGCATAAACTAAGAGGTATAGACACCCAAGCCTCCAGCTCCTTCCTCGGAAAGCTCACCTTCTCCTGCTTCCTCAATGTAAGCTTCCTTAATCCACGGCTCCGCCGTGTACTCCTGCTCTAAACCTGCCAAGACAAAAGTCCGACTGAGTACAAAAGTATTCGGTGTATATAAAATCCAACCAACAACATAATATACCTGCACTTGGGTAAAAACATATCCAATAGCATAATAACATAATCAGAGTATGGAAGAACGTGTGCGCATATACATCATATCATCACCTTGACACATGAAATTGTGAGAATCTTAGACTTAGAAGACAATATACTTATGAGCTGCTTATGCTTATGAGACCACGTGCTTGTGAGATGCTTATATTTATGCACTTATTCAGATCATACAATGATGTGACATGCCATTCTTGGTAGATACGGACCATGTCTAAGAATCAAATGGTTGACATGCCGTTCTTGGCAGATACGGACCATGCCTATGAATCAAATGTAATTGACATGCCGTTCTTGGCGGATACGGACCATGCCTATGCTTATGCTTATGCTTATTCAGAATGTCATAGTATGTCATGCTCGTGCTTGTGGTCCACATGTGTGACTTGTGAGACTCTTATCTTAACATACACGTGCATATGTGATTAAGTGTCGAAATTAACATTCGAGTTGGTAATTGCTTAGATTCTGATCCCCCACCATGGAAACTCCACTATACTGTTCCATACTAAATAGTTAGAGAATTCCCGGTTTGAGGGATGTTCCTCTAAGTTCTTACCTTCCCGACTATCAATTTCCATGCAAGTAATTAGACATACTTAACGAACAATCGCATATACATATCTTATCATAATTCATGTCACAATTCATAATCAATTTACCACCATTTCATAAGAGTATGATAGCATTTATCCTCTCAAGCATTTTCACAAACACCTTGGGTACGCATATTATGAATCTATTCCCTTCTACATTTCCAACATTCCATCAAGCCATAAACCATCTATACAATCCAAATATTGTCTACATCCACATATTAATCCCATCCTCCATACATTTCCCATCCTCCATACATTCTATCCACATTCTAATCCACATTTTCATCCATAATTAGCTTACTTCATAGAAAATTTGGGAAAAATGCATCTAATCTCTAGTCTATCATTCCTATCATATTAACATTCACAAAACATTAAAATAGAGTTGATTAGGATAGTATATCAACCTTAGGAATCCTTTCCTTGGATTCAAAATGAGCCCGAGGTGATTTGGGGAAGCTTTCCAAGCTCTCCTTGCAATATCCAATCTATCTCCTTCTTCCCTAAGAAATCTCTCTCAAAACCCTAGGTTTTCTCTCCCTTTTTGCCAAATTAGGTTAGAAATAGGTAGAGTATTCTAATACCCCGAAATAGGATCCCTATTTATAGCCCCAAGGTCTGAGAACCAAAAGACCAGAAAGCCCTTACTAAAATTCTGCAAACACACGGAAGGCCGAGCGATCGATGGTTATGACCGAGCGATCGGTCGCCTACCGATCGACCGGTGCTCTTGATCGAGCTCTCGGTTAAAAACACACCCTCTGGAAATTTTCCCCATACAAAATTTTAGACCAGTCGATAGATACCGATCGATCGGTTTTGGACCGATCGATCTCTACTTCTGACCGAGCGATCGGTTTTGTACCGATCGATCCCTAGCGATCGGTGCTTTGCAGATTTCTGACCCATTATACTGTTTTGGTCATAACTTATGACTCGTTCGTCGGATTTCGACGATTCAACTTGCGTTGGATTTGTCTTTCGAAAAGGAACATTTTTGGTATTTTAAAATTTCCAAATTCCCCTTTATTTATAGACCAAATTGTCCCCAAAGTTGACTGATCTGCAATTCCATCAGACAAAACATCGGAAAATCCACTTTGACTTAGCTTAGACTAAAAATATGGAAAAACATTAAACATGATCCTCGAAGAGGGTTCCAATACCTTTCTAATGATTTAAGAATCACTCAATTCCAATAAACGGTGCCAAAACTAGAGCTTCCTAAAGTTTAGGGTGTGTTATGACATCCCTCCGCTTACAAGTTTGACTAACCCTTAATCACACTACCAATTAGATATAAATACATAAACATTAAAATATCACAAGGACTATAATACCCCTAATACTTGCAATAAAAACATGAAAAATATTCGGGTCTCTACATTTCATGTCTGAGGGCCATAAGGAGAGATATTTCCTGCTTCGCAACTCTAAGCCTAGCAAACTCAGAGGCACGAGACTCCTCCACCATCCTGATTGTGAGTAAGTTCCTGGATGTGTTTCTTGAGGATTTTCCAGGGTTGACCCCAGATAAGGAGATAGAGCTTACTCCAGGCACTGCTTCGATTTTTAGAGCTCCATATAGGATGGCCCCGATAGAGCTAAAGGAGTTGAAGGAGCAAATAGAGGAGTTGCAAAACCTTAGTTTCATCCGACTAAGTGTTTCACCGTGGGGATCTCCAGTGCTCTTTGTGAAGAAGAAAGATGGGTCAACGAGGACGTGCATCAGCTAGCTACATGCATCTGAATAAGGTCATGATCAAGAATCGTTATCCATTGCCTCAGATAGACGACTTGTTCGACCAATTGAAGGGAGCGAGATTTTTCTCTAAGATTGATCTTTGATCAGGCTATCATCAGTTGAAGATCAAGGTTGAAGATGTTCCCAAGACTACTTTCATGACTTAGTATGGAAACTATGAGTTCTTGGTCATGCCTTTTGGTTTGACGAACTTGCCGACTGCTTTTATGGATTTGATTAACCGGGTGTTCTAACCATCTCTGGATTGGTGTGTGATTGTCTTTGTAGACGACATCCTTGTGTACTCCAGGATACGGGACAATCATAATCGAGATCTTCGACTCATGCTTTAGACTTTATGAGATCAGAGCCTGTTTGCTAAGTTGAGTAAGTGCAAGTTCTGGTTGGAGAAAGTGGCGTTCCTTGGCCATGTTGTATTGGTGGAGAGGATCTCTCAGTCGACTCTACAAAGATAGAGGCAATGATGAACTGGGCGAGACCCAAGAGTGTTACCAAGATACACAGCTTCCTCGGTTTGGTAGGCTAATATAGGAGATTCGTAGAGGGGTTCTCCAGCTTAGCAACACTGCTCACGTACTTGACACAGAAGAATGCTAAGTTTTTTTTGGAATGATAAATATGAGATGAGCTTCATGGAGTTGAAGCGGCTTACTATGGCTCTGATCCCACAATTTTAAATGGGAGTGGTGGATTCATGATGTACAATGAAGCCTTGCACGTCGGGCTATGGTGTATTCTTATGCAGCACGGGAAAGTCATCGCCTATGCTTCTCAACAGTTGAAAGATCATGAGAAGAATTATCCTATGCATGACTTGGAGCTTGCCGCAATTGTTTTTGCATTGAAGATTTGGTAGCACTACCTTTAGGAGGAGCAGTTTGATGTGTTCATAGATCACAAGAGCTTGAAGTATCTGTTTTCTCATAACGAGTTGAATTTGAGGCAACGTCGATGGGTGGAGTTCCTGAAAGACTATGAATGCTCCATTCAGTACCACCCGGGTAATGCAAATGTGGTGGTAGATGGTCTGAGTAGGAAGCCTCTGGGACTCTTGACCCACATGATTGTGTGAGAGTGAAAGTTGTGGGGGGATGTGTCTAACCTCGACACCAACTTTAGTCTTCCTACTTTTGGATCATTCATGGCTAATATTGCAGTTAGACCTTATATCCTCGACTGAATTTGAGAGTTACAGGGTTTGGATGTTGAGTTACTGGCTTACAGGGATAAGTCTGTCAGTAATGGCAACCAGGAGTTTTCCTTGACTGGTGATGGTGTCATCACATTCAAGGGAAGGTTGTGTGTTCTTGCTGATGAGAAATTGAGGCGAGAGATCTTGGACGAAGTTCATTGGTCAAAGTATACGGTGCATCCTGGGGGAACGAAGATGTACTAGAACCTCAAGAGATATTTTGGTAGTGGAACATGAAGAGGGAAGTGACACAGTATATATCTCGGTGCTTGATGTGCCAACAGGTCAAAGCCAAGCATATGAGGCCAGCAGGTCTTTTGCAGCCCTCCCTATTCCCGAGTGGAAATGGGAGAACATTTCTATGGAATTCGTAGTTGGCTTGCCATGGACAACAAGGAACTCCGATGCTATTTGGGTTGTGGTCGACAGGTTGATAAAGTTTGTGTGCTTCCCTATCGAACTACGTTCAACTCGAACCAGCTAGCTGTATTGTACATCAAAGAAGTGGTTCGGTTGCACGGGTGCCAATGAGTATTATTTCAGATCGGGATCCTAGATTCACTTCCAGGTTCTAGAAGAGCTTTCAGAGCTATGGGTTCCCGTTTGGACTTTAGCACCACCTTTAATCATCAGACTGATGGGCAGACCGGGAGGGTGAACCAGATCATAAAGGACATGCTTCGAGCTTACATGTTAGACTTCTAAGGTAGTTGGAAAGATCACTTATCATTGGTTGAATTCGCTTACAACAACAATTACCGAGTGAGCATCCAGATGACACCTTTTGATGCCTTGTATGAGCAAAGTTGCAGGTCTCCTTTATACTGGGAAGAAGTTGGTGAAAGAAAAGTATTGGGTCCCGACTTGATCGAGCAGACCGAAGACAGGGTCAGGATCATTAGGGAGAGGTTAAAAACTGCCCAGAGCATGCAAAAGAGCTATGCCGATACGCGTAAGAGAGATCTTGAGTTCTATGTTGGTGACTACGTGTTTGTCAAGAATCCACCGACGAAGGGTATTATGAAATTTGTAAAAATGGTCAAGCTCAGCCTCAGGTATGTGGGGCCATTTGAGATCATCACTAGAGTCAGTGAGGTTGCCTATCGGGTCGCCCTACCTACTCACATGGCGGCAGTCCACAATATGTTTCACATTTCTATGCTTTGGAAATACATCCTGGATCCATCACATGTTATCGACCTTGATCCATTAGAGATTCGGGAGGACATCACATTGTTGGAACAACCGGCTCAGACCTTGGATCGTTGAGATCAAGTTTTGCGCACCAAGACTATTCAATTGGTTCTTGTACGATGGCAACACCATTTTGTTGAAGAAGCCACGTGTGAGCGCAAAGATGAAGTAAGGGAAAAGTACCCTCAATTATTTGTATGATTCTGTTTTCGTGTCCTTATATTGTCCTAATTTCGGGGACGAAATTCTTGTAAGGGGGGAGGATGTGGTCCCTGACACTTTGTACATAGCATTGTGAATAGTGTTTTAAAAGGCTTAAAAGTCTTATGTATTGTCATGAATGGTTATTATCAAGAGGGTTTTGGTTGCAATTTAAATGTTAAATATGTTATGGCATGTGTTAAAGTCTCAAGGATGTGTGTCAAGGTCCTAAGGACCCTCTTGTGTGATCAAAGTATGATCAAAGTTGTAAAGAAAAAAAGAGGGATGTCCTCACATACCCTCCACTTTAGGGCCTATTTATACTATTAATAATTCATAATTAGAAATTGTACATTAGAAACAAATTTGTTCTCCTTTGAATTTTGAGTCCAACACAAGTTGAATCGCCTAAATCCGATAAGTCAGTCAAAGGTTATGGTCGAAACATCGAGCGAGGGAAAAATAAAGGAAATTACTCGATCGATTTTCCAAGGGTTGCAAAATCCGTCAACTGATTTGGAACCTGAGCTTTTAAAAGCTCTCTGTTTCAAAACCAGTCAACCGATTTTGAAGGGTCACCAAAATTAGTCGACTGATTTTGACTCTGGGCTGAAAAACCGTGTAAATGAAGGGTATTTGGGGTTTTTTACAACCCTAACTTTATAGATACTCATTTTTCGTGGGATTAGGGCTTTTAACACTTTGAGAGACATATTTTGAGAGGAAAAGAGATAGGTCTAGGGTTTCAAAAGGGGGGTCATGTGAGATCAAAGGAGGAGCTCGATTCTTGCTTCCAAAGCTTCCTCAAGCTTGGATCTTCTTCCTAGAGCATGGATCTTCATCCTCAAGCTCGAATCTCGTGTCGAAGGGGTTTCTCAAGTGAAGATTTGATCTTAACAAGGTAGATACCTTCTACTACCTAGCTTTGTTATAATTCAAATATTGAAAAGTAGCATTTTATGCATGATTTTTTAAAAGAAATTGTAGATACATTCTACTCTCTAACCTTGCTATGATTCAACTATACAAAAATGGGATTTGATGTATGGTTTTCAATGAAAAGTGTAAATACACTCTAATACCTAATGTTGTTGTGATTTCCTTAGTAATGGGTAATGATATGCAAGAATGGCAATTAAATTAGGTCAAATATGCCCATGTATTGTATGCTACTTCTATGTATGAAATTTGAGTACATGTTTTCATGTTTAAAGGCTTTCTAAGTCTACTAAAATGTCCACAAGCACTCTATGCACATGTGTGTATTGCATGATCGAGTTTTCTACAATTTTGGGTATCCCAAAATGTTCATAAGTCACAAGACCTTCAATAAAATCACAAGTATGATTCACGAACACCATGATAAAGCCAAACGTAAGGGTTAGTCAAGGATAGCACATATCTAAGGGTATGTTATATCCGGCTTCAAAAGAAGACAAGCAAGAATGATGATGCCAAACGGAAGGTGTGACGTCCCGAACTTGTGCCTAAGGAATCATGTTCAGAGATGTGTGTCTATTCATCATAACCACGCATGTGGAAGACTTTACCTGCAAAAATACGGGAATTTTCAAACTTTTATTCAAGAGCTTACATATGCAATAACAATTGGTTATCACAATAACCCATCATAAACAAATGTTTTAGCTCACTGGCTACAGTAGCCTTTACTTTTGGCCCCACAAATACGTCGATACACTTTCTAAAATCTATCAAGCGTAGCTTCTTGCCAATTGACAACCATTTCAAGATCTGAAGACATAAATGAGGGGTGAGCTATAGAGCCCAGCAAAATCCACAATCCATCTAGACTATTTTCTACATAATAACATCCATAAATAACGATATAGTATTACAGTTCAATCAAGGATTAAAAATACGGTTTCGGGGGAGGTATCAGTCCCAACTGAAACCTATACGTATCGGTATTGGTTTCGAGTGATACATATAAAAATTTATTTTTTAAGAAAATAAATATATGAATCAAATTAATTTTAAAAAAATCAAATGAGTTATATAAACCAAATATAAATTCATGGGAAGTGACTCAAAAACAAAGTAACAAACAAAATTACAAGTAGACAATGAATTAAAACATAAATAACTAATAAACAATACATATCTTCCGTTTCATATCAGTATAAATTTTATATAGGGGACTACCGATACATATATGTATCGTCCGTTTCGTATCTGTTTCGGTGATTTTTATTTCCATGAGTTCAATTCTCATATTATAATAATATGAAGAATAATAATAGCAAAATTCGTGACCCGAGGTCACTCAGAACTATTTAACCCGATTCGAAGTTTCCAACCTCCAAGTGTTTTCCATTGTCAAGTTCATCCAATCATTGTCCACAACACTAGGTTACTGTTTCAGATAACCACTCACGCTTTATCCTTGAGTCCACAGACTCGATAGACTGGACCTTCGTCCATGTACAACCTCTATCCCTGAGTCCATAGACTCAATTATCAACCAATCGGGACTTCTCCCAATTACGACCAATCCTTAGGCATGCCAACCCAATTAACCTTAAATCTGTATATTTCACACATAAACCCGGGCCTTCACCCGATGACTGCTAGGAACAATACCTTTGACATAAACCACGGCCAGGAACCACACCTCTGACATATCACACTCTGCCAGGAACAACACCTCTGACATATCACTTTATATTATCCCACAATGGGAACACCAGCTCACACAACCACATTTTTTAGAAAACACATTGATCACCAGGATACACATCTGATAGCCAGGAAACCCATCCAACCTGTCAAGAAAAGAAACCTATATAACAAGCCAGGGACACACCTCTGACTAGCAGGAAACTCTTGCCTATCAGGAACACATCTGACATATTACTCTATCAGGCATAACACCTCAGACATAACACCCTTGTCAGGCAACACATCTAATAACCAGGATACACATCTGAATGCCAGGATATCCATCTGATAGCCAGGAAATCCATCAGACCTGCCAAGAAAAGAAACTCATCTGACAAGCCAGGGACGTACCTCGGACTAACAGGAAACACATGACCACCAGGAACACCTCTGACAATATAACCATGTCAGCCAAAACACCTTTGATAGTACCTATGCCAGGAAAAACACCTCTGACATCAAATCCTGTTAGGTACAACACCTCTGACATCAAATCATGTTAGGCACAACACATCTGACATCAAATTCTATGCATAGCACATCTGATATCAAATCCTGTCAAACACAACACCTTTGACAGTACAATGCTTAATCTAACCTCTGCTAGGATGTACCTGCCCCTACAGAACATCCTCCCTCAAGGCAACCATCATAGGTCATCACAGCCTTTGTTGGGTGTATATCTACCGACACAGGCCAATGCTCACTCAAGGTAACATCATTGAGTTCATAAACTAAATACATCACTGGCTCCGTAGATCCCAATCAGCCCTAGGCCCATAGACCCAATGCCATCCTAACTCTCTCGACTATCAGTCACGAAGGAACCATGGCTCTTAATGGATACCATATCTCCAGACCTAGCCAAGGAGGGACCACAGACACCATTTCACATAGGTTATGTTTTCTAACCATGGGAAATCCTCAATTAATCCAAGCATCGCTTGATTAATTGAATACATTGGGCCTTGCGCCCATGGACCAAGTCTGAGGGAACACAGTCTTGATGTGGAACATTAACCGGCTGATGAATCCCTTTCATTGCCTTACACGAGTTCAAAGATCATCACATCATACAGTTTATTTCGATAGGGAACATATCCGGGCTGATGGGTCTGTCCCTCGCCCTACAGCATTCAAACACCATCACATCATACACAATCGTCCCCTTAGGGACATATCCAGGCCGATGGGTCCGTCATCGCCCTTAAGAAACTCAAAATCATCCTTTCGACAGCAACAGATGACATCACAATGCACGGGGGAGCCAACACGAGCTTCCTGAAAAATCTTCTTTAATTACGATCGATCGTACCTACGATCGATCACACTCCTAGTGCGATCGATCGCACACAAGTCAGGGATGACCCCAAACCTTCTACATATCTGCAATTGATCACACGACTAATTTTCTTAGCTTTTCAGCCTGAAACTGAGGTCCACCCACCTCTTTCTCTTTTCATACATACAATCCATCCATCCTCCTTAAATCAGGGTTCTTAGTACATAATCCTTCATTGAGCCAAAATTTTGAGCTCTCAAGCCTGAAACCGAGGGTTACGCCCCTTTACTCACTTTACACACATCCCCATTCATCCCACACACATCATACCGGGTCTCTGACCCTTTTCCATTCATGCTACAGCATCAACACACCATTCCACATATAAAATAGTATAAATAAATAGGAAAATAGAAAGAGGGAAATAAATTTTACTCACTACATGCTTTTTGAGACTCTAGGGAGGAAAACGAGCGTCGCCAACACACTCAGAACGTCGAAAAACCCTAGGGTAGACCTCTTTCTCTCTTTACCCCCGTTTTCTCTCTCTAAGAGTATTCGGACAGCTTCTGCTCTCTCACGTAAATGGGAAAAAATGAGGGGTGAGTGACCGCTTTATATAGAAGAAGGAAGGGATGAGTTGTCCCTTGATGAGCTCATTGGTGACATCATGGTGTGATGTCACCATAGTGAGTCATCCTTTGACCGTTTGACTCTTTGACCAATTTCTCATAATTTTTTCTGATTTCTCGCACATATGACCCTGTAACATTGCGAGACGACACATGACAGTGCCGAAACGACAGGTGAACGTACTCAAGACAGTCTGATACCCGTTGTGCGAATCTCGGGGAAAATGTTGAGTTTTGACAGTAAAAATTAAGTCTGGAAGAAAATTACAAAACCCACAAATTTCCTGATTTT
Organism: Tetracentron sinense; assembly: GCA_015143295.1. Taxonomy (NCBI): domain Eukaryota; kingdom Viridiplantae; phylum Streptophyta; class Magnoliopsida; order Trochodendrales; family Trochodendraceae; genus Tetracentron; species Tetracentron sinense. The sequence continues at coordinate 23,520,029 of CM026563.1, read as the reverse complement.
AAACATTAAACACGCTGCGGTTTCACAGTTTGAGTTCTTAAACAGCCGAGATGACAGACAGTTGTCCAGACAGCCGACCGACACACGGTGTGTGAGTTTCAAAGATTTCTACTGGGAAACTCAGTAAATATTGAGTACCGACTGAATTTCAAAACCCACGGATTTCCTAGTTTTCTTACGTACGAAATCCCTGTGGTCTCGCGAATCGATATACGATAGAGCCGACATGATAAGTAATCGTCAGATAGCCAACCGGCACAATGTAGATGATTTTTGAGGAAAAACACTGTATTTTTATCTGTGACAACACAATCCTAAACGAAAACCCAATCCCACAAATTTATCAAACACTGATCTAGTGGTAATTAATTTTTGTACAATTCATCCCAATTAAGGACCAATAAACCCCAAAAGCTATTATATTAAAATTTCAGGTCATTACAATCTCCCCTCCTTACAAAAATTTTGTTCTCGAAATTTGATTAACTTGTATCTTCCAACAGGGGAGGGTGCAATGGTTCAAATATTCTTAAACTACTGATATACAGTGTATGCACTCGAACACATTACGAAATATATCAATTCTATTTAAAAAGCTTTTGAGTCTTTACATGCATATTAACAAAGGATGAAATACAAAACATACATCATGACAATGCCTACTATGGCAAAATAAAAGTGTCTAAAGTCTATTTTTGATGATGTCCTCATTGTGCTAGACTTCTTCTTGTGACATTACAAAGACACGACCTTTTTTGTCATCGCTTGACTTTTGTTTCAAATCAGGCACTCCCTTTTGATGTGGCCCAGTTTGTCGCACTGATAGCAAACCCTAGTTTTGTAGGCTTTAGATCGTGGGTCTCGATCACCACACCCAAAATTTGATGCTTTCATTCCCTCTAAAGCATTTCTCTGCGGAAGTTCTCAAATTTTCTCTTCTTGTTGTAGTCCTCCAATATTTCTTTGTCCATGGGTCTCTCAACTGGCCTCTTTTCTCTGACGGCCAATGATTCTTGTATTTCTTTATGTACCTTTCCAATTCTCAAAGCTCTATCTAAAATTTCAAAGAATGAGGTAAACCTTTGAACTGCCAGTTTTTCTTTGATTGTTGGCTTCAATCCATCCTGCAGATGAAGAGGAAGAAGATGATGATATTCCTATAATTATTAAGAAAAAGTCTCTTCAACAAAAATTTAATCTTTCACAAGATCTACAAAGGTTCAATAGTCATCTTTTTTGGAAGCAATTAAAAGTCAAACTGGCAAACAAAAGCTTCTGGGCCAGCAAAAGTCAAAATCTCCTTTTCTTATCAAAGCTCATCAGAAGAAGGTAGATACTTCGAGTATCTTGGGTACCCTTAAAAGATTGAAGACTGGAGTACAGGGACCTAGATCTTCTAACAAATTAAGAGACATTACCAAAGGAGTTTCCTTTAAAAGCAGTATAGACAAACCAGTGGTTGTTGAAGATGAATCTTCAAAAGAAGAATCTACTGAGTCTCCTAACTCTTCAGCAACTAACTCTGACAATGTTCTTGCGACTGATGAAGGTTTTGAAGAAGAAAATATTGTTGAAGAAGAAAGTATTATTAAAGAATCCTTTGATGAAGAAGTTATTGGTGAGGAGGTTGTTAGCGAAGAAGCTATCCAAGACACTATCGGTGAAAATATCAGCGTTGATGAAGGCATTAGCATTATGACTCCTTCAAAGCAAGAATCAACTTTTATCTCGTTTCCCATTCCAGCAAAAGATGCCGATGTCAGGATGGAGTCCTCCTTTGGGGTTGTTCCTGAAAGCTTTGTCACAGGTATTTTTCTAACAGACAGTTAACCATTATCTTATCATTATCATCATTATTTACAAGAAGCTGTCTAGATTTATTATATCATTGCATAACTAAATCAGAATTATTTCTATTGTAGAACAAATTGCTTTTGAGAAAATTGATTTAGATGTCGAAGTAAAAAGGAATGAAGTAGATTCTTTCGAAGAAGATGTCCTGCTGGAGCCTTCTGCTCAGGCTTTCGAATTAAAGGCTTGTGGTCAAGCTGAGCTTTCAAAAATTCCAAAAGATATTGTTATTGTTGAAGACAAAGAAAATTTTGACCTGCTCTTGGTCAAGAAAATTTTGAAATTCCAAAGAAGAAGGAAGAGTCAAATGACAAAAGTGATGAAGCTATGGAAACTACCACCACCTTTCCTCATGTGGATATTGGAGTTGATACTCCTTTGGTTGAAACTGTTCCTTTTGAAGGAACTCAGACAAGTTAGTAATTTTAACAACTTATATATCCATTTTATGCTTCCAACACATAATAATAAAATTTTCACTATATAATTTAAATTACTAAAAGAAGCTGTAACTATTGTGACAATGAAAGCTGTTATTGAAGAGATTATCAATGAAAGGCCTAGTGAAGAAATTACCACTTCTGTAATGGAGGACATTTTAGATCAAGTTTTCATTGTTGAGGAGGATGAAGTCGTTGCTGAAGGCTTAGACTGTTCAACCAAAAATGACTCTGATGAACAAGCCATCGTTTGTTCCTCTGATATATCTTCTCCGCCTGCATCCTTTAAAGCTTTAGAAGCCATTGTTGGGTTATATTTGGTACCATCTGCTTGTTGTGATTTATAGAGGAGAATAGTAAAGAGGTATGGTGATATCACCAGCTCCTGTGTCCTGACTAATCCAGGCTTCAGAGCTGGTTTTGTAGATACCGTGTGTCTAATTGTGAACAAAATCCAATGTATTATTCTCAAGATGCTGAAAGTAAAAGAAATTACTCAATGGGATAATGAACTACAAGAGTTAGAGAAAATTAGCGTGAGAGTACAATGGTTAAGAGAGCTTTTGAAGACTTTGATTACGGTGGCTGTCCAAACTCATCATTTTGCATTGGCAACAAATTCTTCAAAAGTAAAGTTGTCAAGATTACAGAAGTAAAGCAATCTATTTTTGTTTACTTGACAGAGGCTGGTAATCTTCGGCAAGAAATCCTTAAAAAGGAAATTATAATGAACGAGAAAGAGAAAGTTGCTACCAACTTACAAGAAAGCCTTGACAAGATGGAAAAGGAGGCTGATGCTACTTGCGTGGAACGGGATCTGCTAAAGCCTTCTGTTGAGAAGTTAATTGTTCTGAGGATAAAAGGCTTTATATCTGAAATACTATGATGTTAGCTAGACAGATTTTTTTTTTGTTTTTAATATGGTGAAGACTTGTTAAATTTGTTTAAAACTTTAATTATTTAAAGCATGCACATCTGGTGCATCTTTTTTTTTGGTCAAGGTAACAATACCACAAGGCAAAGCTACAGGTAATAGAAGGGAAAAAACACACCACTCACGCACAAAGTACTTTATTCAGATTTTTATGCAAAGTATCTTTTTAGCCATTTCATATTGATATGATCATGCAATAGCTCTCCAAACTGAGTAAATAGTAAACAATACCCACTCTCAAAGCTCTTTCGAATGATAAAGGGCCCTTCCCAATTTGGAGTAAACTTTGAAGCTTTTGTACCATTTCAGATGTGGATAGCTGATTAGAGGATCAAATCTCCCTCTTTCAGGACTCGATGTTGTACTACCTGATCATAGGCTCTGACAGCACTTGCCCTATAGGCTTCTGCCCTAGCATTTACTACTTCACGTCTTTCATCTACTACTTCTAACTGGGCTAACCGAGCTGTCTGAAAGCTTTCAACTTCTTCACCAAATACTTCAATTCATGTAGACGGTACTTTTATCTCCAAAGGTATCACAACCTCTGATCCATACACTAAGGAGAATGGAGTAACACCAGTAGCTGCCCTTGTTGAAATCTTGTAGGCCCAAAATGCTTCTAGAAGCTTTTCACACCATTTCTTATGAGCTCCTTCAATCATTTTTCAAACGATTTTGAATATAGTCTTACTAGTAGCTTCTATCTGACTATTTCCTCTAGGATGATAAGGACACCTACTATGCTTAATAGCATACTTTTCCAACCAAATCCTTACATTATAATTGATGAATGGCATGCCATTATATATGACCAGTTCCCTTGGTATTCCAAACCGATAGATGAGATTTTCTTTAATAAAGTTGGCTACAACAAATCTTGTAGCTTTCCTTTGGGGCCTAGCTTCAACCCACTTTGTAAAATATTTTGTAGCTACCAGGATCTAGATACATCTTTTAGCTAGTGGATTGATCAGGCTTATTAGATCTAGCCCCCCAAGTATGACATGGCCATGGTGTAGTAACATACTGTAGGGATTGGGCTGGTGCATGTATCACGTTTCCTCTGACTTGAAACTGATGACACTTCTGTACATATATATTGGAATCTGCTTCCATTGTTGGCCAATAGTACCCCAGACCTAATTGCTAATACAGCTTTCGTTTTCCCTGATGAGCACCGCAATCACCACCATGGGTCTCATGCAATGCTATCTCGATTTCATCCCCCATTAGAGACCTGAGTGTAGTACCGTTAAAGCCTTTTCTGAATAGTTCACCTTTATCATAATAAAACCTGACAACTTTTTCATGAATTTGAAGCCTTCCTTAGGATCAGCTGGAATCACTCCTTTATCAAAATAATCGATATAAGGTGTAAACACCCAATTTTTACACCCCCCTTTTTAAACCATGGTTAAGTAATTAAACCACGTTTAGCTTAGGCAAACCCTAGGTCAAACTCTAGTCCAACCCTAGGAAAAACCCTAGGTCAAACTCTAGTCCAACCCTAGGTCAAACTCTAGTTCAACCCTAACCCTAGGTCTAACCTTAGGTCCAATCCTAACCCTAGGTCCAACCCTAACCCTAGGTCCAACCCTAAGTTCAAAATCAAGCTCCATGGCCCATGCCCATTACCCATTTCTCAAGCCAAGTCCAAGTTTACACTAAACTCTAAACCCATTTCCCTAAAGTCCAAGGCCAAGCTCATTAACCATGTCAAAACCCATAATCCATAACCCATTTCATTCTCCCCAAAATTTCCATTTATGTGAAAGGAGAAAAAGCAACTTTAAAGAGGGTGTAAGCCCTATTCTCTTTTCCCTTCTCTTTTCTTGACAACTCACCCTACCTACCCCTAGCTATGTCTAACCTAACCCTTGACCAGACCTTCAACCAGGATTAAACTTAACTCTAGTTAACACCCTTTTGTCAAATGCTCCGCAAAGAGCTTAAACTACTATTCAAAAAATCCAAAAAAAAAATTCAAAATACAAAAACAAAACAAAATCAAAAAGACAAAAAATCTAGCCACTCCGATGCACACCCTCTAACCACGGTTAACAGCCTTAACCACGGTTAACTTGACCCTAGGCCTTCGAGCCCAATCTTTAGTCTCCGAGCTCATACCCTAGCCTTCGGACCCATTCCTTGGCCTCCGGGTCCATACCCTGGCCTTCAGGCCCATTCATTGCCCTCTAGGGCCTATACCTTAGCCTCCGGGTCCATACCCTAGCCTCTGGGACCATACCTTGGCCTCTGTGCCCATTCTTTGGCCTCCGGGCCTATACCTTGGCCTCCAAGCCCATACTCTGGCCTCAGGGCTCATTCCTTAGCCTCCGGGCCTATACCCTAGCCTCTGGGCCCTTATCCTAGTCTCTAGGGCCCAAACCCTAGTTTTTGGGGTAAACCCTAACCACTCCGGTGCACTTGGCCACCCCGGTCAATCAAACCTTAACCCTAGCCACCCCAGTGCACACACACATGACTTAACTCCGGCACGGGTTTATGTGCAGAACTATGCTTGGGTCTAATCTCGCCCCGGTGAATACGTAGGCAACCCAACCCGGGTTCGACCCTAGTCTAGCTTTCTCTTTTTCTTGGATTAGCATAATCTAAATACTTAGACATTTAATTAATTTTAACTTTAATTTGGCTTAACCCTAAGGAGTAGGTAATTGTCTTAGACGGAGGTCCCGAGGTGCTTAACACCTTCCCCGGGACTTAACCGAACCACTTACCCTAATTCTAATCGAGACCATCAACCTTAATCTAAACTCGGGACCTATCCATCAAAATAAATAGGTGGCGACTCTCAGTCATACCAGTGAGTAAAATCCGTGCTCACAGTTTTGGTGACTCTATTGGGGACAGTAAGGTTCAACCCGAAACTTAGGTATAAGCCGAACAAACCTTAAAATTAATCAAAATTCTTAAATCTTTAGCCTAATGCTAATTCTTTTATTTTTTGGGTGTATTTTGTATTGTACATTCCATACATACATAATAGTGTAATGACCCATTCAACCCATAATCAGGCTTATTACGCTTACGGCTGTTGGATGACTATCATCAATGATAGAAGCTTAATAGTCTTGGAGGTCAGCGGAATTACACCTGTTGGATTACTATTCCCAGGGAAGGATTTTGAACGCTACCGCTTACACTAATCGTACCTTTTCAGGTATGTTCTATACCGGAGAGTCACATATACGGTGTTAAGTGACCCTAATCCTTTTAAGAACACCCGCATCTCCCCAACATCTTGCATATAGCTAGGCAGGGGTATAATCTACAAGCAGCCCACCTTGAGGGATATCCTAAACCCTAATCTGCTTGAACCCTATACATGTCCCCAGTCATAGCTGACTATCATGGCACCATTTACCCAAATAATCACTTGTCCAGGGGCATGTAATGAGCCATGTTTGTGCTTGTAAAAAAATACATCCAATCCTTCTATCCAGACACCTCATATGGGGTTTAAATCCCAAGTAGACAAGTCCTGACAGACCTATCCCAACTTTGACCTGATAGACCCCAGTTCCCAATAACCCAGGTAAAGCAGACAGGACCTCTATCCGACTGTCCTGTCAGACCACATATGCTTTGTCACACCCAAATTCAAAATTCTAATTCTAATTCTCTAAATTCACCCCAAATTCAAATTCAAATTCTAAATTCAACTCAAATCCAAATTTCAAATTCAAACTTAAAATTAAATTAAAATTTCATCCAAATTCAAAGTAAAATTCAAATTCCTTTCAAGCTCCAAATTCAAAATTCAATGATTCAATTCAAAATTTGAGTTCAATCCAAATTCAAATCAATTCCAATTCAAATTTCAAAAAGTCAATATTCTTTTCAAATTCATCCTAAAATTCAAATTCAATTCAAATAAAAAATTCAATTTCCACTCAAATTTCGAGTGCCAAATTCAAATAAAAATTTTTAAATTCAAATTCAATTCAAACAACATTCAAATTTAACTCAAATTCCAAGTGTCAAATTCAAGTTTCAAAATTCAAATTCAGATCAAATTTACTTCAAATTCAAACTCAGATTCAATTCAAATTTTAATTCAAAATTTAATTTTCAAACTCAAATCAGATTCAATTTAATTCAAGTTCAGATCAAATTCAATTCAAAATCAACTCAGATTTCATATTCAATTCAAATTCCAAATTCATTTGAAAGGTGTAGAGTCCCAGATTTTAGCCTAACATTAACGCTATTCACCCCCCTTTAGGTCAAAGGTGTAGAGCCCCAGATTTTAGGTGCATTGTTCATATGAATAATGCAGTGAATAGTGTTAGTGTACAGTGCACGTAAAAGCCTAAGGCCTTCCATGTGCTTTTGGTTTAAGGTAAGTGAAGTGAGGTATGTTGAGATTCAAAACAAGAGTATACTAATACTCTAGTATCTAGGGTATAAAATATCATAAGTGTGAATGTAGAACCCCGAGAACCCATTTCACAATGTTGTGAATAGTGTCATGGACACAAGTCTTGTAAAAGGGTCATTTATGTAACTTAGGTTATGAGGCATGATAATAATAGTTTAAATTAGTTTAAGTGTTGTTATTTAATGTTCGGGATGAAGAAACAAGAGTATAACATACTCTAAGTGTCGAGAACGAGGGATGTCTTTACATTTCCTCAACTTGTGGGAGCTCTAGTTTTGTCGTCACTTATCGGAATTGAGTGATTCTTGAATTTTTGGAAAGATATCGAAGCCCTCTTTGAGGTTCATGCTTACACTTTTTCAGATTTTGAGTGTTAGTTATGTCAAATGTGAGGTTTCCAATAGGTGGTCTGCTGTCGATTCAGCAGCCATTTTGGATCAGTCAACTTTAAGGCCAATTTTGACAAGAAAGAAAGAATAATTGGGCTTAGGCTATTATATATTAAATTGTTCCTCTTTGAATGTTGAGTCCAATGCAAGTTGAATCGTTAAAATCCGATGACCGAGTCAAAAGTTATGGTTGAAATACCAAAGCAGGAAAAAACTGGAAAAATGGGGACCAATCTGGTCGACCGAACTTTTGACTGGTGACCTTTGTTTTTGTGCTGTAGCCGACTTCCAGAGTACTTTTAAGGGTGGTTTGGGGTTTTGGCAACCCCCAAAACCTTATATAAACCCAAGATTTCGTGGGAAAGGGTTCACAAACCCTAGAGAGAGTTTGAGAGGTTTTTTAAAGAGCAAGGAGAAGAGAATGTTTGGTTCTTCTTGGGTATTAAAGGAGGAGCTTGGATCTTGCTCTTCAAGCTTGTATCTTGCTCCTAAAGCTTTCTAACAGCTCTGATATAGAAGAAAAGCAATTCTTCAAAAGGTAGAACAATCTACTAACTACCTAGTTATGATTCATTAATATGAACTATGGTTTCATGAATGATTGTTATGAAAGTTGAGTTGTTTTGGTCAATTTTATAATTCCTCTATTACATGTTATAAGTAACTAATGAAAAGAAAGATAAAGGGGATGGGTTTTGATAAAGAGAGTGTGAAGACACTATCCAAATTGGTTTTGTTATGACTCACGTGTATGTTATTGAAGGAATGAAAGGAAATAGGGAATCTCACTATTCTTAATGATTCTCCCTTGCTTACCCTATTGATCACAAATGATGTATATTATCACCATGCTTTTATAATGAGTTTTGTATTAAGCATAATTATTAAAAGGATGGTTTTACTGTAAAGTAAGCTTAGAATTATGATTTTTACAAAATAGGCTAAGTAGCCCCTGTATATGCTATGAAAATTCCATGAAGGAAATTCCATGATCTATTTCGATGTTTTCAATACTCACTATGAATACTATGATGCTCACAAGGTGACTCAATGTTTACAAGCTTCCACGAATACTATGATGCTCACACTTACTCACATGGATGTGATTCTATGTTTAAACGCTTTCTAAGGATACCATGAGGCTAATAAGTCTATTGTGCATATTTTGGGTGTTAACCTACTTTCTATTATTACCACAATGCTCACAAGTACTCTATGCATATGACTAAATATTTAAAAACTTTCCATGATCTCTATGATACTCACATGTAGTCGATGATGCTCACAAGCACTCTATGCACATTTATTGTAGAGCCCCGGACCTTTTCACATTTAATGCATGACACTTTCATAGCCATTTTGCGTTTAAAGTAGTACAATTAATAAATAAGGAAGAAATTGGAAATTCCAAAATGTCAGAAATGTTCGTTTTCGAAGTACGAACCCAACACAAGTTGAATCGTCAAAATCGGACGAACGAGTCAAAAGATATGGCCAAAACAGTCTGGACCTGCAGGCAACCGATCGCTCGGTCCATGGAGCGATCGATCGGTCCAAAACCGATCGATCGATAGCTATCGACTGGTCAAGATTTTTGTATGGGGAAATTTTCCAGAGAGTTGATTTTTGGTCGAGAGCTCGGTCAACACACCGATCGCTCGGTAGGCAACCGATCGATCGGTCATTAACACCGATCGCTCGGTACTCGCGTTTTTGTAGAAATTTCAATAAGGGTATTATGGTCTTTTGGTCGGTTCACTCTTACCTTAAGAGTTTAACCCGAGCCTTTAGGGCTCATTCTCAACACTTAGAAGATTTGGGGGATTAGAAGAGAGGAGAAAGGGTTTCCTAAGCTAGGGTTTTGCTTTTGGAGAAGAATCAAAGGGGTTTTGAGACCCTAGATCACTTCAAGTCTGGCTTTTCTCCAAGATCACGGCTCAAGCACCCGTGGAGAGCGTTCCCCAAGCTAGGGCAGCACCTCACGGTCGTTTTTGGAAGGGGTTTCTTCCTCATTTCTTCAAGGTCGGTACTTCTTGCTACCCTCCTAGTTATAGTTCCTTCTTTTACTTTATTTCTCTTTGTTTTCTTTCATTTACACATGTGCTATGAGATGGATGGGTGTGAATGGTGAATGGAGACGGAATTGGCGATTGGATGCCGTGTGAAATGATGTGATGAATGAAATGGGGAGGGCATTGTATCCATAATGAACAAACACGTATGATGTGAGCATAACCCACCTAGAAAAGCATGTTGTAGGGTTAATAAATAATGAATGCACCATGTTTGATGAAATGCCAAGGTGAATGAAATGAATAATAAATTAAGAAATTGCATGTTTAAGATTTATGGAAATTGCTAGGGTCATGATAGTGTGATTGTTTGCTTTCCCTAAATGATATGAATACTAAATTGCTCAAATCATTGATGTTATGTGTTATGAATTACTCAAATGCCATATTTAATTCCAAATGCAAGTATGCACACGACCTCACGAGCACGCATACATGACATGATTTACCGAGGTTTTCAAGAATGGGATTTAGAGGTGGGGCATATCCTACGATATGTTTTACCTCGCTTTTGGCAAGGACAAGACAATCATGCATTTTCATAAGAAGGGTCTCCCTTCCCTCGCAAGTGCATACATATCATAAGAAGGGTCTCCCTTCCCTCGCAAGTGCATCTCACAAGGACATCTCACAAGTGAATCTCACAAGTGGAAGGACAAGCATGAGCATTCTAGGAAGAAGGGTCTCCCTTCCCTCACAAGTAGATTACTTTTCAGAACAAGCAAGCATGATACAGGCATGATACAAGCATGAAACGCATGACACGGTAGACAAGGTTTCAAGCATAAAAAGGGTAATTTCAGTCAAGTCAAGTGCACAAGATTTCAAGGGTTTTATCGGCTTTTCATGAACTGCAAGCATGATTATGAATTTCCTTATTTCCTTGTATGATATTAACTATTCCTGATTCATATATATCTATATTGTTTCCTGGGTATGCATTGCTATCTCTCGCTATAACTGTTGGTTAGTATTTAGTACCCGCTGAGTATTCCATGCTCAGCCGTACTTCTAATGTCGGCAAGTTCTGAGGGAGCTGCTGCTCCATTTGATGTTTGTGCTCCTGGTCCATGGGTGGAGGAGGAGTACGTCGAGGAGCCTTTGGAGGAACCTCCCGTAGAGGGTTATCAGTAGGTAGTGTTAGATTCTGAGTGGATTAGCTGTGGGTGAGCATGAGTGATTATATCCATGTATTTTGGCGGGCATGTCCGCACTTTCTTTGTTTTGATTTCTTTGTATTAAAACTTGGTCCATGTGTATATACTTAGAGGTTTGTTAGACTTCCGCTGTGTTTTATAGTTATGCTTCCGCTGTTATCCTCTATTGTATATGCTCTATGGGTGTTTTGCAGGTGGTTTGTCAAGCAAGTCATGTAAGTCATGATTTAGTCGTCCACGATTCACTCTAACTCCTAGGGTTGGTTTTGGGTCGCGACATTTATGACGTATATGACCGAGATTTCTCATAAGAATAAGAAAAGAAAAGCTCATAAGTTTCACAAGTAAAAGCTCACAAGTTCATAAGAATATGAAAGAATGTTGGTATACTATGACCAGGTATGGGTACTAGTATCTGTCTCCAAGTAAAATAAAGAATATGAAATGATCTAGAGTACTCTAACCAGGTACGGGCACTAGTATCTATTCCAAGAATTAAGGAAGGGTGTTTTAGTGTATTATGACTAGGTACGGGCACTATCATCTGTTCCATGAAAGCAAGAGGGGATGTTAGTATACTATGACCAGGTATGGGTACTAGCATCTGTCTCCAAGTAAGTACAAGATAAGTGAAAAGTATGATCTCATAAGAACTCACAAGATGCTAATAAGCTCATAAGACTCTCATAAGCAACGCATAAAAAACTCTTAAGACTCATAAGGAACTCTCAATAACTCATAAGGATCTAATAAGGAAACGCAAAGGAAATTCATAAGGAACTCACAAGATTAAGGAACTCACAAGACTAAAGAACTCATAAGTCAAATGCTCATAAGTGACTTGTAAGACTCATAAGATATTTGAAATACATTTTGTGAAAGTACGAACTCAAAGTATGCTCTTCGAGAATATGCAATTGTTATATTGTTTTAACTTCTGCACTCTGATTATGCATATGTTCTGATGAACTGTACTTTGTATGACATGTTAATGTTTTATAACATTGCTCGTTAGTATTTTGTATACGCTGAGTATTCAATACTCAGCCGAACTGTTATGTCAGTAGGTTCCAGGTTGGACGATCGTGCTCCAAAACTGAGGGTCAAGCAGGAGTTTGCTTGGGATCATCATGCTGATTATAGGGGCATGGATATGTAGCCTTATGGTTGAGGGAGAGCGACATGTATTTGGGGTTTCATTTTGGGGGTTTTGCATTGGACTTGATTTGGTAACTCAAATGATGGATTTTTTTTACAGGGTTAGTTTCTATTTATGTACAAGTTTAGTTTGGGTGTCAGTGGACATTGTTATATATAGAAGAAATTCTTACGTTCACTATTTTCTATGCCTTGTATACTCCCTCACATGATGGTTTGTATGTGAGTTCACGACTCCAGAGTCTCATTTTTCCTAGGTGGGATTTTGGGTCGTGACAAAAGGAATCATTGAACTAAGGATTTCAATTGGTATTAGAGTAGGTACACCCATAAGGTTAATCCTTTAAGTGTGATCTTGTGTTTAACCTTAAGTCAATGACTACTATAAGAGAGGGTGTGTCGCGACCCAAAACCCACCCTAGGAGTTAGAGTGAATCTTGGACGACTCAATCATGACTTACATGACTTGCTTGACAAACCAACCTGCAAAACCCCACAGAGCATATACAATAGAGGACAGTATAGCGGAAACATAACTATAAAACACAGCGGAAGTCTAACAAAACCTCTAAGTATATACATATGGTCCAAGTTTATACAAAAAAGGTAACCAAAAGAAAGTACGGACAGACCCGCCAAAAATACATGGATAAAATCTCTCATCTCACCCACAGCTAATCCTCTCAGAATCTACAACCACCTAAGGGTAACCCTCAACTAGAGGTTCCTCAAAAGGCTCCTCGACGTACTCCTCCTCCACCCATGGACTCGGAGCACAGATATCAAATGGAGCAGCTGCTCCGCCGTCACCTGCCGACATAAGAAGTACGGCTGAGCATGGAATACTCAGCGGGTACTAAGCACTAACCAACAATCATAGCATACAGATAGCATACATAAAGGAGGAAGCAAGTTGCATATATAGAACATGAACTATTTATATCATACAAGGAAACAAAACAATTTATAATCATGCTTGTATTTCGTAGAAAGCCGATGAAACCTCTTAAAAACATCGTGCACTTGACTTGACTTGAAAATACCATTTCCGTGCTTGAAACTTGTTATGTTGTCTTATCTTGTCATATCATGCGTGTCATGTCCTGTCATGCGTGTCATGCGAGTATCATGCTTGCTTGTTCATAATTGAAACATGTTCACATGCCTAGTTGCCGTTCATAGTCCGTCACAACTAGTACCCTATATGCAGATGGGTATGCCTAGTTGCCGTTCATAGCCCGTCGCAACTAGCATCCATGCAGAATGTGAATGCCGAGTTGCCGTTCATAGCCCGTCGCAACTAGCATCCATGCGGAATGTGAATGCCTAGTTGCCGTTCATAGTCCGTCGCAACTAGCATCCATGCAGAATGTGTGATGCTATGTAGAGCCCCGGACCTTTTCACATTTATGCATGACCCTTCGTAGCCATTTTTCCTTTAAAGTAATGCAATTAATAAATAAGGAAGAAATTTGAAATTCCGAAACGTCAGAAATGTTCGTTTTCGAAGTACGAACCCAACGCAAGTTGAATCGTCAAAATCGGGCGAACGAGTCAAAAGTTATGGCCAAAACAGTTTGGACCTGCAGACCACCGATCGCTCGGTCCATGGAGCGATCGATCGGTCCAAAACCGATCGCTCGGAGGCTATCGACTGGTCAAGATTTTGGTATGGAGAAATTTTCCAGAGAGTGAAACTTTAACCGATCGCTCGGTTATGAAACCGATCGATCGGTAGGCAACCGATCGATCGGTCATTAACACCGATCGCTCGGTCCTCGCGTTTTACAGAATTTTCACTAAGGGCATTTTCGGCATTCGGGTGTTATACCCTTTCTTATATAGGATTACCCGAGCCTTTAGGGCTCATTCTCAACCCTTAGAAGATTTGGGAGATTAGAGAGAAAGGAGAAGGTTTTCCAAAACCTAGGTTTTCATTTTGGAGAGAAATCAAAGGGTTTTGAAACCCTAGATCAACCTCAAGCTCGATTTCTTCAAGATTTCGGTTCAAGCATTCGTGGAGCTCGTGTGGGGCACTCTCCTCAAGCTAGGGCAGCAACTCACGTGCGTTTGGTGGAGGATTTCTTCCCCCATTTGTCAAGGTCGGTACTTCTTACTACCCTCCTAGTTATAGCTTCTCTTTCCCTTTATTTCTTCTTGTTTTCCTTCCCATATATATGTGTTATGAGATTGGTGGTATGAATGGTGAATGGAGATGGATGTTGGCGAATGGATGCCGTGTGGATGATGTAATGAACGAATGGGAAAGGGCATTGTACTAATAATGAACATACAAGTGTGATGTGAGCATAACCCACATAGAAAAGCATGATCTAGGTTTAAGTGAATAATGAACACACCCCATGTTTGATGAAATGCCAAGGTGAGCAAAATAAATGATAAATTAAGGGAACCCATGTTTAATTGCTCTTGAAATTTGTTAGGGTTCATGATAGTGTGTTTCTTACATTTCTTAAAATGTGTAGATTATTAATTACTTAAATTGTTATATGCTATGCCTTGTGAATCACTCCAAATTGTCATATTTAATTCCAAATGCAAGTATGCACACGATTTCACGAGCACGCATGAAATGATGTGATTTACCGATGTTTTGAGTATGGGACGTAGAGGTGGGGCATATCCTAAGATATGTTTCACTTCGCTTTTGACAAGGGCAAGACAATCATGCATTGCATGGGGAAAGGTCTCCCATCCCCTCGCATGACATGCATAGCATCGCATGACACGCATAGCATAGCATGGCATGACACGCATAACATAGCATCACACATTCTGCATGGATGCTAGTTGCGACGGGCTATGAACGGCAACTAGGCATTCACATTCCGCATGGATGCTAGTTGCGACGGGCTATGAACGGCAACTAGGCATTCACATTCTGCATGGATGCTAGTTGCGACGGGCTATGAACGGCAACTAGGCATACCCATCTGCATATAGGGTACTAGTTGTGACGGACTATGAACGGCAACTAGGCATGTGAACATGTTTAAATTATGAACAAGCAAGCATAATGACATGACATGACACGCATGATATGACAAGACAAGACAACATAACAAGTTTCAAGCACGGAAATGGTATTTTCAAGTCAAGTCAAGTGCACGATGTTTTCAAGAGGTTTCATCGGCTTTTTACGAAATACAAGCATGATTATAAATTGTTTTGCTTCCTTGTATGATATAAATTGTTCATGTTCTATATATGCAACTTGCTTCCTCCTTTATGTATGCTATCTGTATGCTATGACTATTGGTTAGTGCTTAGTACCCGCTGAGTATTCCATGCTCAGCCGTACTTCTTATGTCGGCAGGTGACGGCGGAGCAGCTGCTCCATTTGATATCTGTGCTCCGAGTCCATGGGTGGAGGAGGAGTACGTCGAGGAGCCTTTTGAGGAACCTCCAGTTGAGGGTTACCATTAGGTGGTTGTAGATTCTGAGAGGATTAGCTGTGGGTGAGATGAGAGATTTTATCCATGTATTTTGGCGGGTCTGTCCGCACTTTCTTTTGGTTACTTTTTGTATAAACTTGGACCATATGTATATACTTAGAGGTTTGTTAGACTTCCGCTGTGTTTTATAGTTATGTTTCCGCTATAATGTCCTCTATCGTATATGCTCTGTGGGGTTTTGCAGGTTGGTTTGTCAAGCAAGTCATGTAAGTCATAATTGAGTCGTCCAAGATTCACTCTAACTCCTAGGGTGGGTTTTGGGTCGCGACATGCTATGTTATGCGTGTCATGCCATGCTATGCTATGCGTGTCATGCGATGCTATGCATGTCATGCGAGGGGATGGGAGACCTTTCCCTATGCAATGCATGATTGTCTTGCCCTTGTCAAAGCGAAGTGAAACATATCTTAGGATATGCCCCACCTCTACGTCCCATACTCAAAACATCGGTAATTCACGTCATTTCATGCGTGCTCGTGTGATCGTGTGCATACTTGCATTTGGAATTAAATATGACAATTTGGAGTGATTTACAAGGCATAGCATATAACAATTTAAGTAATTAATAATCTACACATTTTCAGAAATGTAAGAAACACACTATCATGAACCCTAACAAATTTCAAGAGCAATTAAACATGGGTTCCCTTAATTTATCATTCATTTTGTTCACCTTGGCATTTCATCAAACATGGGGTGTGTTCATTATTCACTTAAACCTAGATCATGCTTTTCTATGTGGGTTATGCTCACATCACACTTGTATGTTCGTTATTAGTACAATGCCCTTTCCCATTCGTTCATTACATCATCCACACGGCATCCATTCGCCAACATCCATCTCCATTCACCATTCATACCACCAATCTCATAACACATATATATGTGAAGGAAAACAAGGAGAAACAAAGGAAAAGGGAAGCTATAACTAGGAGGGTAGTAAGAAGTACCGACCTTGACAAATGGGGGAAGAAATCCTCCACCAAACGCACGTGAGTTGCTGCCCTAGCTTGAGGAATGGGAATGCCACACGAGTTTGAGGTTGGATTTGATGAATCCGCGCACTTTTTGGGATGATCTTGGGTGTTTAAACCCTTGATTCACTCTCAAGATGAAACCCTAGGTTAGAACCCCTTTCTCCTCTCCCACTCTCTCTCAAATATCTGCCCTAAGGGTTTATGAAACCCTTAGGCTCGTGCAAGGCTTATAAAGCAAGGGTGAAATGCCCAAATGACGAAAAAGCCCTTACTGAAATTTCTGCAAAAAAACGCGAAGACCGAGCGATCGGTGTTAATGACCGATCGATCGGTTGCCTACCGAGCGATCGGTGTTATTGACCGATCGACCGGTCAAAAACTCACTCTCTGGAAAATTTCCCCATACAAATTTTCTGACCGTGCGATAGCTACCGATCGATCGGTTATGGACCGATCGATCGCTCCATGGACCGAGCGATCGGTGCTCTGCTGGTCCCGACTGTTTTGGCCATAACTTTTGACTCGTTCGTCCGATTTCGACGATTCAACTTGCGTTGGGTTCGTACGTCGAAAACGAACATTTCTGACGTTTCAGAATTTCCAATTTCTTCCTTATTTATTAAGTATACCTCTTTAAAGGTAAAATGGCAACGAAAGTGTCATGCAATAAATGTGAAAAGGTCCGGGGCTCTACATCCTCCCCCCCTTACAAAAATTTCGTCCTCGAAATTTAGACGCTACTTGCATTACAAACCAAGAAGGTAATTACAAGTCATATACAAACTTATACAAAAACTCATTCAAATAATTCTGGGTACTTCGCTTTGACTTCGGCTTCACGCTCCCATGTAGCTTCTTCCCGAGCATGGTGTTGCCATTGCACTAGGACCAAATGGATAGTCTTGTTGCGAAGCACTTGATCTCTTCGATCCAATATGTGAATCGGCTTCTCAACCAACGTGAGATCTTCTCGAATTTCCAAAGGTTCCAATTCTAGTACATGCGAAGGGTCCGCAATGTACTTCCGAAGCATAGACACGTGGAAAACGTTATGAACTGCGGCCATGTGAGGTGGGAGAGCTACCCTGTAAGCAACCTCACCAACTCGCGTGATAATCTCAAAAGGCCCAACATACCGAGGACTGAGCTTGCCTCGCTTTCCAAATCTCATGATCCCTTTACTAGGAGATACTTTCACAAAAACTTGATCCCCTACTTGAAATTCCAAGTCCCTACGGCGTGTGTCCGCATAACTTTTCTGGCGATCTTGAGCGGCTTTCAATCGATCCCGAATGATCTTAACTGTGTTCACAGTTTGCTCAATCAATTCTGGACCAAGTAATTTCCTTTCTCCTACCTCATCCCAATAGAGAGGAGACCTACAACTTCGCCCATACAAGGCCTCAAATGGTGCCATTTGGATACTTGCCTGATAGCTGTTATTGTAGGCGAATTCAACCAAAGGCAAATGCTCTTCCCAACTGCCTCTGAAATCCATCATACAAGCCCGAAGCATGTCTTCAATGACTTGGTTCACTCTCTCGGTTTGTCCATCTGTCTGTGGATGAAAAGCGGTGCTGAAATCGAGTCGGGAACCCATAGCCTCCTGGAAGCTTTTCCAGAATCGTGATGTGAATCTTGGATCCCGATCCGACACGATACTGACAGGCACTCCGTGCAACCTCACCACTTCCTTGATGTACAAAGCAGCTAACTGACTAGAGTTGAAAGTAGTTCGGTAAGGCAAGAAGTGAGCGGACTTCGTCAAACGATCCACTACTACCCATATCGCATCTGAACCCCTTGCCGTCTTTGGCAAGCCAACTATGAAATCCATGGATATGTTCTCCCATTTCCACTCGGGAATCGGAAGGGACTGTAATAGACCTGCGGGCCGCATGTGTTCTGCTTTCACCTGTTGACACACCAAGCACCGTGCTACATATTCCGCAACCTCCCTCTTCATATTCCGCCACCAAAAGTGACTCTTGAGGTTCCGGTACATCTTCGTACCCCCTGGATGCACTGTGTACTTCGAACGGTGTGCTTCGTCCAAAATCTCTCTTCGAAGATCTGCATTGGCTGGAACACACAGCCTTCCCTTGAATGTGATAGCGCCTCGGCTAGTGAGAGAGAAGTCCTCACTACCCTTAGCAACCTCCTTGTCCCGATAAGCCAACAATTCAGCATCCGTGGCTTGGTATTCTTGGATCAAATCTATAATGTATGACCGAACCGTGACATTTGCCAAGATAGGACTACGGACAGAGTCATTCACACTAATGTCCAGATTTGCCAAGTCTTCAAGTAGCTTCCATTCCTGCACTAACATGCATGCTAATAACCCCGGAGGTCTTCTACTCAAAGCATCAGCCACTACATTTGCTTTACCCGGGTGGTATTGAATGGTACAATCATAGTCCTTTAGAAATTCCATCCAACGCCGTTGCCTTAGATTCAATTCCTTTTGGGAAAAGAGGTACTTGAGGCTCTTGTGGTCCGTATACACATAGAATTCCACCCCGTATAAGTAATGTCGCCAGATCTTGAGTGAAAACACGACGGCGGCAAGCTCTAAGTCGTGCGTGGGGTAATTCTTCTCATGCTCCTTCAATTGCCTCGATGCATAGGCAATGACCTTCTTGTGTTGCATAAGCACACATCCAAGTCCAACGTGTGAGGCATCACTGTACACCTCATACCCAAGAGGTCCGGATGGCACTGTAAGGACAGGAGCTGTAGTAAGCCTCTTCTTCAGTTCCGTGAAACTGATCTCACACTTGTCGCTCCAAACAAACTTCGCATTCTTCCTTGTCAGGTGAGTAAGCGGTGCTGCAAGGCTAGAGAAACCCTCTACGAATCTCCTGTAGTAGCCTGCCAGCCCAAGAAAGCTGCGTATCTCAGTAACACTCTTGGGCCTCGCCCAACTCATAACGGCTTCTATCTTCTTCGGATCAACGGAGATGCCTTCCGCGGAAACAACGTGGCCTAGGAATGCCACCTCTTCCAACCAAAACTCACACTTGCTAATTTTGGCGTATAGCTTGTGCTCTCTTAACATTTCCAATGCAAGGCGAAGGTCACGTATGTGATCTTCCCATGTCTGGGAATAGACCAAAATGTCATCAACAAATACAATCACGCACCTATCAAGATATGGCCGGAACACCCGGTTCATCAAATCCATAAAGGCTGCCGGCGCGTTCGTGAGTCCAAAAGGCATCACCAAGAACTCGTAATGTCCATATCGTGTCCTGAAAGCAGTTTTGGGAACATCTTCCGCCTTAATCTTCAACTGGTGATAACCCGATCGAAGATCTATCTTTGAGAAAAATCTCGCTCCCTTCAACTGATCGAACAAGTCATCAATCCTAGGCAAGGGATACCTATTCTTTATAGTGACTTTGTTCAATTGCCTGTAATCGACACACATCCGCATCGAGCCATCTTTCTTCTTAACAAACAACACCGGGGCACCCCATGGTGAGACACTTGGTTGAATGAAGCCAAGGCCTTGCAATTCCTCCAACTGAGTCTTCAACTCCTTGAGTTCCATAGGGGCCATTCTATATGGAGCTCTGAATACAGGAGCTGTGCCTGGTGCAAGCTCGATCATAAACTCAATCTCCCTGTCTGGAGGCAATCCTGGCAACTCCTCTGGAAATACATCCAGGAACTCACTCACAACCGGAATAGTCGATGAGTCCTTTGCCTCGGGGTTAGCTAAGCTCAACGCCGCAAAACGGGCAATGTCTCTACATTTTAACCCCCGAAAGTGAAATGGTTTTCCTTTTTCCGGCTTGAAGAGTACCATCTTCTCAAAGCAAGCTACATGCCCATGATGTGCTGCTAACCAATCCATTCCCAATATAATATCAAAGTCTTGGAATCCAAGGACGATGAGGTCAACCGCCAACTCGTGGCTTCCAACTTGGACCGCACTATTTCTATACACTTTATCTGCCAATACTGTTTTGCCGAGCGGAGTCGAAATGGCTAACTCCGGTTTTAGCTGACTAGGCTCCACAGAAAAGCCTTCTGAAAAATTCGGCGAGACAAACGAATGAGTAGACCCGGTATCAATCAACACTCGAGCCAAATACTCATTGACTAGTAGGGTTCCTGAAATTTTAGGCTAGTTACGTCAATTCAAGCCTCAACAGTGTATACACGTAGGTATATATATATATAGCATACCAACTACGTACACAAGGAATAAAACATAACATAACAATCACGAATAAGGAAAATAACTCCTAACGCATACCTTGCACCACATCGTCAGATGCAAGTGCATCGCCCTCTGTCAAGGCAAAAACTCGCCCCTGGTTCGCCTGGCGAGACTGAGGTGTGGACCGGGTAGTCTGAGATGACGCCTGATGTGATCCTGCTGGGCGTGCTGGTGGCCTAATCCCCTGAGACTGGCCTGGTAAATGCCGGGTAGGGCAATCCCTGATCACGTGGCCCTGGCGACCACAGTGAAAACATCCACCCGATGCTCTTAGGCACTCCCCTGCTGGGTGCCTCCGGCCGCATGAAGGGCAGGGCTCGTGCGTGCGGGTAGGAGGGGCCTGAGGTGGAGCATATCTCGCCACCTGAGGTACAACTGGCCATGGGGCCGGGAGAGCCTGAGGTCGAGGTGCCTGTGGCACGTACTGCCGCGGTGCTGGGGCCGCATAAGTCGGCCTCATCGGTGGTGCTGGCCATGTATACTGATAAGGGCCGGTACGAGCCCGTCTCTCTGGAGGTGCTGAACTACTGGCTTGGCCTCTCGCCAACTCTCTCTTCTTAGACACCGCTTCAGAATTGGCCTCAACCAATAAGGCCTTATCCACTACTTCGGCGTAAGTGGCATGCCTGAAAACCGACACTTTCTCCATGATGACATCCTTGAGCCCTTGCTCAAACCTCCTCGCCTTCATTGCCTCGGTGGCAATCATATGTGTCGCGAAGCGTGATAGTTCCGAGAACTTGGCCTCATAAGCAGCCACAGACATCGAACCTTGCTCAAGGTTGATGAATTCTCTCTCTTTCTTTTCCCGTGCACCGATCGGAAAATACTTCTTGTAAAAAGTATCCTTGAACTCCTCCCAAGTCCAAGGTTGACCCTGCATGGTCAAGTCTCGCGTCCTCAATGCGGACAACCACCAATGGTGGGCTTCACCCTCTAGCATGAAAACTGCCCATGCTACTCTATCCTCCTCTGTAGGCGAGAGGACTGCAAAAATCTTCTCCATCTGGAGGATCCACGCCTCCGCAGCAAGAGGGTCCACACTCCCATGGAAGGATGGAGGCCTCAATCTCCTGAATGCCTCAACCCCAGCTGTACGATGTACTGGAGCTGCGGGCGGTGGAGTAGGTGCCGCTGATGCCGGTATAGTTTGCCGAGCCGCCAGGATGGCGAGTGTCTCAGCAATAGAGCCTAAGACCTGGGAGAGGTCCGGCTGCTCATCCTCATCTCTGGAAGAAGATGAACCTCTGGTGTGTGGTCCACGACCCCGTGTGCCCCGCCTCATGACTAAAGTCCTGAGAACAATAGCACCACATGAGTCTCACTCGAAACCACAGTTTATTTCCATGTCATTTCACAATAATTCAATTTGTATTAGTTGTATAATACTAATATACATCACATCAAGTCATCCGAGTATTCATCACATTATACTTATACTTTAGTGTTCTAGCGTACCTAGGACCCGTACTTGGTTAAAGCAACCATTTTAGACTAAGACTAAAGTTTAGTCTTAAACTTGGAACCAGACTCGTTCCCGACTCACTTCCTTCCTAACTTGTTTCCTAACATATGCTCTTGTCAAGCCGTGGTATAAGATTCTAAGTGACCCTAGAGACCTAAAGCCTAAGCTCTGATACCACTTCTGTCGCGACCCAAAACCCACCCTAGGAGTTAGAGTGAATCTTGGACGACTCAATCATGACTTACATGACTTGCTTGACAAACCAACCTGCAAAACCCCACAGAGCATATACAATAGAGGACAGTATAGCGGAAACATAACTATAAAACACAGCGGAAGTCTAACAAACCTCTAAGTATATACATATGGTCCAAGTTTATACAAAAAAGGTAACCAAAAGAAAGTGCGGACAGACCCGCCAAAAATACATGGATAAAATCTCTCATCTCACCCACAGCTAATCCTCTCAGAATCTACAACCACCTAAGGGTAACCCTCAACTAGAGGTTCCTCAAAAGGCTCCTCGACGTACTCCTCCTCCACCCATGGACTCGGAGCACAGATATCAAATGGAGCAGCTGCTCCGCCGTCACCTGCCGACATAAGAAGTACGGCTGAGCATGGAATACTCAGCGGGTACTAAGCACTAACCAACAATCATAGCATACAGATAGCATACATAAAGGAGGAAGCAAGTTGCATATATAGAACATGAACTATTTATATCATACAAGGAAACAAAACAATTTATAATCATGCTTGTATTTCGTAGAAAGCCGATGAAACCTCTTAAAAACATCGTGCACTTGACTTGACTTGAAAATACCATTTCCGTGCTTGAAACTTGTTATGTTGTCTTATCTTGTCATATCATGCGTGTCATGTCCTGTCATGCGTGTCATGCGAGTATCATGCTTGCTTGTTCATAATTGAAACATGTTCACATGCCTAGTTGCCGTTCATAGTCCGTCACAACTAGTACCCTATATGCAGATGGGTATGCCTAGTTGCCGTTCATAGCCCGTCGCAACTAGCATCCATGCAGAATGTGAATGCCGAGTTGCCGTTCATAGCCCGTCGCAACTAGCATCCATGCGGAATGTGAATGCCTAGTTGCCGTTCATAGTCCGTCGCAACTAGCATCCATGCAGAATGTGTGATGCTATGTTATGCGTGTCATGCCATGCTATGCTATGCGTGTCATGCGATGCTATGCATGTCATGCGAGGGGATGGGAGACCTTTCCCTATGCAATGCATGATTGTCTTGCCCTTGTCAAAGCGAAGTGAAACATATCTTAGGATATGCCCCACCTCTACGTCCCATACTCAAAACATCGGTAATTCACGTCATTTCATGCGTGCTCGTGTGATCGTGTGCATACTTGCATTTGGAATTAAATATGACAATTTGGAGTGATTTACAAGGCATAGCATATAACAATTTAAGTAATTAATAATCTACACATTTTCAGAAATGTAAGAAACACACTATCATGAACCCTAACAAATTTCAAGAGCAATTAAACATGGGTTCCCTTAATTTATCATTCATTTTGTTCACCTTGGCATTTCATCAAACATGGGGTGTGTTCATTATTCACTTAAACCTAGATCATGCTTTTCTATGTGGGTTATGCTCACATCACACTTGTATGTTCGTTATTAGTACAATGCCCTTTCCCATTCGTTCATTACATCATCCACACGGCATCCATTCGCCAACATCCATCTCCATTCACCATTCATACCACCAATCTCATAACACATATATATGTGAAGGAAAACAAGGAGAAACAAAGGAAAAGGGAAGCTATAACTAGGAGGGTAGTAAGAAGTACCGACCTTGACAAATGGGGGAAGAAATCCTCCACCAAACGCACGTGAGTTGCTGCCCTAGCTTGAGGAATGGGAATGCCACACGAGTTTGAGGTTGGATTTGATGAATCCGCGCCCTTTTTGGGATGATCTTGGGTGTTTAAACCCTTGATTCACTCTCAAGATGAAACCCTAGGTTAGAACCCCTTTCTCCTCTCCCACTCTCTCTCAAATATCTGCCCTAAGGGTTTATGAAACCCTTAGGCTCGTGCAAGGCTTATAAAGCAAGGGTGAAATGCCCAAATGACGAAAAAGCCCTTACTGAAATTTCTGCAAAAAAACGCGAAGACCGAGCGATCGGTGTTAATGACCGATCGATCGGTTGCCTACCGAGCGATCGGTGTTATTGACCGATCGACCGGTCAAAAACTCACTCTCTGGAAAATTTCCCCATACAAATTTTCTGACCGTGCGATAGCTACCGATCGATCGGTTATGGACCGATCGATCGCTCCATGGACCGAGCGATCGGTGCTCTGCTGGTCCCGACTGTTTTGGCCATAACTTTTGACTCGTTCGTCCGATTTCGACGATTCAACTTGCGTTGGGTTCGTACGTCGAAAACGAACATTTCTGACGTTTCAGAATTTCCAATTTCTTCCTTATTTATTAAGTATACCTCTTTAAAGGTAAAATGGCAACGAAAGTGTCATGCAATAAATGTGAAAAGGTCCGGGGCTCTACAGGGTGGTTCCATCTCTCTTCCCCCACTATTTGATGGTAACAACTATGCATATTGGAAAGCTCAAATAAGAGCTTTTCTCAAATCCATAGATAAGAGAATCTGGATGTCTATTCAGGATGGCTGGACCCCACTGGTGAATATTCTAGGTGATGTAACTTTACTTAGAGTTCCAAAGATTGGAGCAAAGATGAGCTCGAGACAAGTGGTTAGAACACAAAATGTCTCAATGCAATCTTTACTGTAATCACTGTAGAAGAATTCAGACGAATCTCTTCATGTGAAACAACAAAGGAGGCATGAGATATTCTGGAAATGACTTATAAAGGTACCACCTCTATCAAGATCTCAAAGCTCCAAATTCTCACCACTAAATTTGAAAATCTGAAAATGGAAGACAATAAAACTTTTGATGAATTCTATACTAAACTAAGTGACATTATTAACTCTAGTTTTAACTTGGGTGAGAAAATTAGTGAGTCTAAAATTTTTAGAAAAATCCTTAGATCTCTATCGGAGAGGTGTCAATCTAAGGTCACTGCCATCGAGGAGAGCAAGAATGTTGATGCTCTCAAGATTGAGGAATTGGTCGGATCAATCCAAACTTATGAACTCAATCTTCGACCATCCAAGAAAAACAAGTTTGTAGCCTTGAAAACTGTCAAGGAAACCTTGGATGAAGATGACAGTGATGTTGAGTTGGGTGAGAAAGATTTGGCTCTATTTGTTAAAAAATTTCAAAAATACCTGAAAACAAATAGGAGGTTCAATCCTAAACAAGGAGGAAAACCTCTTGAAAAGCCAAAGTCAAAACCTTAATAAAACAATAAAATCCCCAAAGGAACTGACAAGAAATCTTGTGACATTCAATGCTATGAATGCAAAGGTTATGGTCATATCTCACCTAATTGCCCTAACAAGAAGAAGAGTAAGGGAAAGGTGATGAATGCCACATGGGATGACAGTGAATCCGATGATGAACAATCCAAAAGCTCTACCTCAAGTGAGGAATCTAAAAATCATACGGATTTCACTGTCACCCTATCCGAGATTGTTGATCCTTCCTCCAATAATGAAGTGAAAGAGAAGAGTGATGATGATCAGATGACTGAGTCAAGTGAAGATCATGATCAGAGTCACACTATCTCTGAGTCTGATGAAGATATGGATACAGCCTATGAAAGGTTATTTTTGGAAAGTCTCAAGTTGAACAAAGCCAAGATCTATTTGAATAAAAAACTTAAAATTGCTCAACAGGAAAGAGATTCTTTCAAACGAGAAGCAGAAGGGAAGAATGCTTTAGTAGCTCCGCTTGAATGTGAAAAGGCTGAACTTGTGTCCAAAATAGAATATCTTGTGGAAGAAAATGTTTCTCTGACCAAATGGGTCAAGGTTCTAGAAACTGAGGAAGATAATTCCATGAATGTGTCTGAAGAGTCAAAGACTCGCATCTCAAATTTAGAATATGAAAGAGATAACCTTATTGAAAAGGTTAGATTTCTGGAAAAAGAATTTCACGATATCCTGAAAGTTAAGGATGGGCTAGCTGAGGAAGTAATTAAACTTGAAAAAGAAGCTAGACTCCTTAGCAACACTCAAATCCTTGATAAATTGGCTAGTATGCAGCGCTCTACAGTAAACATGTCCGGCATTGTCGCGACCCAAAATACCTCCTAAGAGTTAAGGATACTTTAGCTCTTGACCGCCGTATCATACATCCCATATGACACATAAGGCATACTTACCATCCTGTTAGAGTACGCAAGTTATAACACATAGCGAAAACAAAGTCGAAACAATTTATAATAAAACACTCTTATCGTTAGGTTCAAGTCTGAACCAACATATCATATCCAAAAGATGGAGTGGACAAGTCCCACTCTCAACCTACAAAAATCTCTCTTCTTGGCTCGCTCAGCAAAAATCCAAATCCGGCCTCCTATCTAGTGCTCCCTCGCCCTAGTAATGATCCATGGTAAGCTTCCGGCTCACAGTACTCTTCCTCTATCCAAGGCTCCAAACCATAGACGTCGGAAGGAACACGTGCACCTGTCGAAGTCAATAATTCAGCTGAGCATGGGATACTCAGTCACATACAAACTACTAACTAACAGTGAATAATATCATGAACATGCAAAAGCTTCGAGAATAACATACATGAAAATAGTTTCCCGAAACCCTTTTCTTAACAGTATTCGTGTGAAATCAAAACCAAGTAAATCTTGTGAGCTCATATGATAATCATGTTCTTATGAGTTCTTGTGAATTCTTGCGAGAGTTAGGATTCCTTGTGAGCATGCGAGATCTGAGTATGCATGATTTCTTGTGAACTTGTGAGACACGACTTCTTGTGAGTCCATGTATAGTGGGATTCCTTGTGAGCTTTGAAACGATCATAGAACACCAACCCAAAGTTTGGCCTTGTCACTTACCAACCCATAGTTTGGCCTTATCCATACTTGTGAACTTGTGAGATTTCTTTTACAAAAACCTTGTTTATGAACTTTATTAAATACATTTCTCATGAGAAATCATCGAATCATGCGAGACTTGTGAACATAGAGTGCATATAGTACTTGTGAACATCATGATAGACTTAGAAAGCTTGTAAACATTGAATCATATTCATAGAATTTCAATAGTAGTGATAGTTTACATCCCATATACAAATCATCATCCAATCATCCAAGAAATATACTGTGCATCATGGTTTTCTTAAAAAGAATAGCATAAGGTTAGATAGTGAAGTGTATCTACCTCAAAAAGGAAGTTTTTACACTTCTGTGAAATAAGAATCAAGCTTGAGGAAGCTTGGATGAAGCTTCAAGAAAACTGGAGTAGAAGTCCTCTTTCTCAAGAACACGGACAGAACTTTCCTTGGAGAATTCCAAGCTTGAGAATCACCTTAGGGATGAAATTCGAGCTTGAGCACACCAAAGAAGTGAAGCTTGAGCTTCTAGAACAAGGATTGAACCTTACTTCGAATTTAGGAAGAACACTTTGAAAATTATAGAGTTCTTCTTCTTCTTCTCTATCAATCTCTCTCTCAAATCTAATCTTAGGGTTTGAGTAAATCAAATCCACGAATTTCCCCTTCTATTTATGGGCCAATGGTTGCCAAAACCCTTTAATACCCTTCAAAAATATCCCCCAAGGTCGGTAACAACATTCGAGGTCAGTTGGGGAGGTTCTAGGCATTTCTTGGCCTATTTAGTTGACTGGATGATTCATCCAGTCAATTATATGGCTCATCCAATCGGCTGGATGCGTCATCCAATCGACTGGATGGTGCTCTGTTTTCCCGCTTTGGTATTTGGACCATAATTTTTAACTCAATGATCATATTTTGATGATTCAACTTGAGTTGGACTCTAAATTCAAATGGAAACAACTTTTATGTTTTGTACAAAGCCTAATTTTGAGTTCTAAATGGTCTAAATTGACCCACAAGTGGACTGGTCCTAGGATGACTGTCAGCAGACCAAAATTTGTAGCAGACCAGTTTGTGAAAATCTGACATTTGACCCAACTTTGACTCAAAATCTGAAAAAGTGGTAAACATGAACCTCGTAGAGGATTTTAATACCTTTCTAAAAATTTAGAATCACTCAATTCTGATCAGCAGTGAAAATTCTAGAGCTTCCTCAAGTTGAGGTTATGGTAAGACATCCACCCTCTTTGACACTTTAGAGTATTTTATACACTCGTTTTGGGTCCCAACCACACATACATCATTCCTTATGTTTCACACCAAATCAATACCATAACACTCCTTTTAAAATGAGATGCCTCATTCTCATTTAACCAACA
Organism: Tetracentron sinense; assembly: GCA_015143295.1. NCBI lineage: Eukaryota > Viridiplantae > Streptophyta > Magnoliopsida > Trochodendrales > Trochodendraceae > Tetracentron > Tetracentron sinense. The sequence continues at coordinate 23,491,105 of CM026563.1, read as the reverse complement.
CCAAGTTCACATAGAAGACCTTGGCTTTTACATACTCTGTTCACAAACACTATTCACACACTATTCACAGGCTATGAAAGCGAGATCCAGGGTTCTACATCCTCCCCCCTTTACAGAAATTTCATCCTTGAAATTAGGATGATCCTACATACATGAAAAAAAATACAAAACAACCAGCTTTACATGCACTATCAAAGTACTGCGCAAACAGATGAGGGTATTTCTCCCTTACTTCTGCCTCGCATTCCCAAGTAGCTTCCTCCGCAGAATGGTGTTGCCATTTCATAAGGACTAATGGGATGGTCTTCGTATGGAAGACTTGATCTCGAGGATCTAGGATCTAAGCTGGTTGCTCCACTAATGGAAGATCCTCTCGAATCTCCACAGGATCGAGATCAATAACATGCGATGGGTCCGACACATATTTCCTGAGCATGGAAATATGAAAAACGTTATGGAATGCGCCACTCTATAAGCGACCTCTCCTGAATGATCTTTACCCTATCTACGGTCTGCTCATCAACTCACGACCCAATACTTTTCCCTCACCAATCTCGTCCCAGTAAAGAGGAGCTTTGTAACTTCTCCCATACAAGGCCTTAAAAGGTGCCATCTGGATGCTCGCCTGGTAACTATTGTTGTAGGCTAACTCAATTAAAGGCAAATGATCCTCTCAACTGCCCTAAAAGTCTAACATGCAAGCTCTGAGCATGTCCTTAATCACTTGGTTCACCCTCTCGGTCTGCCCATCAATCTGAGGATGAAAGGCGGTGCTGAAATCTAAACGGGAACCCATAGCACTCTGAAAGCTCTTCTAGAACCTGGAAGTAAACCTCGAGTCCCAATCAGAAACAATGGTAACTGGTACCCTATGCAACCGAAGCACCTCCTTAGTGTACAAGGCTACAAGCTGGCTCATGTTGTACGTAGTCCGATAGGGTAGGAAATGTGCCGACTTTATCAATCGATCAACTACAACCCAGATAGCATCGGAGCCTCTTACCGTCCTTGGTAAGCAACTATGAAGTCCATCGAGATATTCTCCCATTTCCATTCCAGAATAGGGAGGGACTGTAAAAGACCTGCTGGTCTCTAATGCTTGGCCTTAACCTGCTGGCACACCAAACATCGAGAAACATACTCTGTGACTTCCCTCTTCATGTTTCGCCACCAGTAGTGCCTCTTGAGATTCTGGTACATCTTAGTACCCCCAGGATGTATCGTGTACTTGGATCAATAAGCCTCATCCAAGATCTCACTCCTCAACACCGCATTGGCAGAAACACATAACCTGCCTTTGAATGTGATGGCATCATCACCATTCAAAGCAAACTCCTGATTGCCACTGTTAACCGACTTGTCTCGGTAAGCAAGCAACTCTGCCTCCGAACTCTGGAACTCCTTAATCCAAATTAGGATATAAGGCTTGACCGTAAGATTAGCCATGACTGGCCCAAAAGCAAGCATTCTGAAACTAGTATCATGGTTCGCCATTTCCTCCAACATCTTTCACTCATGAACCATCATGTGAGCTAAGTGTCCGAAAGGCTCCTGCTAAGGGCGTCTGCTACAACATTTGTCTTACTCGGGTGGTACTGGATAGATAAATCATAGTCCTTTATGAACTAAACCCATCGACGTTGCCTCAGATTTAGATCCTTCTAGGAAAACAGATACTTCAAGCTCTTGTGATCCGTGAATGCATCAAGTTGTTCCCCATAAAGGTAGTGACGCGAAATCTTCAGTGCAAAGACAACTGCAGCAAGCTCTAGATCGTGTGTAGGATAGTTCTTCTCATGGTCTTTAAACTGTCGGGAAGTATAGGCAATGACCTTCCCGTGCTGCATGAGAACACATCCTAACCCGATAAGTGATGCATCACTGTAGACTACAAAACCACTGCTCCCAGATGGGACTGTGAGAACAGGGGTTGTAGTAAGTCTCTTCTTCAACTCCATGAAGCTTGCCTCACACTTCTCGCTCCAAGTAAACTTAGCATTCTTCCTCGTAAGATAAGTAAGCGGAACCGCTAAGCTGGAGAACCCTTCCACAAACCTCTTGTAGTACCCTGCCAGGCCGAGAAAACTGCGAATCTCGGTGACACTCTTCAGCCTCTCCCAATTCATCACTGCATCTATCTTCGCAGAGTCAACTGAGATACCCTCAGTAGATATTATGTGGCCAAGGAATGCCACCTTCTCTAACCAAACCTCGCACTTGCTCAACTTAGCATACAGGCTATGCTCTCGAAGAGTCTGCAACGTAAGACAGAGATCTCTTGCATGATCATCCTGTGTCTTGGAATACACAAGGATATCATCGATGAACACAATCACACATCGATCGAGAGATGATCTGAAAACCCAATTCATCAAATCCATGAATGCAGCCAGCGCATTCATCAGACCAAAAGGCATTACTAGGAATTTGTAGTGCCCATACCAAGTCTTGAAGGCAATCTTGAGAACATCTTTAGCCTTGATCTTCAACTGATGATACCCAAATCGAAGATCGATCTTCGAGAAGAACTTCTCTCCCTTAAGCTGGTCAAACAAATTGTCTATTCGAGGTAATGGATAACAATTCTTGATTGTGACCTTGTTTAGCTGCCTATAGTCAATGCACATCCGCATTGACTCATCCTTCTTCTTCACGAAGAGCACAGGAGCTCCCCATGGTGAAACACTCGACTGAATGAAGCCAAGGCCCTGTAATTCCTCTAACTGCTCCTTCAACTCCTTAAGCTCAATAGGGGCCATCCGCCCTAGAAATCAGAGCAGTGCCAGGAGTAAGCTCAATAGTGAACTTTATCTCTCGATCCGAAGGCAATCTCAGTGAAACCTCTGAAAACACATCCAGGAACTCACTCACTATCGGAATGGCTGAGGAGTCTCGCACCTCCAAACTCAAGAGACTAAGGGCAGTAAAGCGAGCAATATCTCTCCTCCGTATCCCTCGGAAGTGAAATGGCTTCGCACCCGCTGGCCTGAAGTCCACCATCTTCTCAAAGCACGTTACATGCCCATGATGAGTCGAGAGCTAATCTATCCTGAGAATGACATCAAAGTCCAAGTCTTGGAACTCAAGGATGATCAGATCGACTGGCAACTCATACTGCTCAACTTGCACAATACAAACCCAATACACTTTGACTACATCAACTGACTTGCCGAGCAGAGTCGAAATGGACAAATCCCAAGGTAATCGACTCGGCTCTGAGGCAAAGCCCTTAGCGAAGCTAGGCGAGACAAATGAATGTAATGATCCAGTGTCAATCAACACCTGCGCTAAGCACTCGCTGATGAGCAAGGCGCCTGAATATTTAAACTATCTTACGTCAATAAATTTCACTAGACACACATATTTTATAGGTAACATGTTGTACAAACATGTATATACATCACATACAGTCAATATTTCATAGATTAAACCACTGGAATTGAGCGTACCTTTCACAACATCATTTGATGCAAGTGCATCCTGCTTGGTCATGGCGAAAACTCGCCCCTAATTCGCCTGGCAAGGCGACTGGGTGGACCGTGGAGGTCTAGAAGCCTGTGAAGACCCCTACTGTGTTGTCAACCCAAGTGGAGGTCAGACTCCCTGAGGCTTGGCCTGCAACTACCTCTTCAAGAAATCCCTGATCACGTGGCCCTACTCACCACAATGGAAGCAACCACCCGAGAGTTTACGGCACTCTCCTGCCCTGTGTCTCTTGCCACACTCATCAAAGGAGAACGACGCTGAGGAAGTTGGAGGCTTATACCTAGGGGCCTGTGAAGTGGTAGAGCGAGGTGCCTGTGGGGCAAAAGGAGGCCTCTGAGCCTGCATAGGCTGAGAAGTCTGGAATGGAGCAATCCTGGCCCTCTTCTCAGGCGATGCTGAGCCACTTGGCTATCCTCTAGATATGCCTCTTCCAAAGCTACTGTCCCTCCTCTTGAGAAACTCTGCAGAATTTCTCTCAGCGATCTTTGCCTTCCCCACGATATCCTTCCAGGTCTCTACCTGGAACATAGAAACCTGATCCCCAATGGAAGACCGTAACCTGTCCTCAAAATTTCTGACTCGCATACCCTCCATGGCGATCAGATGTGGAGCAAACCTCGATAATCCAACGAATTTCACCTCATACTTGGCTACGCTCATCTCTCCCTACTCGAGGAGCACAAATTCTCTCACCTTCTGCTCCCTCATAAATCTGGGAAAGTACTAACACATCTAAGAACTCTCCCCATGTCCAGGGTATTCCTGCCTTAGCGACGTCCCTTTGTCTTTGGGTAGCTCTCCACCAATGTTCGGCTTCACCTTCCATCCTGAAGGAAGCCCACTCAATGCGTTGCTCATCAGTACAGTGGAATGCCCTGAAGATCTTCTCCAACTGCATGATCCATGTCTCTAAAACCAAGGGATCCAGCGTCCCATAAAAAGTAGGGGGCGCAGTCTTCGGAAAGCCTCTAGTCTTGAGGTGTGATGCACCGGAGGAGGTGCAGGGATAGTAGTAGCAGCAGCAGGCCTAGCTACCAGTATAGCTAAGGTCTCTACAATTGAGCTAAAGGCCTGAGCAAAGTTGGGCTGCTCACAGTCGGTCGAAATCTCTCCCTCAAACCTTCTGGTCTGGTAACCTCTACCTCGAACGCCACGTCTCATGGTAAAAATCCTGAGGACAATAGCGAAATGTCAAGCTCTTGAATACTGCAGTTCAATGAGCACTTAGTATTTTATATAAGCATCGTATACATTGGACTATACATAGTACTATAAACATACCGAGAAAATCCTAGAGATGCTAAGTTCTCAACTCAGCTAAAGAGTTAACCGGTTTCATGCTAAGACTAATTGACTAGTCCATACTTGGAACCTAAACTTCCTTAATTGACCTAAGGACTGGCTTGATACCCAATATTTCACGGTATCAACTTAAGTTATAAAGTTCATCTGAGTTCTAAGTTCAACTCCGAGAACGTGCTTCCGCTTAGAAGACGACTTAGTCTAAGGGAAACTATCCCTAGGCTCTGATGCCAAGTCTGTCGCAACCTAAAATAACCCCTAGGAGTTAGGGATACTATAGCTCATGACCGTTGTATCATACATCCATATGAAACATAAGGCATACTTACCATCCTGTCAGAGTACACAAGTTATAACACATAGCGGAAACAAAGCGGAAACAGTTTATAATAAAACACTCCTATCCTTAGGTTCAAGTCTGAACCAACATATCATATCCAAAAGATGGCGTGAACAAGTCCGCCTATCAACCTACAAAAATCTCTCTTCCTGGCTCACTCAGCAAAAATCAAAATCCGGTCACCAATCTAGTGCTCCCTCCTCCTGGTAATGATCCATGGTAAGCTCCAGCTCGTAGTACTCTTCCTCTATCCAAGGCTCCGAACCACAAACGTCGAAAGGAACACGTGTACCTGCCGAAGTCAATAATTCGGCTGAGAATGGAATACTCAGTCACACACAAACTACTAACTAACAATGAATAATATCATAAACATGCAAAAGCTTCGAGTATAACATACGTGAAAGTAGTTTTCCAAAACCCTTTTCTTAACAATATTCATGTGAAATCAAAACCAAAAAAATCTTGTGAGATCATGTGATAATCATGTTCTTGTGAGTTCTTGTGAATTCCTGCAAGAGTTGGGATTCCTTGTGAGCATGCGAGATCTGAGTATGCATGATTTCTTGTGAACTTTTGAGACATGACTTCTTGTGAGTCCATGTATAGTGGGGTTCCTTGTGAGCTTTGAAATGATCGTAGAACACCAACCCAAAGTTTGGCCTTGTCACTTACCAACCCATAGTTTGGCCTTATCCATACTTGTGAACTTGTGAGATTTCTTTTACAAAAACCTTGTTTATCAACTTTATGAAATATCTTTCTTGTGAGAAATCATCGAATCATGCGAGACTTGTGAACATAGAGTGCATATAGTACTTGTGAGCATCATGATAGACTTAGAAAGCTTGTAAACATGGAATCATATTCATAGAATTTCAATAGTAGTGATAGTTTACATCCCATGTACAAATCATCATCCAAATCATCCAAGAAATATACTGTGCATTATGGTTTTCTTAAAAAGAATAGCATAAGGTTAGATAGTAGAGTGTATCTATCTCAAAAAGGAAGTTTTTACACTTCTGTGGAATAAGAATCAAGCTTGAGGAAGCTTGGTTGAAGCTTTGAGAAAATTGGAGTAGAAGTCCCCTTTCTCAAGAACACGGACAAAACTTTCCTTAGAGAATTCCAAGCTTGAGAATCACCTTAAGGATGAAATTCAAGCTTGAGCACACCAAAGAAGTGAAGCTTGAGCTTCTAGAACAAGGATTGAACCTTACTTCAAATTTGGGAAGAACACTTTGAAAATCACAGTTCTTCTTCTTCTTCTCTTTCAATCTCTCTCTCAAATCTAATCTTAGGGTTTAAGTAAATCAAATCCACGAATTTCCCCTTTTATTTATAGGCCAAGGGTTGCCAAAACCCTTTAATACCCTTCAAAAATATCCCCCAAGGTCGGTTACAACATTTGGGGTCGGTTGGGGATGTTCTGGGCATTTCTTGGCCTATTTAGTCGACTGGATGGTTCAATTAGTCGATTAGATGGTTCATCCAATCGGTTGGATGCGTCATCCAATCGATTGGATGGTGCTCTATTTTCTCACTTTGGTATTTGGACCATAACTTTTGACTCGATGATTAGATTTTGACAATTCAACTTGAGTTGGACTCTACATTCAAAGGGAAACCACTTTCATGTTTTGTACAAAGCTTAATTTTGAGTTCTAAATGGTCTAAATTGGCCCACAAGTGGACTGGTCCTGGGATGACTGTCAGTAGACCAAAATTTACAGCAGACCAGTTTGCGGAAATCTGACATTTGACCCAACTTTGACTCAAAATATGAAAAAGTAAGAAACATGAACCTCGTAGAGGGTTTCAATACATTTCTAAAATTAAGAATCACTCAATTCTGATCAGCAGTGAGAATTCTAAAGCTTCCTCAAGTTGAGGTTATGGTAAGACATCCACCCTCTTTGACACTTTAGAGTATTTTATAATCTCGTTTTGGGTCCCAACCACACATACATCATTCCTTATGTTTCACACCAAATCAATACCATAACACTCCTTTTAAAATGAGATGCCTCATTCCCATTTAAACCAACACCAAGTTCACATGGAAGACCTTGGCCTTTACATACTGTGTTCACAAACACTATTCACACACTATTTACAGCACTATCACACACTATTCACAGGCTATGAAAGTGAGATCCGGAATTCTACAGGCATAGGACATCCAAACAAACCACCTGGTCCGTTGAATATCGGTACACTATCTACTGCAACATTTGAGCCAATACATGAAAATCCATGATACGAGAATTTCGCTCCCTCAGGATCAAAATCAAATATGCCAAACTCTCAGTTGTATCAAACTTTTGTCACTTCTGGACATGGTAAGGATTCAGCTTCAACTGAAGTTGAGAGAACTAAGATTCAGCCTCAAGCTAAAAGTTCTCCTCCTCCCAGGTTCATTCCCACATGCTACTAGTGTGGCGTGAAGGGGTCATACCCGACCTAACTGCAATGCCTTTAGGAGAAACCCCGAAATGGTTCATGGAATCAAACTCAACATCAAGGGAATGTCCAAAGGCAGATTCAAACCTTAGCTGAAAAGTCTAGGAGTTTGAGTGAAGAAGTGATGAAAATTGCTCAACTCTCTAGTACTCAACATGGTCATGACACTTCTTATGTTTATCATGAAGAAGGTAATAGGATGAACCAAAATTCTAGGGTATCTCAAAAGAGAAGGAAAAATAGGAGATCTAAACAGAAGAAGGTCACTCCTACAAAAGTCTAAATTCATTTATGTGAGAAAGGATGACCTAAAGTGCCTTATCATTCACACTGCTTTGAAAGCCCAAAATTCTGACATGTGGTATTTCGATAGTGGGTGTTCCAGACATATGACAGGTAACAAGTCCCTCTTCACTCAACTTGAGGAATGCTCAGATGGGACTATTACTGTAGAGCCCCGGACTTTTTCATGCTTAAGCATTTCACTTTCGTAGCCAATTTACCTTTAAAGTAGTATAATTAATAAATAAGGAAGAAATTAGAAATTCTGAAATGTTAGAAATGTTTCTTTTCGAAGTACGAACCCAACGCAAGTTGAATCGTCAAAATCCAACGAACGAGTCAAAAGATATGGCCAAAACAGTTTGGACCTGTAGACCACCAATCGCTCGGTCCATGGAGCGATCAATCGGTCCAAAACCGATCGATCGGTAGCTATCGATTGGTTGAAAATTTTGTATGGGAAAATTTTCCAGAGAGTTGATTTTTGGTCAAGAGCTCGGTCAACACACCGATCGCTCGGTAGGCAACCGATCGATCGGTCATAAACACCAATCACTCGGTCTTCGTGTTTTTGTAGAAATTTCATTAAGGGTGTTTTCATCTTTTGGGCGTTTCACTCTTTCCTCTTAAGGTTTGCCCGAGCCTTTAGGGCTCATTTACAACACTTAGAGACATTTGAGAGTTAAAGAAAGAGGAGAGGGCGATTTCTAACCTAGGGTTTCCATTTGGGGAAGAAATCAAAAGGGGTGAAGACTTAGATCAACCTCAAGCCCATTTTCTTCAAGATTCAGGCTCAAGAACTCGTGGAGCTCGTGTTCCAAGCTAGGGCAGTGCCTCACGAACGTTTTTGGAGGAGTTTTCTTCCTCATTGATCAAGGTCGGTACTTCTTGCTACCTTCCTAGTTATAGTTCATCTTTTCCTCCATGTTTCTTTGTTTTCCTTCATCTATACTTGTGCTATGAGTTAGGATGTGTGGATGTTGTGAATGGAGATGGAATGGGCGATTGGATGCCAATAGTTGTGTTATGATAATTGAAATGGGGAGAGCATTGTACCCATAATGAACAAACATGTATGATGGAATTATAACTCACCTAGAAAAGCATGTTGTAGGGTTAACAAATAATGAACATACCATGTTTGATGGAATGCCAAGGTGAATAAAATGAATATTAAATTAAGAAAATGCATGCTTAAAGTTTCTGGAAATTGTTTGGGTTATGATAGTGTGTTTTCACGCTTTCCCTAAATTGTTTAATTTGTTACTTTTTTAAATGATGATGTGCAATGTATTGTAAAATCCCCAAACATGTCATATTTAAATTCAATTGCAAGTATGCACACGACTTCCATGAGCACGGCATGCATGACATGATTTATCGTATTTTTAAGAACATGATTAGAGGTGGGACATATCCTCCGATATGTTTTACCTCGCTTTTCACAAAAAAACAAGAACAAACATTCCACGAGGGGTCTCCCCTCACTCACAAGTGCATAGCATAAAGAAGGGCCTCCCTTCCCTCGCAAGTACATACATATCATGAAGAAGGGTCTCCCTTCCCTCTCAAGTGCATCTCACAAGGATATCTCCCAAGTGTATCTCACAAGTAAGCACGCATGACACGCATGGCATGGCATGGCATGACACGTACAACACGCTCGACAAGATCAAGCAAGACAAACATTACAAGCTTTTAAAGCACGCCCTGATTTCAAGAGGTTTTATCGGCTTTTTACGAAATGCAAGCATGATTATAATTTGCTTTACTTCTTTGTATGACATGAATTGTTCCAGTTTTACATATATGAATTGCTTCTGATTTATGTATTGCCATTTTTATGCTATAACTATTGGTTTGTATTTGGTACCCGCTGAGTATTCCATGCTCAGCCGTACTTCTTATGTCAGCAGGTGATAGCGGAGCGGCTGCTCCTTTTGATGTTTGTGCTCCGAGCCCTTGGGTGGAGGAGGAGTACGTTGAGGAACCTTTAGAGGAACCTCCGATTGAAGGTTACTATTAGATGGTAGTAGATTCTGAGTGATGTAGCTGTGGGTGAGTTGAGAGAGATATATCCATGTATTTTGGTGGGCATGTCCGCACTTTCTTTTGGTTTCCTTTTTGTATAAACTTGGATCATGTATGTATATACATAGAGGTTTGTTAGACATCCGCTGTGTTTTGTTATATGTTTCCGCTATTATTGTCCTCTATTGTATATGCTCCAGGTCTTTTGCAAGTTATTTTGGTCAAGCAAGTTATAAAAGTCATGATTGGTCGTCCAAGATTCACTCTAACTCCTAGGGTGGGTTTTGGGTCGCGACAATTACTTTTGGCGATGGAAGCAAATCCTTTGTGAAAGGAAAATGTGTCATCCAAGCTCCAAGCATTCCTAAACTGAAGGATGTCTTATTTGTGGAAGGACTGAAAGCTAATCTAATTAGCATAAGTCAATTGTGTGATGATCACCATGCTGTCCACTTTACCAACAATAAATGTTTTATTGTGGATGGTAAAGGTATGTGTGTTTTGGAAGGGTCAAGAACCACTGATAACTGTTATGGTTTAATTCCAAGTGTGGGCTCTTCTAAAATTTGCAACAGGGCTAAAGCTGAGGAAGTAGAACCGTGGCACAGGAGGCTAGGTCACATGAATTTCAAATACCTAAGCAAACTCTCAAAACACGAGCGTGTGAGAGGTGTGCCTAAACTAGGGAAGCCCTCTACTGCTATGTGTGGGCCATGTCAAATTGGAAAACATATTAAAAACCCACACAAGAAGTCTTCGAATATCGCTACCTCACATCCACTAGAATTAATCCACATGGATCTCATGGGTCTTACCAGAACTGAAAGTCTATGAGGTAAACGATATAGCCTAGTGATCGTTGATGATTTCTCAAGGATGTCATGTGTTGCATTCATAAGAGAGAAGTTGGATGCTTTTGAGAACTTCAAGAGTATTTGCATGAGAGTGCAAAATAAAAAAGGATGCCCTATCACTCAGATTCGAAGTGATCATGGAAATGAGTTTTTAAACTCCAAGTACAATGAGTTTTGTGATGAATCGGGCATCAAACATGAATTCTCAGCTCCAATAACATCTCAGCAAAATGGTGTGGTGGAAAGAAAGAATAAAGTGCTTCAAGAGATGGCTAGAGTGATGCTTCACAGCAACAACCTCACTGCTCATTTCTGGGCTATAGCAGTTAGCACTGCATGCTATACTGTAAACAGAGTTTACACTAGGCCCGGAACAAGGAAGACACCTTATGAGTTGTGGAACAACAAGAAACCCAATGTCAAGTACTTTCGAGTATTTGGAAGTAAATGCTACATCCTTAGGGATAGAGAGTAATTGGGCAAATTTGACTCCCGTAGTAATGATGGGATTTTTCTTGAATATTTCACAAATAGTAGGGCATATCGAGTATACAACTTGAGAACCTCTACTATCATGGAGTCCATAAATGTGGTGGTTGATGACTCAAGATCTGAGACCATACAACTTGAGGATGACAACACTGAAGAAGGCGTGAAAATTCCTACATCTAAATCTGAAGATGAATCACCTTCAATGTCATCTCCTAAAAAATCTACACATCCTAGGGTTATGAGACCTCACTCCTCAACTGATATTATCAAAAACCTTGAAAGTGGAGTGAGAACTCGAAAACAAGTTGAACATGAAGTTAGCTACTTGTGCTATACTTCTACATTCAAACCCAAAATTGTAACTGAAGCTTTCACGGATGAACATTGGAGAAATGCTATGCAAGAAGAGCTAAATCAGTTTACAAGAAATGATGTATGGTTTTTAGTTTCTAGGCCTAAAGACACAAATGTCATTGGTACTAAATGGATTTTTAAGAACAAATCTAATAAAAATGGTAACATTGTAAGAAACAAGGCCAGGTTAGTTGCACAAGGATACACTCAGATTGAAGGCATCGATTTCAATGAAACCTTTGCTCCTGTTGCCCGGCTAGAGTCAATTAGAATTTTGCTAGTTGTTGTATGTCATCTAAAATTCAAACTTTTTCAGATGGATGTCAAGAGTGCCTTTCTGAATGGCATTCTTCAGGAGGAAGTCTATGTGGGACAACTAAAAGGGTTTGAGAATCCCAATCATCCTGATCAAGTTTATAGATTAAAAAGGGCTCTCTATGGTTTGAAGCAAGCACCCGGAGCTTAGTATGAGAGACTAACTACATACCTCTTAGAAAAGGGATTTTTGAGAGGGGGAGTAGACAGGACCCTATTCATTAAGAATATCAAGGATGATATGGTCATTGCTCAGATCTATGTTGATGATATTGTCTTTGGTTCCACATTAGACTCTCATGCTCTCTCATTTGCTGAACAAATGAAGAATGAATTTGAGATGAGCATGGTTGGTGAGCTGAATTTCTTTCTTGGTCTGCAGGTCAAACAAATGAACAATGGGATTTCTATATCCCAAACCAAATAGGCCAAAGACCTTATAAAAAAATTTTCCATGAGCTCAACTAAGCATACTCGCACTCCTATGAGCACCACCACCAAGCTTAGCAAAGATGCTTCAGGCAAAAGTGTCGACCAAACCACATACCAAAGTATGATTGGTAGTTTGCTCTATCTTACTGCTAGTTGTCTTGACATTGCCTTTAGTGTCGAAGCGTGTGCTCGCTATCAAGCAAGCCCAAAAGAGTCACACTTCTAGCTATCAAATGTATCATTCGATATGTAAGTGAAACTCTGTCTTTTGGCCTCTGGTATCCTTTTGATACTACTACCGTGGTTGTTGGATATTCTGATGTCGATTGGGTCGGAAATGCTGATGATAGGAAAAGAACCTCCGGAGGATGTTTTTATGTTGGAAACAGTTTAGTTGTTTAGCTTAGCGAAAAGCAGAATTTCATCTCCTTGTATACTGCCGTGGCTGAGTTCATTGTAGCTGACAGCTGTTGCACCCAACTACTGTGGATGAAACAGATGTTGCAGGACTACAGGATAGAACAGGGCACCATGACTGTGCATTGTGATAACACAAGTGCCATTAACATTTCCAAAAATTCCGTGCAATACTCTCACACTAAACACATAGATATTAGACACCATTTCATTCAGAAGCTTGTTAAGCAAAATGTTGTGACCTTGGAATATGTGCAAATTGAAACTCAACTAGCGGATATTCTTACCAAACCTCTAGACTCTCTTAGATTTGAGTTCCTTATGAAATCCATTGGTGTGTGCAGTATTGAGTGATTGAGTGCATTTTGATAGACTAGGTGATTTCATCTCCATATCTCTTCCTAGTACTCTTCCTCCGGTGTATATTATTAGCTTTTGATTTGTTTTTGTTGTGTTTTGTCTACTTTATTTCAGAAAAATCCAAAAATATTGAAAAATCAAAAAAACCCAAAAAGATTTTTATGTTTCCTTTTAGTTAGGCATATTGAAAAATTCAAAACAGTGAAAAATCAAAAATTCCAAAAAGAACTGTGTTTGAGTTAATTCTTCTATCTTGATATGCATGTCTCAATTTCCTTGTGCTCATAATGCTTATCCAAGATATGTTAGACATATATGCCCACGAAAGCCATTCCGGAATTGTATTTATCTATTTAATCAATAAATGCATATTTTACATTCACACATTGTCTTCTACATTGGGTAATATATCAAAAGTATCTCATTGGATGAGACTACTGTGTCTCTTAGGTAACATTGTAGGAAAACCATCCAATTAGTTGATAACTGATTGCTAAGGAGATATGGTTTTTCCGGTTCCTTGTAGACCTAAAATTGTTCTAAGTTAATCAAGATACATCTGGACAATGTATTCCTAATAACTTACACATTGTTAGTTCCATATGATGGAGTGATGAATCTCAATCACTGAAAGAAGGGTCTCTTGACTAAGATGTGGATATAAGTAAGAAGTACTTATATTGCAACTGGATCGCTCAGTGGATACCCTTAGAAATATACTGTCTTTATATTTAGGATAGTCCATTTGATAGATTTTCCTTAACCTGAGAGGTCAAAATCTTCTCTAGTATTTGCCTATATAGCTTTAATGTAGCCAATCGTCAATGTCCAACACACTGGACTAAATACGGGCTCATTGGGTTATGTACACTGTATTAGAAGAAGTGTGTGTATGCTCAACAAGGATTCCACTACTCTTACAGAGTAAATAATATTGACTTGATACTTGTCAAAAAATCGGACTTGAAAAACTCAGCGCTGGTATTTATCGATGAAATGGTTTTATTGAGGAGTTTATTTTCTAAATAAAAGAAATGTAATTAATATTATTATTTCTTTTAAAGAATTTCTAAAATGTTTTACAAGTCTAAGATTGACTAAAAGTATTAAAGAGAATGGGTTCTCAATATAAGCCAGGGATTAAAGACAGTATTAGATATTGTCCCGGAAGCTTATAATAATATTGGAAGTGGAGGGACGCATCTGTAAACAAATCTTGAGATAGAAATACCTGCAAGTAATTCTCTATTTTCTGGAGGTTAATCACATTGTGTTAATGGACATTAATTGTGATTGGTGGAAGTCTAGGGATATAGATAAAATTCTATAATCCTAATGGAGTACAGGAAAGGTGTTTCCTAGTAACAATGCTTTAACCAAAAGGTTGAGTACTTGGTCCCACAACCGGAAATAGGAGATCCCTTTAGATCCCACACACAAGGACTTTCTTAAAGTATTTAATTTAATTAAATTAATTAATTTCTCTAAGTAATCACTATATGTTATAGTGAAGCTCTAAAAGGTGGAATCATATTAGATGTGAAAAACCTAATGGGTAGGACCCATTGGGAATTATTTTAAAAGAATAATTAAAGTGACCAAAAAGGGTTTAATACCCTAGGGGGCATGTGGGGTGGGACCCACCTAGGGTGGGACGCCCACGCCATGAGGAATAATAATTGTTATTATTAATTAGTTTCTAATAATTAATATCCTTATTGGATAAGGTTAGTTAGTTAGTTAGAATTAGTTACTAATTAAAGATTCCTTGTTGGACAAGGATTCTATTAGTTTCTTGCTAATCAAGGAATCCTAATTGGATTAGGATAAGAATATGGTTAGTTGGTTACTAATAGATAAGATTAGTTTCTATTTTGATTAATCCTAATTAATTATGAAGAAATCAAATAGGAAACAAGGGTGGACATCCAACTTGATTAATCCTAATCCTAATAGGATTAGGATAATGATAAGATCCAAGATGGATCTATATATAGGGGTGGACATCCAACTTGTTGGACACTCAATAATTTCTAGATTTTTGGAAATCCCTCTCCTCCCTAAATCTCACGCCCCTCTCTCTCTCCTCCCAAGGTGTACGGTCACACATCCCCTCCCCTTTCTTCTCTTGTTTTTCTGGTTTGGAAATAGAAGAAGAATATCAAGGGTTTTTGTTTATCAAGAAAGGTTCTTTGTCGTGACCCAAAACCCACCCTAGGAGTTAGAGTGAATCTTGGACGACCTATCATGACCTACGTGACATGCTTGACAAACCATCCTGCCAAACACTAAGAGCAAATACATTAGAGGACATAAAAGCGGAAGCATAAACTAACATAGCACAGCGGAAGTCTAACCAAAACCCTATGTATATACATGATCCAAGTTTTGTACAAAAGAGAAATCAAAATAAAGAAGGTGTAGACATGCCCGCCAAAATACATGGGTATAAATCTCACATGCTCACCCACACTCACCGAGAATCCACCACCTAATAGTAACCATCTACATGAGGCTCCTCCACAAGTTCCTCAACATACTCCTCCACCCATAGGTCAAGAGCACAGATGTCAAAAGGAGCAACCGCTCCACTAGCACCTGCAGACATAAGACGTACGGCTGAGCATGGAATACTCAGTGGATACCAAATACTAACCAATAGTCATAGCATAATAGTCACAAATAAAGCAGGAAGAAATTCATATAATTGACAGGAAAAGTAAACAGTTTATAGTTCATGCTTGCATCATATCAAAGTCGGAAAAACTCTTGAAATCATTGTGTACTTGACTTGGCTTAAAATACTCTTTTCGTTTTTGAAAACTTGTCTTGTCATATTCTGTCTTGCTTGTCTTGTCGTGTTATGCTTGTCTTGTCATGCGTGTCATGTCATGTTCTTATTTATACTCATGCTTGCTTCCTTTGAAATTAACTTGCTCGTGTAACTTGTGAGATGCATTTGTGAGAGAGGGTGGTGTAGAACCCCCTCTTTTCAATGAGATGCACTTGTGAGGGAGGGGAGACCCTTCTTGTAATGAAATGCACTTGTTTTTGTGAAAAGCAAGGCAAAACATATCATAAGATATGTCCTACCTCTAATTATCAAGCCTTACGTTTGGCCTTGTTATGGTGTTCGTAAATCGAGAATAAGACCCTTGTCTTGGAAAACACCGATAAACCATGTCATGCATGCCGTGCTCGTGAAGTCGTGTACATGCTTTAGCTTGGAATTAAACGTGACATTTGAAATTCAATAATACATGAAACAATGTTCATTTCAACACTTAAATATTCATGACTAGGAGGGTAGCATAGGGTAGAGGTGATCCCTCTTGAAGAAAAGCTTCCAAGCTTGAAATAGGGAAGGTCCTTGCTTGAAGTGTAAATTCAAGCTTTAGTTGAGCTTCACCCTTCAATCCCAAGCTCCCTTGAGCAAAAACCCTAACTTTCCCTTCTCTTCCTTCTCTAATCTCCAAAAATGCAAGTTTGATGGATTTGGAAACCCTCAACCCCGAAATTGGGTTTTTTATATAAGAAAGAGGGTGGTCAAAGACCATCATACCCTTAATGATCTGCTTAAAATGACTATACTGGGCAAATTTGTGAAGGAGCAGTCGACCGGTCATAAGGAGCGATCGACCGATCCAAAAGACCCTCTCAGGAAAATTTTCCCATACAAAATTAGTGTGATAGCAGTTGACCACTGGGTAGAGCGATCGACCGGTAGGCGAGCGGTCGATCGGTCCTGCTAGCGGTTGAGCGGTAGGCTACTGGTCGATCGGTCCTGGGAGCGGTCGACCGATTGGTCTATGTTTTGCCCATTTTGTTGATTTTCCTCATTTTGGTAATTCGACCATAACTTTTGGCTCGTTTGTCGGATTTTGACGATTCAACTTGCGTTGGATTCTTCTTTTGAAGGGGAAAATTTCTAGCATTTTAGAATTTTCAAATTCTACTTTATTTATGGACCAAATTATCCCTAAGGTTGACTGATCTGCAAATGGAGTTCAGCAAACCGGATTTTTAACATATCCAACTTAGGAATCCCACTTCTTAACACAAGTTCTTTAAAATTTCTCATTTCATAGAAATGGGAGATTACAAAGGCTTAAAGCCTTGGCATGAGTTCCAACACATGGACAAAAGTTCCGGGCTCTACATCCTCCGCCCTTATAAAAATTTCATCCTCAAAATTTGGATGATACTAGCATTACAAAACCAAACAAAATTACATGGCACAACCAAAAGCCTATTCAAACAACTCTGGGTACTTTGCTTTGACTTTGGCCTCGTGCTCGCATGTGGCCTCTTCTCGAGCATGATGTTGCCATTGCACAAGAACCAACGGAATTTTCTTGTTGCGAAGCACTTGATCCTTCCGATCCAAAATCTGAATCGGCTTTTCAACTAGAGTGAGATCCTCTCGGATTTCCAACGGTTCCAAGTCTACGACATGCGAAGGGTCTGAAATGTATTTCTGGAGCATCGACACATGGAACACATTGTGGACTGCGTCCATATGAGTTGGAAGAGCCACCCGGCAAGCAACTTCACCAACTCGCGTGATAATCTCAAAGGGGCCGACGTACCGCAGACTAAGCTTGCCTCTCTTGCTGAACCTCATGATCCCCTTGCTAGGAGATACCTTCACAAAGACTTGATCCCCAACCTGGAATTCCAAGTCCCTACGGCGAATGTCAGCATAGCTCCTTTGATGATCTTGAGCAACTTTCAACCGATCTCGAATGATCTTGACCTTATTTGCGGTCTGTTCAATCAACTCCAGACCAAGTACTTTTATCTCTCCCACTTCATCCCAGTAGAGAGGAGACCTGCAACTTCGCCCATACAAGGCCTCAAATGGTGCCATCTAGATGCTCGCCTGGTAGCTATTGTTGTAAGCGAATTCAACCAAAGGCAAGTGCTCTTCCCAGCTGCCCTTGAAATCCAACATCCATGCCTGAAGCATGTCTTTGATGATTTGGTTTACCCTCTCGGTTTGTCCATCCGTCTGTGGATGAAATGCAGTGCTGAAATCAATTCGGGAACCCATAGTGCTCTGAAAGCTCTTCTAAAACCTAGATGTGAATCTTGGATCCTGATCTGATACAATGCTGACTGGCACCCCGTGCAACCGAACCACTTCCTTGATATACAATGCCACTAACTGGTTCAAGTTAAACGTAGTTCGATAGGGCAAGAAATGTGCAGACTTCGTTAAACGATCTACCACAACCCATATTGCATCAGAGTTCCTTGTCGTCTTTGGCAAGCCAATAATGAAATCCATGGAGATGTGCTCCCATTTCCACTCGAGAATAGGGAGAGATTGTAATAGATCCACCGGTCTCATGTGCTCTGCCTTCACCTGTTGGCACACCAAACACCGTTTCACATGCTCTGCAACATCTCTCTTCATATTTCACCACCAAAAATGCCTCTTGAGGTTCTGGTACATCTTAGTACCCCCAGGATGCATTGTATACTTCGAACGGTGGGCTTCATCCATAATCTCCCACCTCAACTCTGTATTGGCAGGGACACACAGCCTTCCCCTGAATGTGATAGCACCTTAGCTAGTCAGAGAAAATTCTTCACTACCCTTGGGAACTTCCTTGTCACGAAAAGCCAACAAGTCAGCATCTAAGGCCTGCAACTCTCGGATTCGATCTATGATGTACGGGCGAACTGTGATAATTGCCAAGACAGGACTGCGGACGGAATCATTAACACTGATGTCTAGATTTACCAAATCTTCCAATAGCTTCCATTCCCGCACCAACATGTGGGCCAACAACTCCGGAGGTCTTCTACTCAAAGGGTTAGCCACTACATTTGCTTTGCCCAGGTGTTATTGGATGGTGCATTCATAGTCTTTCAAAATTTACATCCAACACTGTTGCCGTAAATTTAGCTCCTTTTGGGAAAAGAGGTACTTGAGGCTCTTATGATCCATGAACACATAGAACTCTTCCCCATAAAGGTAATGTCACCAAATCTTGAGTGCAAACATGACCGCAGCAAGCTCCAAGTCGTGCGTGGGGTAATTCTTTTCATGCTCCTTTAATTGCCTTGATGTATAGGCAATGACCTTCTTGTGTTGCATGATAACACACCCAAGCCCAACGTGCAAGGCATCACTGTACACCTCATAACCACCATGCCCAGATGGCACTGTAATGACAAGGGCCGTGGTAAGCCTCTTCTTCAGCTCTGTGAAGCTGATCTTGCACTTGTCGCTCTATATAAACTTGGCATTCTTTCTAGTCAGATAAGTGAGCGGCGCTGCAAGGCTGAAGAACCCCTCTACGAATCTCCTGTAGTAGCCTACCAACCCAAGGAAGCTGTAGATCTCTATGACACTCTTGGGCCTCGCCCAACTCATGACTACCTCTATCTTCTTCGAATCTACCGAGATGCCTTCTGCAGAAACAAAGTGGCCTAGGAATGTCACTTCCTCCAACCAAAATTCACACTTAGTTTGGCATATAGCCTATGCTCTCTCAACATCTCTAGAGCTAGGTGGAGGTATCGCGCATGATCTTTCCGTGTCTGGGAATACACCAAGATATCATTAACGAACACAATCACACATCGATCCAAGTATGGTAGGAGCACCCGGTTCATCAAATCCATGAAGGCCGCCGGCACATTCTTGAGACCGAAAGGCATCACTAAGAACTCGTAATGCCCATACTGAGTCCTGAAAGCAGTTTTGGGGACATCTTCCACCTTGATCTTCAACTGGTGGTAACCGAACCGAAGATCAATCTTGAGAAAAATTTTGCTACCTTTAACTGATCGAACAAGTCGTCAATCCTAGTGTCGCGACCCAAAACCAACCCAAGGAGTTAGAGTGAATCCTGGACGACCTATCACGACTTATATGACATGCTTGACAAACCAACCCGCAAATTACCTGGAGCATATAAAGAGAGGATATAATAGCGGAAGCATAAACTTAACATAGCACAGCGGAAGACTAAACAAACTTCTAAGTATATATACATGATCCAAGTTGTACAAAATGAAATCACAAAAGAAAGTACGGACATGCCCGCCAAAATACATGAATATGCTCTCTCAAGCTCACTCACAGATCACTCAGAATCTACCACCTAGTAGTACTCATCTACATGAGGATCCTCCGTAGGTTCCTCAACATACTCCTCCACCCAAAGGCCAGGAGCACAGATATCAAATGGAGCAGCAGCTCCCTCAGTACCTGCTGACATAAACGTACGGCTGAGCATGGAATACTCAGTGTGTACCAAATGCCAACCAACTCACAGCATAACAATAACGAGATGTATAAAGCAAGAAGCAATTCGTATCATAATAGGAAAGTAAAATAGTTTATATTCATGTTTACATCACATAAAAGCCGATAAATCTCTTGAAATCATCGTGCACTTGACTTGACTTGAAAGTATTCTTTTCGTGCTTGAAAAATTTGTCATGTCTATCTTGCTTGATCTTGTCGAGCGTGTCATGTCATGCGTGTCATGCGTGCTTGCTTGGAATTTAAACATGCTCATGTAACTTGTGAGATGCACTTGGGACAGAGGGAAAACCCCTCTTTCAATGATATGCACTTGGGACAGAGGGAAAACCCCTCTTTCAATGATATGCACTTGATATACAACACATTCACATGGCATCCATCGCCCAACACCCATCTCCATCCATGCATCCCAACTCATAGCATTGTTATAGTTTAGGGAAAACAAAGAAATAAGGAAAGGAAAGAGGAAACCATAACTAGGAGGATAGAAAAAGGTACCGACCTTGAAGAAACGATGAAAAACCCTCCAAAACGTGCATGGAGTCGCTACCCTAGCTTGGAGAACGTGCTCCTCACGAGCTTGAATCGAGTACTTGAAGAAATCTGAGCTTGTGATGATCTAGGGTCTCAAACCCTTGATTCCTTCTCAAGTGAAAACCCTGGTTAGAATCCCCTTTTCTCCTCTCTCCCTTTCTCTCAAATACCCTAAGTATGGTGAATGAGACCCCCAAGACTCGGGCAAGCCTTAATAGGTAAGGGTGTAAAGCCCCAAAGATGAAAATGCCCTTAATGAAATTCTGCAAAACGCAATAGACCGATCGATCAGTGGTAAATACCGAGCGATGGGTTGCCTACCGAGCGACCGGTGTTTTGACCGATCGACTGGTCAAAAACAAGCTCTCTGGAATTTTTTCCCATACAAAAAAGTGCACCAGTCAATAGCTACCGATCGATCGGTTATGGACCGATCAAT
Source organism: Tetracentron sinense (assembly GCA_015143295.1). Lineage (NCBI taxonomy): Eukaryota > Viridiplantae > Streptophyta > Magnoliopsida > Trochodendrales > Trochodendraceae > Tetracentron > Tetracentron sinense. The sequence continues at coordinate 23,469,716 of CM026563.1, read as the reverse complement.
CGCTACATGGATCGAGCGATTGGTGCTCTTCAAATTTCTACATTGAGTCCATTTTTTCACCCATTCCTACTACTTGGACTTATCCTACTTCCCTTTTGACCTTTTTTAAACATGACCAGGACCCTTTCAAGGCTTTAGAATATTATTAATTATTTTATTTAATTAATTATAGCATTCTTGAAACAATTTCTCAAAGGTTTCAAATTCTCATTTCATGAAATTTGATATTACAAGGTATCATGCCTTGACACGCATTCTAGGTCATATACAAAAGTTTCGGGGTTCTACATCCTCCCCCCTTATAAAAATTTCATCCTCGAAATTTGGACAATATATGCATTACAAAACCAAAACAAAATTACATGGTACATACAAAAGCCTATTCAAACAACTCAGGGTACTTTGCTTTGACTTCGGCTTCACGCACCCATGTGGCTTCTTCCCAAGCATGATGCTGCCATTTTACAAGAACCAATAGGATAGTTTTGTTGCGAAGGGCTTGATCTCTCCGATCCAATATATGAACCGGCTTTTCAACCAAGTGAGATCATCTCGGATTTCCAACGGTTAAATCTATGACATGTGAAGGGTCCGTAATGTACTTCCGAAGTATAGAACATGGAAAACGTTGTGAACCGCGGCCATGTGAGGAGGAAGAGCTACCCGGTAAGAAACTTCACCAACTCGCGTGATGATCTCGAACGACCCAACATACTGAGGACTATGCTTGCCTCGCCTGCCAAATCTCATAATCCCCTTGCTAGGAGAAACTTTCACAAAGACTTGATCCCCAACCTGGAATTCCAAGTCCCTGCGACAAGTGTCCATATAGCTCTTCTGACGATCTTAAGCGGCTTTCAACCAATCCCGGATGATCTTAACCTTGTTCGCAGTTTGTTCGATCAACTCCGGACCTAACACCTTTCTCTCTCCTACCTCATCCTAATAGAGAGGAGACCTGCAGCTTCACCCATACAAGGCCTCAAATGGTGCCATTTGGATGCTCGCCTGGTAGCTATTGTTGTAGGCAAACTCAACCAAAGGCAAGTGCTCTCCCCAACTGCCTTTGAAATCTAGCATACAAGCTCAAAGCATGTCTTCGATAATTTGGTTCACCCTCTATTTGTCCATCCGTTTGTGGATGAAAGGCGGTGCTGAAATCAAGTCGGGAACCCATGGCATCCTGAAAACTCTTCCAGAACCTGGACATGAATCTTGGGTCCCAATCTGACACAATACTGACTGGCACTCCGTGCAACCGAACCACTTCCTTGATATACAGTGTGGCCAACTGGCTAGAATTGAAAGTAGTCCGGTAGGGTAAGAAATGCTCAAACTTTGTCAAACGGTCCACCACAACCCATATCGCATCTGAGTTCCTTACTGTCTTTGGCAACCCAACAATGAAGTCCATAAAGATGTGCTCCCATTTCCACTCGAGAATAGGGAGAGATTGTTATAGACCCGACGGTCTCAAGTGCTCTGCCTTCACCTGTTGGCACACTAAGCATCGTGCCACGTACTCTGCCACATCTCTCTTCATATTTCGCCACAAAAAATGCCCCTTGAGGTTTTGGTACATCTTCGTACCCCCAGGATGCACTGTATACTTCGAACGGTGGGCTTCATCCATAATTTCCCATCGAAGATCCGCATTGGCTGGAACACACAATCTTCCCCTGAATGTAATAGCACCTCAGCTGGTCAGAGAAAAATATTTATTACCCTTGGCAACTTCCTTGTCCCGGAAAGCCAACAAGTCAGCATCCGAGGCTTGATACTCTTGGATCAAATCTATAATGTACGGCCGAACCGTGATATTTGCCAAAACATGACTGCAGACGAAATCATTCACACTGATATCCAGATTAGCCCAATCTTCCAATAGTCTCCATTCCCGCACCAACATGTGAGCCAACAACCCAGGAGGTTTTCTACTCAAGGCATCCGCCACTACATTTGCTTTGCCCGGGTGGTATTGGATGGTGCATTCGTAGTCCTTCAAAAATTTCATCCAACGCCATTGCCGTATATTTAGCTCCTTTTGGGAAAAGAGATACTTGAGGCTCTTGTGGTCCATGAACACATAGAACTCCTCTCCATAAAGGTAATGGCACCAAATCTTGAGTGTAAATACGACTGCAGCAAGCTCTAGGTCATGTGTGGGGTAATTCTTTTCATGCTCCTTCAATTGCCTTGATGCATAGGCAATGACCTTCTTGTGCTGCATTAGTACACACCCAAGCCCCACGTGTGAGGCATCACTATACACCTCATACCCACCACTTTCGGATGACACCGTAAGGATGGGGACTGTAGTAAGCCGCTTCTTCAGTTCCGTGAAACTGATCTCGCACTCATCGCTCCATACAAACTTGGCGTTCTTCCTTGTCAGGTAAGTGAGCGGTGCTGCAAGGTTGGAGAAACCCTCTACAAATCTCCTGTAGTAGCCTGCCAACCCAAGGAAACTATGGATTTCTGTGACACTCTTGGGCCTCGCCCAACTCATGACTGCCTCTATTTTCTTTGGATCCACCGAGATGCCTTCCGCGGATACAATGTGGCCTAGGAATGCTACCTCTTCCAACCAAAATTCACACTTGCTCAGTTTGGCATACAGCTTGTGCTCTCTCAACATTTCCAAAGCAAGGTGAAGGTCTTGCACGTGATATTCCCATGTCTGAGAATATATCAGGATGTCATCGACAAACACGATCACACATCGATCCAGATATGGCCAGAACACCCAGTTCATCAAATCCATAAAAGTTATCGACGCGTTCGTGAGACCAAAAGGCATCACCAAGAACTCGTAATGCCCATACTAAGTCCTGAAAGTAGTTTTGGGAACATCTTCAACCTTAATCTTCAGCTGGTGATAACCCGATCGAAGATCAATCTTAGAGAAAAATCTCGCTCCCTATAACTGATCGAACAGGTCATCAATCCTAGGCAATGGATACCTATTCTTTATAGTGACCTTGTTCAACTACTGGTAATCGATGCATATCCGCATCGAGCCATCCTTCTTCTTAACAAATAAAACCGGGACACCCCACGGTTAGACACTAGGTCAAATGAAACCAAGGCCTTGCAATTCCTCCAACTAAGTCTTCAACTCCTTGAGTTCAATCGGGGTCATTCTGTACGGAGCCCGAAAGATGGGAGCTGTGCCTAGTGTAAGCTCAATCACAAATTCAATCTGCCTGTCTGGAGGCAACCCTGGTAACTCCTCTGGAAATACATCCAGAAATTCACTCACGACTGGAATAGTCGAAGAGTCCTTTGCCTCGGGGGTTCGCTAGGCTCAACACCGCAAAGCGGGCGATATCTTTACTTCTCAACCCCCGAAAGTGAAATGGCTTCCCTTCCACCGGCTTGAAGAGTACCATCTTCTAAAAGCAAGCTACATGCCCATGATGAGCTGCTAACAAATCCATCTGCAAGATAACATCGAAGTCCTAGAATCCAAGGACAATGAGATCGACTACCAATTCATGGCTTCCAACTTGGACTGTACTGCCTCTAAAAATGCTATCAGTCACTACCGTCTTGCCGAGAGGAGTCGAAATGAATAACTCCGGTTCCAATTGACTAGGCTCCATAGAAAAGCCTTGGAAAAAACTCGATGAGACAAATGAATGGGTAGACCCGGTGTCGATCAACACTCTAGCCAAACATTCATTGACTGGTAAGGTTTTTGAAATTTTAACTAGCTAAGTCAATCCATGCATCAACATCATATGTATAGATATATAGATATATAACACACCACGTACGTACACAAGGAATAAGGCATAACATGGCAATCGTGGGTAATTGAATAACTTTAAACGCGTACTTTGCAGTACATCGTCAGATGCAAGTGCATCACCCTCTATCAAGGTAAACACTCGCCCCTGGTTTGCCTAGCGAGGCGAAGGTGTAGACTGGGTACACTAGGAAGACGCCTAGTATGATCCTGCTGGGTGTGCTGGGGGCCTAATTCCCTGAGACTGGCCTGACAAATGCTGACTAGAGCAATCCCTGATCACATGGCCTTAGCGACCACAATGGAAACATCCACCCGATGCCCTTCGGTAATCTCTTGCCGGGTGCCTTCGGCCGTATGAAGTGCAGACCTCGTGTGTATAGGTCGAAGGGGCCGGAGGTGAAGCGTACCTCGCCACCTGAGGTGTAACTGGCCATGGAGGTAAAAGAGCCTAAGGTTGTGGCGCCTGAGGCATGTACAGCCGTGGAACTGGAGGCGCATAAGATGGCCTCATCAGTGGTGCTGGTCACGCATACTGAGGTGGCACTGGCCAAGTGTATGGGTGAGGGCCGGTCCAAGCCCGCCTCTCTGGAGGTGCTGAACTGCTAGGTTGGCCTCTCACCAAGTCTCTCTTCTTGGACACGGCCTCAGAATTGGCCTCAATTAACAAGGCCTTGTCTACTACCTCAGGGTAGCTAGCATGCCTAAAAGCTGAAACTTTCTCCATAATGACATCCTTGAGCCCTTGCTCAAACCTTCTCACCTTCATTGCCTCAGTGGCAACCATGTGAGTCGCGAAGCATGATAGCTCCGAGAACTTGGCCTTATAAGCGGCCACAGTCATCGAACCCTGCTCTAGGTTGATGAATTCTCTCTCTTTCTTTTCCCGTGCTCCAACCGGAAAGTATTTCTTATAAAAAGTGTCCTTGAACTCTTCCCAAGTCCAGGGTGACCCTGTATGGTCAAATCCCGAGTCCTCAAGGTGGACAACCACCAGTGGTGTGCCTCACCCTCTAGCATGAAAACTGCCCATGCTACTCTATCCTCCTCTGTGGGTGAGAGGACTGTAAAGATTTTCTCCAACTGGAGAATCCATGCCTCTGCAGCAAGAGGGTCCACACTCCCATGGAATGATGGAGGCCTCAGTCTCCGAAATGCCTCAACCCCAACTGTAAGATGTACTGGAGCTGCGGGTGGTGGAATAGGTGCCACTGATGATGGTATAGTCTGTCAAGCCACTAGTATGGCGAGTGTCTCAGCAATAGAGCCTAAGACCTGAGAGAGGTCCAGCTGCTCATCCTCATCCCATGAAGAAGAGGAAGCTCTGGTGTGTGGCCCATGACCCCGTGTGCCCCGCCTCATGACTAAAGTCCTAAGAACAATAGCACCACATGAGTCTATCTTGAAACCACAATTTATTATAATTCCATTTCACAATAATTCAATTTGTATTAATTTTATAGTACCGATATACATCACATCAAGTTATCAGAGTATTTATAATATTATACTTTGGTGTTCTAGCGTCCCTAAGACCCGCACGTGGTTGAAACAACCCTTTAGACTAACACTAAAGTTTAGTCTTCACTTAGAACATAACTCGCTTCCGACTTACTTCCTTCCCAACTTGTTTCCTTCCATATGCTCTTGTCAAGCTGTGGTACTAGATTCTAAGTGACCCTAAAGACCTAAAGCCTAAGCTCTGATACCACTTCTGTCGCGACCCGAAACCCACCCTAGGAGTTAGAGTGAATCTTGGGTGACCTATCACGACTTACATGACTTGCTTGACAAACCAACCTGCAAATTACCTGGAGCATATACAGAGAGGATATAATAGCGGAAGCATAAACTTAACATAGCACAGTGGAAGACTAAACAAACCTCTAAGTATATATACATAATCCAAGTTGTACAAAATGAAATCACAAAAGAAAGTGCGGACATGCCCGCCAAAATACATGAATATACTCTCTCAAGCTCACCCACAGATCATTTAGAATCTACCACCTAGTAGTACTTGTCTACATGAGGCTCCTCTGTAGGTTCCTCAACATACTCCTCCACCCAAGGGCCAGGAGCACAGATATCAAATGGAGCAGCAGCTCCCTCAGTACCTGCCGACATAAACGTACGGCTGAGCATGGAATACTCAGCGTATACCAAATGCTAACCAATAGTCACAGAATAACAATAATGAGATGTATAAAGCAGGAAGCAATTCATATCATAACAGGAAAGTTAAACAGTTTATATTCATGCTTGCATCACATAAAAGTCGATAAATCTCTTGAAATCATCGTGCGCTTGACTTGACTTGAAAGTACTCTTTTCGTGCTTCAAAAACTTGTCATGTCTATCTTGCTTGATCTTGTCGAGCATGTCATGTCATGCGTGCTTGCTTGGAATTTAAACATGCTCATCTAACTTGTGAGATGCGCTTGTGAGATGCACTTGGGAGGGAGGGGAGACCCTTCTTTCAATGATATGCACTTGAGAGGGAAGGGAGACCCTTCTTTCAATTATATGCACTTGTGAGTGAGGGGAGACCCCTCATGAAAGGGAAAGAAATGTAAACTCCCTCCTATTCAATGTTTGTTCTTCTCCTCTTGTCAAAAGTGAGGTAAAACATATCGTAAGATATGTCCCACCTCTAAACCTTATTCTTGAAAACGCCGGTAACCCATGTCATGCATGTCGTGCTCGTGGGATCGTGTACATGCTTTCATTTAGAATTAAATATGACATTTGGGATTTCAACAATACATAGAATATCATAATTTTAAACAAGTAAGTATTCATGTCATTTAAAGAAAGCAATTAATCACACTATCATAAACCCTAGCAATTTCATACGCTTTTAAACATGCATTTCTTGATTTACAACTCATTTTCTTCACCTTGGCATTTCATCAAGCATGTGGTGTGTACATGATTTGTTAAGGCCTACACCATGCTTTTCTAGGTGGGTTTATGTTCACAACATACATGTGTGTTTATTATTGGTACAATACCCTTCCCATTCCATTCATCACAACACATTCACATGGCATCCATCGCCCAACACCCATCTCCATCCATGCATCCCAACTCATAGCATTGTTATAGTTTAGGGAAAACAAAGAAATAAGGAAAGGAAAGAGGAAACCATAACTAGGAGGATAGCAAAAGGTACCGACCTTGAAGAAACGAGGAAAAACCCTCCAAAACGTGCATGGAGTCGCTACCCTAGCTTGGAGAACGTGCTCCTCACGAGCTTGAATCGAGCACTTGAAGAAATCCGAGCTTGTGATGATCTAGGGTCTCAAACCCTTGATTCCTTCTCAAGTGAAAACCCTAGATTAGAATCCCCTTTTCTCCTCTCTCCCTTTCTCTCAAATACCCTAAGTACGGTGAATGAGACCCCCAAGACTCGGGCAAGCCTTAATAGGTAAGGGTGTAAAGCCCTAAAGATGAAAATGCCCTTAATGAAATTCTGCAAAACGCGATAGACCGATCGATCGGTGGTAAATACCGAGCGATGGGTTGCCTATCGAGCGACCGGTGTTTTGACCGATCCACTGGTCAAAAACAAGCTCTCTGGAATTTTTCCCCATACAAAAAAGTGCACTAGTCGATAGCTACCGATCGATCGGTTATGGACCGATCGATTACTACATGGACCGAGCGATCGGTGCTCTGTAAATTTCTACACTGAGTCTATTTTTTCACCCATTCCTACTACTTGAACTTATCCTACTTCCCTTTTGACCTTTTCTAAACATGACTAGGACCATTTCAAGGCTATAGAACATTATTAATTATTTTATTTAATTAATTATAGCATTTTTGAAACAATTTCTCAAAGGTTTCAAATTCTCATTTCATGAAATTTTAGATTACAAGGTATCATGCCTTGACACGCATTCTAAGGCATATACAAAAGTTTCAAGATTCTACACCTAGGCAATGGATACCTATTCTTTATCGTGACCTTGTTCAACTGCCTGTAGTCGACGCACATCTGCATCGACCCATCCTTCTTCTTGACACCGGGGTACCCCACAGTAAGACACTTGGTCGAATGAAACCAAGGCCTTGAATCTCCTCCAATTGAGTCTTCAACTCCTTGAGTGAAGGGCCATTCTATACGGAGCTCGAAAGATGGGAGCTGTGCCTGGTGCAAGTTCGATCACAAATTCAATCTCCCTGTCTAGAGGTAATCCTGGCAACTCCTCTGGAAATACATCCAGGAATTCACTCACGACTGGAATAGTCGAAGAGTCTTTTGCCTCGGGGTTCGCTAGGCTCAACACCGTAAAGTGGGCGATATCTTTACTTCTCAACCCCCGAAAGTGAAATGGCTTCCCTTCCACCGGCTTGAAGAGTACCATCTTCTCAAAGCAAGCTACATGCCCATGATGAGCTGCTAAACCAATCCATCCCCAAGATAACATCGAAGTCCTGGAATCCAAGGACAATGAGATCAACTGCCAATTCATGGCTTCCAACTTGGACTGTACTGCCTCAAAAAATGCTATCAGTCACTACCGTCTTACCGAGAGGAGTCGAAATGAATAACTCTGGTTCCAATTGACTAGGGTCCATAGAAAAGCCTTGGGAAAAACTCGGCGAGACGAATGAATGGGTAGACCCAGTGTCAATCAATACTCGAGCCAAACATTCATTGACTAATAAAGTTCCTGAAATTATAACTATCTAAGTCAATCCATGCATCAACATCATATGTATAGATATATAGATATATAACATGCCATATACGTACACAAGAAATAAGGCATAACAAGACCATCATGGATAAATGAATAACTCTAAATGTGTACCTTGCACTACATTGTCAGATGTAAGTGCATCACCCTCTGTCAAGGCGAATACTCGCCCCTGGTTCACCTGGCAAAGTGGAGGTACAAATTGTGTAGGCTAGGAGGACGCCTGGTATGATCTTGCTGGGCGTACTGGGGGCCTAATCCCCTGCGACTGGCCTAGTAAGTGTAGACTAGGGTAATCCTTGATCAGGTGGCCCTGACGACCACAGTGGAAACATCCACCTGATGCCTTCCGATAATCTCCTATCGGGTGCCTTCGGCAGCAAGACGTGTAGACCTCATATGTGTAGGTCGGAGGGGCCGGAGGTGGAGCATACCTCACTGCCTGAGGTGCAACAGGTCATGGAGCTGGAAGAGCCTGAGGTCGTGGTGCCTGAGGCGTATACTATCGTGGAGCTGGAGGCACATAAGATGGCCTCTGCGGTGGTGCTGGCCATGCATACTGAGGTGGTGCCGGCCAAGTGTGCTGATAAGGGCCAGTCCGGGCCCGCCTCTCTAGAGGTGATGAACTGCTGGATTGGCCTCTCGCCAAATCCCTCTTCTTAGACACAGCCTCTTAGTTGGTCTCGATCAATAAGGCCTTGTTCACCACTTCTGGATAAGTGACGTGCCTGAAGGCCGATACTCTCTCCATAATGATGTCTCTGATTCCTTGCTTAAGCCTTCTCGCCTCCGTAGCGATCGTGTGGGTCGTGAAGCATGATAGCTCCGAGAACTTGGCCTCATACACGACAGCAATTATAGGACCTTGCTCGAGGTTGATGAACTCTCTCTCTTTCTTTTCCCGAGCCCCAACCGGGAAGTACTTCTTGTAAAAGGTATCCGTGAACTCGCTCCAAGTCCATGGTTGACCTTGCCTGGTCAATTCCCGAGTCCTCAAGGCAAACAACCACCAATGGTGTGCCTCACCCTCTAGCATAAAAACAGCCCACGCCACTCTTTCCTCTTTAGTGGGCGAGAGGACTGCGAAGATCTTCTCTAACTGGAAGATCCAAGCCTCTGTAGCAAGAGGGTCCAAACTCCCATGGAATGCTGGAGGCCTCATCCTCCTAAATGCCTCAACCCCAGCTGTACGATGTACTGGAGCTGCAGGTGGTGGAGTGGGTGCTGCTGATGATGGAATAGCCTTCCTAGCTGCCAGTATGGCGAGTGTCTTTGCAATAGAGCCTAAGACCTGAGAGAGGTCTGATTGCTCATCCTCATCCCGAGAATAAGAGGAAGCTCTAGTGTGTGGACCGCGACCCCGTGTGCCCCACCTCATGACTAAAGTCCTGAGAACAATAGCACTACATGAGTCTAACTTGGAATCACAATTTATTACAATTCCCTTTCACAATAATTCAAGTAGTATTATTTGTATAATAGTAATATACATCGCATCATAACCATCATTTTTAAATAATAAACTTAGTGTTCTAGCGTTTCTAAGACCCGTACTTAGCTAAAGCAGCCATTTTTTTTTTACTAAGACTAAAGTTTAGTCTTACACTTGGAACATGACTCGCTTCCGACTTACTTCCTTCCCAACTTGCTTCCTGACATATGCTCTTATCAAGTCATGGTACCATATTCTAACTGACCCTAAAGACCTAAAGCCTAAGCTCTGATACCACTTTTGTCGCGACCCAAAACCCACCCTAAGAGTTAGAGTGAATCTTGGAAGACCTATCATGACCTACATGACATGCTTGACAAACCATCCTGCAAAACACTCGGAGCAAATACAATAGAGGACATAAAAGTGGAAGCATAAACTAACATAGCATAGCGGAAGTCTAACCAAAACCCTATATATATACATGATCCAAGTTTTGTACAAAAGAGAAATCAAAAAGAAGGTGCGGACATGCCCGCCAAAATACATGGGTATAAATCCCACATGCTCACCCACACTCACCGAGAATCTACCACCTAATAGTAACTATCCACAGGAAACTCCTCCACAGGTTCTTTAACATACTCCTCCACAACCCATGGGCCAGGAGCACAGATGTCAAAAGGAGTAGCCGCTCCACTAGCACCTGTAGACATAAGATGTACGGCTGAGCATGGAATACTCAGCGGGTACCAAATACTAACCAACAGTCATAGCATAATAGTCACAAATAAAGCAGGAAGCAGTTTATATAATTGACAGGAAAAGTAAACAGTTTATAGTTCATGCTTCCATCATATCAAATTTGGAAAAACTCTTGAAATCATCGTGTACTTGACTTGGCTTAAAATACTCTTTTCATGTTTGAAAACTTGTCTTGTCATATTGCTTGTCTTGTCGTGTCATGCTTGTCTTGTCATGCGTGTCATATCATGTTCTTGTTTGAACTCATGCTTGCTTGCTTAGAAATTAACATGCTCATATAACTTGTGAGATGCACTTGTGAGAGAGGGTGGTGTAGAACCCCCTCTTTTTAATGAGATGCACTTGCAAGGGAGGGGAGGCCCTTCTTTTGATGAGATGTACTTGTGAGGGAGGGGAGACCCCTCTTGTAATGAGATGCACTTGTTTTTGTCAAAAGCAAGGCAAAACATATCATAAGATATGTCCTATCTCTAATTATCAAGCCTTACATTTGGCCTTGTCATGGTGTTCGTGAATCAAGAATAAAACCCTTGTCTTGGAAAACACAGATAAACCATGCATGTCGTGCTCGTGAAGTCGTGTACATGCTTTAGCTTGGAATTAAACGTGGCATTTGAAATTCAAAAATACATGAAACAATGTTCATTTCAACACCTAAATATTCATGCCGTGATAGAAAGCGAAGAATCACACTATCATAAACCCTAAAAATATCCATATGCCTTAAATCATGTTTTTCTTGATTAATGATTCATCCAATCCATCCATCATCCATTGTATGTTCATTATTTTGTGAAATACCCTTCCCATTTCATTCATCACATCATCCATATGGCATCCATCGCCCAACATCCATTTCCACACATACAATCCATCTCATATTGTGTTCATAATTTATGGGAAAACAAAAATAAAGAAAGGGGAAAGGGAAAGACATGACTAGGAGGGTAGCATAGGGTACCGACCTTGAAAGGAGATGAAAACCCTTGATTGAAGCTCCCCAAATCAATAGAGGCGATCCCTCTTGAAGAAAAGCTTCCAAGCTTGAAATAGGGAAGGTCCTTGCTTGAAGTGTAAATTCAAGCTTTAGTTGAGCTTCACCCTTCAATCCCAAGCTCCCTTGAGCAAAAACCCTAACTTTCCCTTCTCTTCCTTCTCCAATCTCTAAAAATGCAAGTTTGAGGGTTTTGGAAACCCTCAACCCCGAAATTGGGTTTATATAGAAGAAAGGGGGTGGTCAAAGACCATCATACCCTTAATGATCTGCTTAAAAGGACCAAACTAGGCAAAATTCGTGAAGGAGCGGTCAACCGGTCATGAAGAGCGATCGACCGGTCCAAATGACCCTCTCTGAAAAATTTCCCCATACAAAATTAGTGCGATAGCGGTCGATCGGTGGGTAGAGCAATCAATCGGTTGGTGAGTGGTTGGTCAGTCCTACTAGTGGTCGAGCGGTAGGCTACCGGTCGATCGGTCCTAGGAGCGGTCAATCGGTTGGTCTGTGTTTTGCCCATTTTACTGATTTTCCTCATTTTGGTAATTCGGCCATAACTTTTGGCTCGTTTATCGGATTTTGACGATTCAACTTGCGTTGGATTCTTCTTTCGAAGGGGAACATTTCTAGCATTTTAGAATTTCCAAATTCTGCTTTATTTATAGAACAAATGCCCCCAAGGTTGACTGATCCTCAAATGGAGTTCAGCAAACCGGATTTGTAACATATCCGACTTAGGAATCCCACTTCTTAACACTTAAGTTCTTTAAAATTTCTCATTGTCATAGAAATGGGAGATTTCAAAGGCTTAAAGCCTTGGCACGATTTCCAACACATGGACAAAAGTTTCAGGGCTCTACATTCCTGATCAATAAAGATTGGATCTTTATTTTAAGATCCTAGAGCTGGAAATTTGGAAGGGCCATTAGCTTCCATTAGATGCATACTTTCAAGATATACTTAACAATTTCAAAGTTGCAAAGGTGATTGTGATTTCAACTTCATAGAATTAAAATCAATTAGAATCTTAGTCAGATCTTGGGATTTGATGTATGTCCCTCAAGAACTGTTTTTCTAAAATTAAAAAGAGGCATACTTTCAAGATATACATATTGCATAGAATTAACTTCATGAGGATATCATACCTACCAACTCTTTTGGGAGATTGAAAATAGACTATCTTGCTAAATACAGTTGAAAATTTGGCTTACACTGTTGCACAATCACATGCACATGCACTCTGACTGACACCTGCAGATGGTACATATCCCTATGTATAGGTGATGACATTATCCATGATGGTTCTTTAGGTTGATAAAGTTTTTTTTGACCATGAAGTTACCATCCATTACAATGTGCCCCTACTTAAAAATTATAGAATGGAAAGGGCTACCTCTGGGATAGAGTGAAAGCCACTATTGGATGTAAATAGTATGAAATGGCTAACTAGGCAGACAGTAGGTATCTTTCTGGGTCACTAGAGTGAAAGCCCCTACTGCCAATAGCTAGGGCTACCTACCCAATTAGTGTGAAAGCCGCCACTGTATTCAAAATTCCAAAAGAATAAGGCTGGAAAAAGAATTTCAAAAACAGCAACACAGCAACTATTATGTACACACAAGTTGAATAAGGGTAAAAATAACACATCAAAAATTCTCAAATCTTTTGGATTACGCTAAGTATGTCTTTCAGTATTTTTCAAAGCCTTTTGTCCCTAAAATGCAATAATGTCATTCTCTGTCTAAGGGTGCATACCTCTAAAGGAGTCAAGTCAAAAATTTCACCTCAAGCCTGTGTGACTATGTATTGATCTCTCCTATGATTAGTGTCAATGGACATATCCTCATTTAGTCATCATTTCATGTCACACTATCTTGGAAAAATTATTATTTAATCTTAGAAATTCACACAGGCTTGCATAGGTTTTCGAAAATAACAATTTGAAAAGTTTTAAGTGTGAGGGTGTGAAAATTTGTTTGGGAAAGTTTTGAATGTGTAGAGGCTTTTCCAGCTCTCTAGGTTGATGATTTTTAATCCCAAAAGATTATCCATAATCTGCAAAAAGTGAGGGGTTTTCCAAAATGTGAAATTTTCATTTTGGGAAAATTAGGGGTAGTGGGTCGACCGAACCCAAGTTCGGTCGACTGAACTGCATGACTGATTTTTTTTTTCAAACCCTAAATCATTATAGTGGGTCGACCGCCTCTCTCTTTCCCTCTTTTGCTTTGTCCACAACCACTCTAAGCTTTTCCACAGCTGCTCCAAGCCCTTCTACAATGATCCACGATCATAGTTGGTGCTCCAAGCTTGTATTCAAAGCTCCATGATCATTCTTAAAGCTCCACGCCCGTATTCTTTGCTCCAAGTTCGGATTCAGAACTCCAAGATCTCATTCCGAGCTCCACAATCCTCTTCAGTGCTCCAAGCTTATCTTCTCGGTAATCCCCTTGCCTTATTCTCTTGTTCATTTCGATTTAGTGTCATGGATCTTGAAGTTCTTCTCCTCATCATCTCGTTTCTAATGGCAGGTGGCTCTAAGCAGCGCCTCAACTCCGATCATGATGAGGATGATGATCAAAATCTTGAAAACTCTGAGGAACAATCCTATGAGGCTGGTCATGGGATTCATGTTGGCCATCCCATTTGCTCTAAGGCCTCACAACCCTCGACTACTCAAAAGCAAGCCGTGGGTACCTCCACCTCTCGGCCATTTGCCAAATCCAAGGGAAAATAAAAATTCCCACTTCTCGTGAGCCTGAAATTGAGCGATTTTGAAACCCTGGGTGTGAAATTCTTTACAATACTTATCTGAAATTCAAGGCAGTCACAATTGAGAGGGGAACTCTCATTTCAGATTTCTCCCAACCGGGGTTTATTGATATGATTACCTCTCGAGGATGGTTTAGCCTTCTGAACTTGTCTGGCCACGCCAGTTTAGACCTTGTTAGGGAATTTTATGCAAACATTTACTCCGCAAATCCTCGCAAATTCTTTTTCAAAACAAAGGTTCGAGGCAAGAAATTTGACATCAATCCGGATGTAATTGCCTTTCTCAATGGAGCACCTCGAGTTTCAGGGGCCTATTATCCTTATCTGTACCCCACTGATGAGGATAAACATGATTTGGATATGGTGGCCAGCACTTTATGTGATGACCCTACTCAAAAAATTAAGGCCTCATCCTCATCTGCCTCACTCCAGTCTCTCCTATCTTCCCCGTTTGTTCCATCTCATCATGTGCTATAATATTCATCCACAGATTCACACTACCGAACTGGGAACTAATAGTGTAGGCACCCAATTTTTACACCCCATCTAACCATAGTTAAAGTCTATTAACTATGGTTACCCTCTTCCGAATCCCTCACACCCTAGGTAAGCCTTTAGTTAGCCTTATGACTCACCCTAAGTCAAACCCTAGAAAACCCTAGAACCAAAACCCTAACCCTAGGTAAACCCCAGCAAACCCTAGCTACACCCTAGGTAAAGACTCAACCCTAGTTCAAATCCTAGGACCTATCCCTGGTTTAACCATAGTTGAACTCCAGTACAAAAACCCATGTCAAGATTTAGCCCTAGGTATCCCTAGCCTAACCCTAGAAGCCCTTAGGGCTTAAACCCTAAGTCCTTGGCCTCCAAGGCCTAACCCCTGAAGCAGGGCCCTTAAAGCCCAAAAACCTTAGAACAACCCCCCATACCTGTTTGTGCTGGGCTAAGCCCAATTCAAAACGAAATCCCTTATTTTCGGTACAGAGTTTACCGATAATTCAAAATCAGCCTGTTCTTATATTGTCGATAGACCTGCTACTAACAATATGCAAGTTCTGAGTTCGCAGTCTGCGAACACCCCTGCACACTCAACCCTCACCTCCATCTCTCCCTTCAGGCCTCTTACTCGACCTACTTTGGGTCCAATACCCTTCTCCCCCTTCTCCTTAATCCCTCTTAGGTCCCCTTGAGCTTCCTTTATAAAACCCAGCTCTAGCAACCATATACAGGGTCTACATTTTTGAAGGTGAACCCCTGCTGCAAAAAACGTGATCCTTAGCCTTTCCTCTCCCCTGGTCTTGGTCCCAGGACTCCCCTGGTCTTGGTCCCAGGACTCCCCTGGACCTACCTCTCCCCTCCCCTATTCGGGTAACACCACCAAGGCGTACCACCACCATGCACAAACCACCTCCTATTTCGGCAGGAGCAAAGCATTCAGGTAGGGCCATCCCCTACCCTCATTTTCCTCTTTTGTAATCACTATGAGCCCCTGGTCATCTCCAAGGGACGTTTTTATCACTTTCTTGGTGTGTAGATAATATCCAAACCCCCCACAGGGTGTTCATCCACCTAAAACATAGGTGTGGTGAACCCCTATGGGTACATCACCTTCCTTGGATCTCCAATAGCCTTCACAGACCCTCTGGGGATCCCTCGGATAATAAGGGAATCCTTATTGACCTCTATGCACAGCCCCAATGGGCACAAAACCGGTTTTTAAAAAGTCCAGGAATGGTAATAAACTCAGTACCGCCATTCCTATTTGAACTATGTTTAGAATGTCGGTGAAACTTCTACCGACATTCTGTTGTTTGCCTGTTTTAAGATTGGCAGTAGAATAACTACCGCCAATATGACCCTGCTGTCACAGCAACTTTACAGCTTTGTGGGGCCCACTCCAGGCATCCCCTGGGGCTCGCACTGGACTAAAATCACTCCCAGGAGTCCCCTCTACACTCCCCTGACCTTGGTTCACCTTGGGTTACATCTTAACCCTAGTTAACAGAGGCAAAAATACTGATTAAAAACACTGTTATTAATTACGGTAATTCAATTACCGACATTAACTTTATTTTGATTTTTGGGCTTTTTGCAGGGGCCCAGGCCTAGTAGGAGGCCATTTTAGGCCCTGCCTAGCCCCCTGGGCCCACTTCAGACTGTACCAGACCCTTAACCACGGTTAAATGCGCCTCCGATTAATATTTAACCGCGGTTAAGCACCCCCTTAACCCTACAAACTTTGAAAAATTAAACAGAAATTCCTGAAAATCAATCAGACAATAAAACTGACTTTGGCCCTCTCCCTACCCTAGTTAGCAATCCTAACCATGGTTAGATTCCTCTTAACTCCAGTTAGCAACCCTAACCGCAGTTAATTTTGGTTTACGACCTATAGGACTACGTCTAGCCTACCGGGCCTCCCTTTAGCCTACCAGGCTAAATCTCACTTACCCTTTACTGTGGTTAGCAACTCTAACTATAGTTAGTTTGACCTAACCCCGGTTAGCAATCCTAATTCGGGCCGGACTCTATCCTAGTCTACCGAACTACCCCCTAAGCCTACCGGGCTTAAATACCATACACTTGACCCTCCTCGGTCAACCAAACCCTAGTCTATCGGACTAGTCCATGTTAGCCACCCTTGGTGCACACACACATACACCTAGCCTCGGCACAGGCTCATGTGCCAGAACTACGCTCAGTCTGATCTCACCCTGTGAGTACTTAGGTAACCCAACCCGGGTTCGACCCCAGTTAGCTTTTTCTTTCTTGGATTAGTGTTAACTTAAACACTCCGGCATTCTAATCAAGATTAACCTTATTTGACTTAAACCCGGGGAGTACGGAACCGTTGAAAAACGGAAGCCTTGGGGTGCCTAACACCTTCCTCGGACTTAACCGAACCCCTTACCCTGATCTCACTCGCAGACCAAGACCTTATCCAAAACTCAGGGGACTTATCCCTTCTGAATGAATAGGTGGCGACTCTTAAATGATAAAACTCTTTCACACCCGTGAGGGTACACAGGTAATTCCATATCCATCTCACCTCTTTTGTGAGTGGAGGAATTTCTGCGCTCACAGCTCTGGCGACTCTGCTGGGGATACGAACATTTCAGGGTTCAATCAGGAACCCAAGTTTAAGCCTATTAAACCTTAATCTTGATTAAAATGTCTAAGCGTTTAACTTAACACCAATCATTTTTACATCTCTTGGTTAATTGTGTACTGTGCTTTCATACATGTCATAGTAGTGTAATTATCCCACTCAGGACAAGCTTATTACGTTAACGGCTGCTAGATGATCATCCTCAGTGTCAGTGACTTAAACGTCTTGGAGGTCCGCAGAGTTACTCTTGTTGGGTGATTACCCTCAGGGAAGGATTCTGAACGCTTCCGCTTACACCAATAGCATTTAGGATCCAAATCCTAGGCAGACAGGACTTCACTTGGCTTATCTCAACCTTAATCTAATAGGTCCCTCAGTTTCCAACAACCTGGGCTAAAGTACGTCGGACCTCCGTCCGTCTGCCCTATCAAATCACATGTACCTTGTCACATCCAATCAAAATCAAAAATCAAAAAAAATATTACATCATCATTTGGCATCCCATCTGCATACAGAGTGCACTCACAGAGTCTGTATTTTATTATCCAGGTAGATTACGGGTCCTTCAGGGATTGTTCAATCAATGGGTCGACCATCAAGACCCGTGGATCTAACTTCTCAGGGGGCATGTGATAATAACCTCCAAGAAGTAGTTGGGGCTTTCACCTCGAGTCAGCATCTCATTTGGGCTCAGTACTACAAGATCGGGACTATTCTAGACCTCTCTGTGGTTAACCCGGACTCACCCCTCATGAACGCTGCTATCCAGTGTTGGAGTCCATCTCACATGGTATTCCGTTTTGGTAAAAACGAGCTCTGCCCAACACTAGAAGAGATTCAGCGTATTCTAGGGTTAAACATGGACAGTGAAGCTATAGTACCGCGCTACAAGACAACATATCAGGCAAACCTATCCAAGTTCTTGCATATCAAGCCTGCTGCTTGTAGCCCGGTCCTAACGGCTCTTTTGATCAGATACCCGTTTCTTTTCTCGAAAAGAGGTACAAGCGCAAGTCGAACCCTGACTCTTTTACAGCAAAACTACCCGATCTCAATGCCCTTCCACTGATAGCCATATCTCAGCTGGTATTCCCAAGGTGTCATTCACTTGTCGAAGCAGTTTTGGTCGGGATCGTCGAGGACATGCACAACTCCTGCTCAGTTGTACCAGTCATCCTAGTCGAGCTTCTTAGGGCTCTCAACCAGTACACCTCTCCTACACCTCTGGTTGGTAAGTCACTTGCCTACAATCATATTGGTACCGGACGGCATCCGTAATGCCTATAGCCTATCTCGGAAGATTTCTCAGAACCAAGGTCCGATAACAACTACAGATGTTGGAAAGCTCTACCAGCTCCTCCAAGACCTGTCAGACGAAGAAATCACTTGGCAATGCGATTAGCTTGTACTGAATAGGCTACCCCGTGTTGTCATCACCGGAGACGATACATGATTCTTGCTGGTCTAACAGGCTCCGCGGTCTATACACCACTCTGAGTCCTCTGATAGTTTGGACTCCCTCGGCGTATCCCAGTGATAGACCGACAGGAAAATAATTGGATCACATTCACAGTGCACTCCAACAACGTCACCCGACACTTCCAGTCAGCTTGGCACAGCTCCAGATGAGACCAATGGCCAGACTTCATGGTTACATCAAGACCACCGACCAGCTTAACATACCGACAGTGGGTGGATAATCCTGACATTCTACCTGGCATGCCTGCACCCAAGGAACTATCCACACCAGTCGCAGCTCCATCACAAGGAACCATACCCCTAGCCGAAATGGTGGTTCCCTGGACAGACTTCTTCCTGGAGAGACAGCTCCAGATCTAGTAGAAATGGAAAAGGCTACGAAAAGCCCAGCGTGCATTCAGGTAGCAGGAAGCAGAACAAGGTTGTGAACTCCAAGCCGTACAAGAACAGGTTGAACAATCAGATAATCCAGTCTCTTCACAGGAGACGTAGAGGCGATGTCAGGGAAGCAGCCATCATCCGGGCCCAGCTTCACTTCCACCAAGAACAGCTTGATAGTGCAAAGGCAGAGATGACCTCCCGTATCCAACAATTTGGATACCGCATATTCAACCCTACTAAGACCCTTACGCACATGGAGGTTGAAGTCACATCCCTCCAGCAACAGATCATGGATCTTAAGGGTGTGCCCCGGAAACTTGACTTTGCGATCCCTGAAGGGCCTGCCTAGGATCGAGTCTTTTTTCTCTTTGATGAGTCACACTATCCCTTTACTCATTGCACTCTTCATGCATCAATGAAAAATCCATTTTTAGCATCTGCTTCTTGTCATCATGCATATTCATGATTAACCATTGCATTCTTTTCAGTTGCATGAGCCGACTTGTGACTCGTTCTCTGACTGCAATACTCGCAGAAGCATCAGCCGTAGATGCAGTCTTGACAAAGGTACCAATTGTCGAGTTAGTACCTTGCACAGCCCAATCAGAGAGCAGCTCTTACACAGCTAAATCAAAAAGCAACACAGACTCGATGGCGGAACCTGCAGACCAGCACCAGCGAACCAGTGAGATCCTACAGTCACATGATAGGGACATAACAGCCATGCAGTTAAAACTTGATAGTGTTCTAGAATCCCTGAAGATTCTAATTGGTACCCGAACCGAAGAATCCCGACTAGAGAACCAACTGAGCAACCTATACCAGAGCCCCGTCCTCCCCCCTTCATCATACCTGACCTCATACCCGCAACAGGTGGAGGAGAGTAGTATGATCAGTACGAAGAACAACCCAATGCCTCACACGTCCACCAGGACCGGTCATCATCCTCAGATCCTACCCCATCCTTACAAGACAAGATCAAGCAGATGAAAGAGGAGATGAGAAGAATGAATGGTGCATCCACCAGTACTAGTCTATCATTAAAGGACTTGACTTTCTCATCAAGGGATGCTGTTCCAGCAGGCTTTAAGGTCCCAGACTTTGACAAATATGATGGCTCAGGCTGTCCGAAACAACATCTACAGTTGTAGTTAGGGGACATGCTCCAACATGACAGAAATCAACCCTTGCTCATCCAGTACTTCCAGAAGAGTCTGAAGGGGCCAGCCCTTACATGGTGGATGTCTGTGGACAAGCAGAAGGTCAAAACTTGGCAAGTTGCCATGGACAGCTTCGTAAAGCAATACTCCTTTAACCAGGAGCTCCGCCCTCAAAGGAGCCAGCTTGAGCAGTGAAGCCAGCGTAGTAATGAATCATTCTTGGAGTACGCTACCCGCTGGAGGGAAATGGTAGTAAAGATCCCGACTCCTATCCCTAAGGAGGAGCTGGTATGCAAGTTCATGGGCACCTTAAAGCAACCCTACTCTACACTCATGGTGACCTTACCAGTGGTGGACTTCGGTACCATCATCAAGACGGGTGCCCGTATCGAGACGGCTATCAAGAGTGGGGCCATTCATTCCAGTCAAGAACTTGATCCCCCTAAAGCAACAGCCTCATCTAGCGGAAACATCGGTCCCTGAGACCATAGAAAGAAGAAAGATGTACATATAGTTGCTTCTACAGCACCCATCCAACTACCAGCTCCAGCAGCTCAGCAGCAATCAATTATCAGGAATACCCGGCCAGCCCGACCAGCCCAGGGGTAAAACCATCCTCCCAGAAACTTTACCCCTCTTTCATACACACTCAGGCAGTTACTAGAATTTCTCACCAAGCAGGGTCTTCTCAAGTTGAGAGGCCCCACACCTCTCTTACCTCCAGATAAATAAAACAAGAATTACAATGCCGATCATCACTACGCCTTTCACAGAGGCCCAGGCCATGCTACAGATTATTGCATAGCCCTGAAGTGTGTTATCCAAGATCTCTTGGATGACAAAAGGGTTGATTTGGCTCCTAGCAACACCAACATCAATCAGGTGCCACTGCCCCCACATAATAATCAAGTCAACTTTATTCAGTAGCACAGGGCAGCCAGGACCCAGCACACCCATAGTGAATGACGGCATCATCAGGCCCTCTTACCGATCACCCGTCATAATCCCCTTCCCCCAGTTAAACATACAGACTATTCAGTCTCCAACTCAGATACCTATCCCCGAACATATCATCTATACAATTTCTTACCCTGTAAATTGGCCCACAGCTCCAGCTTAAGCCTCAACCTCTTCAGGCCTTGTCCGGATCCCCTACATCCCAGAGCCTCCCTTCAACCTCAATCGAGTACCCGCTCACTGCTCTCTCATCCTTGAGGGTGAGAGCATAGCCAACCTAACCAGATCTGGCCAGGTATATCAACCACCTATAACTGAGCCGGCAAAGGTGAAGAGTGTAGAGAAAGAGAAAGTAGGGGTATTAGACCCGCAGAAGGAAGCAGTTAACTCAGTAGTTTTATTAAAAATCCTAGAAAAAGTAGAGGAATTCAATATCACTCAACAATTAAGCAAGGTCCCAGCACAGATATCCATCTTGGGTCTTCTTCTCACTTCAGAGCATCACAAGAAGCAATTGCTCCGAGTATTCGGCAATGCCCATTTAACACCAGACATAGCGCCCGAGAAACTGGGGTAAATGGTAGGGTAAATCCTCGAATCCAAAGTCATCTCCTTCACATAAGAGGAGATATCGGACAACGACAGGGACCATACTCGGGCTTTGTACATTGCAATACAATGCATAGACCAAACGTTATCATCAGTGCTCATCGACAATGGCTCCGGCCTAAATGTCTGCACACTTTCCACGTTGTAAAACATGGGCTTGAACCTCAGTCAAGCAAAGAAGAGACCCATGACCATCAGGGCCTTCGATAACACCACCAGGCAAAACCTGGGTGACATCGATCTAACCATCAGGGTTGGACCTGCTCAGTTCTCAACAAACTTTCAGGTTGTGAACGTGCTAGCCTCTTTCACTCTTCTCCTAGGGAGGCCTTGGATCCACACGGTCGAAGCCATTCCCTCCTCTTTACACCAAAGAATCAAGTTCATCCAGGATGACCATCTGGTTGTCATTCCTTCTAAGGAGTTAGCAAGTTCCTTTGGGGACGTCCAAGAGCTGGGGCAAGGCACTACCTTCATGACATTTCAGTTTGAGTAGGTTAGTTCTATCGCCCAAGTAGAACAGCAAAGCAAGCAAGCAGTGCCACCATTTGTTAGAATGATGGCAAAAATGAACTACCAGCCCAAAAATGGTCTTGGTGCCAGGAATCAAGGCATGAAGAAGAGATACACGACCCCTTGCTATACACCTCCCTATGGTTTGGGATACAAGCCCAGATACGAGGATTATCTCTCCAAGCTAACTAAGAAGAGCAGACAGTCGGTGAAACCTGAGCCCTGACCACACATCTCTGTAACCTTCCCTGTGGGAATCTTTGAAACCTACCCAGAAACCTCTGCCACACCCATTGCCTTAACCCCCTAGCCCAGAGCCGAGTCTTCAGAAATTCCAGATCCAGAAGTGGTCAGTATGGCCCAGATGTTCAACGAGCTGACTGTCGAAGATGATACTAAAGCAGAATACCCAGCGGGAGAGTAGGTCTACACCCTCTCCGATAGCACCGAAACATCCTCCAGTCACCAACCACTGATCTGTTGGTGGACTGAGGCTCTCACCATCGAGGCCAGCCAGGCCCGGGGCAAGCACAATGTAGGACAGGTTGGTCCAAGACAACAGTGACCAAGCATCACCCTTCCCCTTCATCTATCTCTCTTTTTGCTCCCATTTGTAAAATCCAAATGTCAGGCCACTGTCGGCCTCCCCCTTTTGTTGAGTCATTTTTGTAGCAATCATCTCTTTTAATGGAAATCAGATATTTTGACTCAAAAATCATGTTTTCGAAAAAACATTTCATATCGGCTGATGACGAAATCACACAGACTCTTCCCCTGGAAGGCCTAGTGTCCTGAAGCCAACACACAAAAAATAAAATCATCATCAAGTATGTTAAACTGAAGCTAATTGATTTACCATGAAATTACCTCTGAAAGGGTTACCCCTCAAACCCTCCTTGAACTCTCCAAAGTAGAGTATGACTCAGAACAGGAAGAGGAACTGCATCGGGAAATTCTGGACCTCTTTTAGCACAGTGAAGGACTTCTGCAGTCTAATAGGGAAGACACTGAAACAGTCAATCTGGGATCCACAGGCAACCCCCAACTAGTCAAGATCAGTACAAGTATGAACCCTCAGCAGAGAGCAGACATGATTAGCTTCCTGAAGAGCTACAGTGACGTCTTCACCTGGTCATATGCAGGCATGCCAGGCTTAGACCCAGCATTGGTGGTACACAGACTGCCCCTAAACCCTGACGTCAGACCAGTAAAGTAGAAACTAAGACGGATGAGGCCCGAATGGTCGTAGAAGGTAAAAGAAGAAGTTGAGAAGCAGATCAGCACAGGCTTCCTGGCAGTTGCAACCTACCCTGAGTGGTTAGCCAACATAGTCCCGGTACCCAAGAAGGATGGCAAGGTCTGAATGTGTATTGACTACAAAAATCTGAACAGGGCGAGCCCCAAGGACAACTTTCCTCTCCCGCACATCAACATTCTAGTCGACAATACTGCAGGATGGTTTTTCCGGATACAACCAGATCAGAATAGCCGAAGAAGACATGGAGAAAACCTTCTTCACCACACCTTGGGGCACATTCTGCTACAAGGTCATACCCTTTGAACTCAAGAACGCAGGGACCACCTACCAAAGGGTTGTGACAGCCTTATTCTATGACATGATCCACAAGTTCACTGAAATCTATGTGGATGACATGATCGTTAAGTCTCTTACTATCGAGCAGTACCCAGCAGACTTGAGGAGACTCTGTGACAAACTCAGAGAGTTCAGCCTAAGACTAAATCCAGCCAAATGTGTCTTTGGAGCCTCATCAGGAAAGCTCCTTGGCTTCATAGTCAGCAAAAGAGGCATTGAGATCGATCCATCTAAAGCCAGAGCCAACATTGAAAGGCCAGCACCCGAAACTGAGAAGGAAATCTATGGCTTCCTGGGCAGAATTTAGTACATCAGCAGATTCATTTCTCAGCTCACTCTGATATAGAGCCGATCTTCAAGCTTCTCCGAAAGAACACACCGATAGTCTGGACAATAGAATACCAGGAATCCTTTAACAGAATAAAGCAGTATCTCCTAAATCCTCCAGTACTCGTGCCTCCTACTCTCGGACGACCCCTGTTACTCTACATCTCTGTACAAGAAACCTCCATGGGGTGCGTCCTGACACAGTAGATGAGACAGGTAGAATAGAGCAAGCCATCTACTATATCAGTAAGCGCCTGCTTGAGTACGAAGAGCAGTACAGCCCTCTTGAGAAGACTTGTCTGGCACTAGTCTGGGCAACTCAGCATCTTTGGCACTATCTGCTTTCCTACCCGATAATTCTGATCTCCCAGATGGACCCACTCAATTACTTGCTAGAAAAGTCAGCCACCACCGGAAGAACTGCCATCGGCTCATGATGTTGTCTGAATTCGACATCACGTACATAACACAGAAGTCAATCAAGGGGCAGGTGATGGCAGATCATCTTGCCCACAGTCCAGCACAGGACTACGTGTCTGTATATGATCATTTTTCAGATGAAGCTCTCTTGTATACAGAAGCAAACAAACAAGAGTACTCCGACTGGGAGTTATACTTTGACGGAGCCGCCAACAGTCACGGGCATGGGGCGGGAGCAATCCTGATCTCACCTAAGGGAGCAGACCTCCCTATCTCCGTCAAGCTGAAGTTCAGATGCTCCAACAATGAGGTAGAATACGAGGCATGCATAGTAGGATTGAAAGAAGCCCTGGACATCGGGATTGAAGAGGTAGACGTCTGCGGTGACTCACCTTTATTAATCTGTCAGGCGAATGAATCTTGGGCCATCCGAGAAGCAAGGCTAGTCCCGTATTTGGCCTACCTCAATCTGCTAATCAGCCAATTTAGAAGAATCAGCTTCAACCACCGGTCCAGGAACCAGAACAGATTCGCTGACGCGTTGGCCACTCTTGCTTCCATGGTACAGATCCCTAAAGACATCATGCTCTGACCGATCAAAATTTAGCAACATGATCAGCCTGCCTACTACCTTTAGATCGAGGAGGTATTGGACAACAAGCCTTGGTATACAGACATCAAGCACCTTCCCTCTCAATGCTACCAAAACAGAACACTGAGCAATCAAAAGGCTGGCTATTCAGTTCATCCTATCAGGGGGTATCTTATACCAAAGGTCACCAAACCTACTCTGGCTCAGATGCCTAGATACCAGTGAAGCAGCGCAGGTAGTCGAAGAAGTTCAAGGAGGAGCTTGTGGCCCACACATGAACGGGTTGATGTTGTCTAAGAAAATACTCAGACTAGGCTACTACTGGTCCACCATGGAAGCAGACTGTTGCAAGCACGTACAGAAGTGCCACTAATGCCAAATCTATGCCGACAGGGCAAATGCACTGCCAAACAGGTTGCATAATCTGACTGCTCCTTGGTCATTCTTCACTTAGGGCATCGATGTGATCGGACCTATAGCTCCGAAAGCATCCAACAGACAACGATTCATCCTAGTTACAGTCGATTATTTCACAAAATGGGTCGAGGCCGCCTCTTATGCCAGCGTCACAGCCTCAGTGGTTCAGTGTTTTCTAAAAAGGGATATCATTTGCTGATATGGGGTCCCGTATGAGATTATAACAGACAATGCTCTCAACTTCTGCTACAAGCGTATAATTGATCTCTACCAGAAATTCAAGATCCAACATCACAACTCTATGCCATACAGGCCACAGACCAATGGTGCAGTTGAAGCCGCCAACAAAACCTGAAGAAAATCGTAGAGAAGATGGCAACCAAGTACTCTACCTGGCATGAGATGCTCCCTTATGCACTCATGGCCTACAGAACATCCATCCGAACCTCTACTAGGATGACACCATGCTCTCTAGCCTATGGTATAGAAGCAGTCCTCCCCATCGAGTACAGGTTCCCTCACTCTGGGTGTTAATAGAAGCAGAGCTCTCAGAAGCCGAATGGGCACAGACCCGGTATAAGCAGCTGAATCTGATTGAAGAGCGATGACTGAAAGCCATCAACCACTCTCAGGCCTATCAAAGGTGCATGGCTAGGGCATTCAACAAGAACAGGTTACGGAACATTGAGATCGATGACCTGGTTCTCTGAAAAATATTGTCAAACTGTCCTGACCCAAGGGGCAAGTTCACTCCTAACTATGAAGGCCCATATGTCGTCCGAGACAAATTCTCAAGTGGTGCCCTTCGACTCGGACGTATGGATGACGAAGACCTCCCAGAGCCCGTCAACATGGACAAAGTTAAAAGATACTACGCTTAGGGTCTAGATCTGATAGGCACTTTACACTTGTAGTTTCTTCGGGAAATGACAAGAGGCCATCCTTGGCACACTCATCATCCCTCTTTCCTGTAACCCGTTTACAAATCAAATGAAATTCACTAGTTAGCCCCTTGAGCTTGACGGCCCTTCTTTTATTAGACTTTTCAGAGACACCCTCCCTCGCCCTCTGTGGCATTCGCCTGAACTACGTCATGACCTGATCCTACAAATGGAACGTAGGCAACCTGTCAAATTAGGTACGGTCATAGAGGGGGTATCCACTCCCCAACTCTCCCCAAACAGAATCCCTCTTTCCCCAAAAAGAGTCATCAACCATCCCCCACAAAGTCACTCCCTAAGCAGAGGCAAACTCTCCCAGCTCCCCAGGCGAATCGACTCTCAAGGGTACAAAATTTCTATCAAAAGAAAATCTAAAATAGAAGTTGAAACATTTTAACAATCAGAGACTCCCCATAGAGGCAATCTCTCCAGAATCTTTACCCAATAGAAGAACCTTTTAGAGACAACCTCTCCTGAAAAATAATCCGCGAGACAGAGACAACCTCTCTATCCTCAGCGAAGACAACCTCTCTCACCCTTCCTGGCAGAGACAACCTCTCTCAACATCCCCCAACGGAGCAAAACAAAATCGTCGAGAAACCCAGAAAGTAGAAATTCTCCAGAGAGTGGAAATCAATTATATTAAAACCAAAACCTCTGAGGGAGTGCAAATCAACAACAAATAGGAGAAATCCCAGGATGTCCCAAACATCGGTCCCTCATCCTACATTTCGTCCTACTACAAAGTCCTTCTAGATCCCCTAGGAGCAACAAGTGCAAGTGCAATATCACATCTATATCCCCAGCGGAAATATCATCCTCAAATCCTGAGAGAAGCACCATTCAGGGCAATGATGGGAGAAGACCTTTCTTCCCCAAATAATATCAAATTCCTCAGTAAGTCGCGAACATGAGTAAAAATTGGCAACGGCCTCATTCCGCAAAAATCACACAATCCCCAGACCTAGTCTTGTGATTAGGATCAAAAAATGGGCAAAGATCAATCAGCTTTGCAGGCATGAGGAAAACCGGTAATGGTCTCATCGCGTAAAAATTATGCAAACCCCATGACTTGGTCATTCCAAGAATAAAAAAGGGAGAAAAAGCTGAAGAGCAGTTTGGCAACAGAATCTGACAACAGTCAGACTAGCCAGATAAATCCCCTACAGCAATCCTCGACAGATGACATGGAAGAGCAGCTTCCTCGACGCTAGTCTCCAATAGAGTTCAAATCCCGAGCAGTGATCTACGACAGTGTCATATCCTCTAGCAGAACCCTAATAACGGTCTACAACGGTGTCACACTCCCCAGTAGATCTTCAACAGAAGCATCCAATTTGCTCCCCAGCAAGCTTCTCCCCGGCCAGAGTCTAAATCTCCAGCAGTGACAAGATAAACAGGTCTATCCACAACCACCCCAGCGGTGATAAAACCTCTTCTAGGTCATACTCTACTCTCCAAGAGCAAAAGGTAGAATACATGATCCTCAAGCCCTAACTAAGGCACTTTCTGGCAAAACTGATAGCTAGTTGAACATTCTTTATGTTGAAATCAAAAAAATTTTACAAAAGTCCAAAACCTTTTATAAAATTTTTTCAAAAGCAGCTCCTTTTTGGTATCCAGACCAGATCGTACCAACCTGCATTGAGTAGCCCCAGCAAGACAAAACAGAAGAAGCTGACACAATGCATCCCCGCAAGTCGCAATCAGCAGAGTCATGGGAAAACATCCTCACCTTTATCCCCCACATGACATCCCTACATAGCCTCACACCTCATGTGACCAAACTCCTTAGCATCATCCTTGATCAAAATCCAGCGCCTCTCGGCCATTTCAATCATCCGGCTAGTGCCTCTTGGACATGCCGCACCTTCGACACCCCCGTGTATCCTCAACATCCCGTGTATACCTTTACAGTGTATACCACCCGCATGTCCTCCCTCGACACCCTCGTGTGTCCTCGACATCCCGTGTATACCTTTACAGTGTATACCACCCGCATGTCCTCCCTTTCGATACCCCATGTGTCCTCGACATCCCGTGTAGCATCCTGGATTTTCTACAAGCACTGTTCATGTGCAAGGACAGTTCATGTGAATGAATTGTGTCGAGGGCACTAGTATTGGAAGGGCCAAATGCCTTTATTATAAGTTGGGTTTGGTTAATGAGAGTGAGGGTTTCCTCATGGCTAGAGAGTGATGGGAGTTGGTGTATGAATCAAGAAGTGTAAGGTGTTTTGGAAAACATGAAAGAGTGTAAAAACACTCTAAGTGTCAATTTGAGCGATTTTGCAGCAGCCGGGGCCTCCCATGCATTTGGGTTGTGCCTAATGGATTACCTTAGTTGGTTTAAGAACCTAGGGTCGGGAGCTATGAGAATGGAGTAGGGGTTGGATTCGAGGTGGATGGGTTATAAAAATACCCTTAGTATGTATGTAGAAACCCGGAACCGAGTTCCCTAGGACGAGAATAGTGCCATGAATAGTGTGTGGATAGTGCCTTGTGTGGTGTGTGTAAAGGCTTAAGGCCTTTACATTTTGTTCTTGGTAGGATGGTCCATTTTGTTCTAGTTAGTGTGTTGAGTTAAGTGAGGATTTTAGGTGCGTGTTTTGAATCTCAAAAGAGAGTATAAAGATACTCTAAGTGTCTAAAAACAAGGGTATAAAATACCCTAAGTGTTTAAATCGGTTGTAGGTGAATGGTGCTAGTGCATGAGGCATAAAGAGGTCGGAGCCTCTCATGTATGTCGGTGCGACTTTAATGATCATTGACGTGGGTTAAAAACCTATGGAGAATTATTTATGAGGTCTGAGTAGGGTGTTGGACCCAAGGGAAAAGAGTGTGAAAACACTCGAAGTGTTATACGTGTTGAAAAGGTATGTTTCGGCATTTACCTCAACTTTAAAGAACTCTAGTTTAGTCATCGTTGCTCGGAATCGAGTGAGTATTGAATTTTTAGAAAGGTATTAGAACCGTCTTCGAGGTTCATGTTTACCATTTTTCCAGATTTTGAGTCGGGGTTGAGCCAAAAGTCCGATTTCCAAAGTCAGGACTGTTGAAAATCTGGGCTGTCGAAACCCATTTACAGACCAGTCAGCTTTCGAGCCATTTTTGGTAAATTAAAACTCTAATTTTGGAGTTATACAAAACATAAAAGTTGTTCCCCTTCGAAATACGAATCCAATGCAAGTTGAATCGTCAAAATTGGACCACCGAGTCAAAAGTTATGACCGATTTACTGAAGCGCATTTTTGCAGAAAAACTCGCTCGAGCGAGATCCAAACCAGCTCGAGCGAGATTGACCAAAATGTTGTTTTTGAGTACCCCGGAAACCCGCTCGAGCGAGATTGAAGCCCGCTCGAGCGAGATTGCCCAGAAATATTTTTTTTTGGGTTTTCTCAACCCAAACACCTATATATACCCCATTTTCGGGGGACCAAGGTTTTAAACACCTAGAGAGAAACTTTTTGAGAGAAAAGGGAGGAAACTTAGGTTTCCAAAGGGGGGTTTCTCTCAAGATCAAGGAAACCCCCAAATTCAATCTTCAAGCTTCTCAAGGCCAAAATGGGGAGCAAGGGTCGTGCAAGCCAAGGATTTCTCATGAGCTAAGCTACGAGGAAACGATCACAAAGGGGATTTCGTGAGAAGATCAAGAGGATCTCAAATCCTCTTCTCCAAGACCTTTCAAGCTTGGATCTCCCTCCTAGAAGCTTGGATCTTACGTTTTCAAGTCTCCTCAAGCTTTCTAGGGCTCGCAACCAAAGAGATTTGGGTTTTCCAAGGTTAGTACACCCTTCTATCTACCTTAGTAATAACCTAGGCTTCCTCATGAATGTTGTAGATTAATTTCCCATATTGTTCATTTCTTGTGGTGATGCTTTAATTTCCCAAAATAAACAAGATAAAGTAATAGATGTGGGTGTATGGATGGATGGTGGTTGAGGCGATTGGATGCCAGGTATGGTGATGTGTATGGTGTGATGGAATGGTGGAAGGACAATGTATGCATAAGAAACACACACTATGTGTGGGATGAAATGTATGAAGTAACAACTTGAATAAACAAGTAAGAAAATGATACACACCAAGTGTTTGATGAATTGCTTGTATGAGAAATTAACGTGTTAATCATTACTACGAAACGCATGAACTATAGGGTTTTTCATGAATGATGATGTGGACCAAATGCCATGAACATGTACTTAAATTCTCATACGCATATTAATGAAATGTTGCATGCAAGGTGGTTAATGTAAGGCATGTGTGAAATGTTGAACCAAAAACTATGAAGCATAAGATAGGGACTTTTCCCAAATTCTAGTAATTATGATGTGATGCCTTATGATTCTCCTCAATTTCTCATGTGCCTAGAAATGTTAAAATGCTACATGAAATCCTTTGAGTCATCATGCTACCATGCTTTTCACGACTTACTATGCACACGAGCATGCACGCATGCATGAATCGGGTTTTTCAAAAGTTAATGTATATGAGGAACAAGCAAGAACATGAAAGGGATTTTAAAACAAATGCTCTATACAATTGTTAAATTCTCAAGTGATTATAATAATAATTGAATTGCTACATGTTATCCTTTAAATTGCTCATGTTATTATGAATTGCCACAATTGCTACACCAAGCACGCTTCATGCATGGACCAAGTTTTCTAAGCACAAGAAAATGACATGTCAAAGAGGTTGGTAGCCCAGGTGAAGGGTACTAACCTCTGGCTCACAAGTGAATGAAACAAGTACATGTCAAGGAGGTTGGTAGCCCATGTGAAGGGTACT
Organism: Tetracentron sinense; assembly: GCA_015143295.1. Taxonomy (NCBI): domain Eukaryota; kingdom Viridiplantae; phylum Streptophyta; class Magnoliopsida; order Trochodendrales; family Trochodendraceae; genus Tetracentron; species Tetracentron sinense. The sequence goes on along the minus strand of CM026563.1, from coordinate 23,438,007 downwards.
AACCTCTGGCTCACAAGTAAATGAAACAAGCACATGTCAAGGAGGTTGGTAGCCTAGGGATGTACAGGTGCTAACCTCTGGCTCACAAGAAAAGGCTCACAAGAAAGGCTCACAAGAAAAGGCTCACAAGAAAGGCTCACAAGAGAATGATATGTCAAGGAGGTTGGTAGCCCAGGGATGTGCGGGTGCTAACCTCTGGCTCACAAGTATACAAGTAAGAACAAGTCAAGAGCATGACAAGAACAAGCAAGGCATGTGTGATTCCCACGATACAAGAACAAGACAAGAATAAGTTCTAAATAAGGCAAACAAGTTTTTGAAAACCATGAAAATTATTTTCAAGAATAGGTCATGATTTTTTAATACGAGTTTACAATGCATGAGTTAAAGTATGATGTTCATGATTTACTTTACACTGTTATTTCGCTTTAGCTTCCGCACTTTGATTATGTATCTTTTGATGAATTGTATCATGTATGACATATTAATGTTGTTACTATTGTTAGCTAGTAGCTTGTACTCGCTGAGTATTCCATGCTCAGCCGTACTTTTATGTCGGCAGGTACACTAGACGATATGTGGACTCTGGTCCCTTGGATCGAGGTAGCTCAGGGAGAGCAGGTGGCTATTCGGATGGTTAGCCAGATGTTAGGGGTTAGCCTATGGCCATAGGGTAGAATGAGAGAGAGAGAGACATGTATTTTGGGATTTCCTTTTGGGGATTTTTCATGTGAGCTTGAGTAGGTAACTCAAGCATTTATATTATTGTGATTATTGTATTTTATTCAGTCGTTGTGTATGTTGACACTTGGAATTAAATTTATCTTAAAGAAATTTTTCGGATCACGATTTGGCATGCCTCGTATACTCCTTACAGGATCGATTAAGGTCAAGTCACGTCGCCAAAGTATCCTAACTCCTAGGGGGTATTTTGGGGTGTTACATCCCGTGTGTACCTTTACAGTGTACACCACCCCATGTCATCCCTTCAACACCCTGTGTGTTCTCGGCACCCTATGTGTCTTTTCGATCAAACTCGATCGAATCCCTCTGGCCGACGCCTCCAGGCTATGCCATCCTTGCATCCATCGCTCCCCATTGAGTAGTCCGAACTACTCACTGGCCATGCCATCACATTTCACTCACCATTTGTACTGCATACATACATGTCATCATTCTGCATCCCTGTTGTCCGAGCTCAGTGTAAAAATAGGATGATTCCAGTCTTTACCGTTCAAATCGCCAACCTTGTCATTCTTTAGCAAAGAGGGGCAGCTGTAAGCACCCAATTTTTACACCCCATTTAACCATAGTTAAAGTCTTTTAACTATGGTTACCCTCTTCCAAATCCCTCACACCCTAGGTAAGCCTTTAGTTAGCCTTAGGACTCACCCTAAGTCAAACCCTAGAAAACCCTAAAACCAAAACCCTAACCCTAGGTAAACCCCAACTAAACCCTAGCTACACCCTAGGTAAACCCTAGACTCAACCCTAGTTAAAATCCTAGGACCTATCCCTGGTTTAACCGTAGTTAAACTCCAGTACAAAAACCCATGTCAAGATTTAGCCCTAGGTAGCCCTAGCCAATGCCCTAGCCTAACCCTAGAAGCCCTTAGGGCATAAACCTTAAGTCCTTGGCCTCCAAGGCCTGACCCCTAAAGCAGGGCCCTTAAGGCACAAAAACCATAGAACAACCCCCATACCTGTTTGTGTTCGGCTAAGCCCAATTCAAAATCAAATCCCTTATTATCGGTAGAGAGTTTACCGATAATTCAAAATCAGCCTGTTCTCATATTGTCGGTAGACCTTCTACCGACAATATGCAAGTTCCAAGTTCGCAGTCTTTGAACACCCCTGCACACTCAACCCTCACCTCCATCTCTCCCTTTAGGCCTCTTACTCGACCTACCTTGGGTCCAATACCCTTCTCCCCCTTCTCCTTAATCCCTCTTAGGTCCCCTTGAGCTTCCTCTATAAAACCCAGCTCTAGCAACCATATACAGGGTTTGCATTTTTGAAGGTGAACCCCTGCTGCAAAAAATGTGATCCTCAGCCTTTCCTGTCGCGCCCCAAAATACCCCCTAGGAGTTAAGGGATACTTTAGGTGTGACTATACATAACCTGGCAAACCATCCTACAAAGAACAAGGTAAAACATGCCCTAATGGAAATCTAACACAGAGTGCGGAAGCTAAAATATGGCGGAAGTACCACCAACTTTTCTTTTGTAAACTTAATAAGTATTCCAAGTTTATACAAAATATGACATGTAAAGGTGGACATGCCCACCTATCAAAATACAAAAGACAAAATACAACTCTATCCCCCTCAATAGTCACCCCCGTGGGGCCAATGGTCTAAGTCTCTCGCCTCAGCCTGAGGCTCGACTACCAGATCCTCATAAGGTTCCTCCTCGCCGTAGTCCTCCTCTATCCAAGGACCCAGATCACAGATGTCGAGAGGGGTTCATGTACCTACCGACATGAAAGTATGGCTGAGCATGGAATACTCAGCGAGTACAAACTCCTAACTAACAATGGTAATAACAAACAGCATCATGTACAATTAATGGAAGGAGTACCGTTCATAATCATTTCTAATGACATTATACATAAACATTTTATCAAGTCATAATAGGAATCTAAAACATGTCTATGAATCATGCGGATCCTTTTTGAGTTGTCCTTTCAATATTTCTTATGAGCCAGAGGTTAGCACCCGCACAACCCTGGGCTACCAACCTCCTTGACCATCCGATAATATTGAGTTCTTTCTTATGAGCCAGGGGTTAGCACCCGCATTAATCCTGGGCTACCAACCCCCTTGACAATACAATACATTTCTTATGAGCCAGAGCTTAGCACCCGCATAATCCTTGGCTACCAACCTCCTTGACAATATCATTACTTTTCTTATGAGCCAGAGGTTAGCAACCACACAATCCTGGGCTACCAACCTCCTTGACAGTGCAACACTTTTGAGTCCTTTCTTATGAGCCAGGGGTTAGCACCCGCATAAATCCTGGGCTACCAACCCCCTTGACAATACAGTACGTTTCTTATGAGCCAGAGGCTAGCACCCGCACATCCCTGGGCTACCAGCCTCCTTGACAGTCCAATACTTTACTTATGAGCCAGAGGTTAGCACCCGCGAAATCCTAGGCTACCAACCTCCTTGACAGTGCATTATATACATGCATGCTCGTACATAGCCATTTGTGAACACATGATGCACATACAATTTTAAGGAATAACATGTAACATTTCAAACCTTATCAAGTCATATGAAGATTTACACAAGCATATAGAAATATGGATGGTAATCATCATTTAGGGTAACTACGTGAATCAAGCTTTTCAATCCTTTATTTAATTCAAGTATTCTTATTCATGCATTTTATCAAGCAAGTGGTGTACAATATTTTCTTTAGTCCTTTAAACTCATAATTTCCTTCTCAAGCATTTCGTCAAGCATCACATGTGCATTCATTATGTGTACAATGCCCTCCCACCATTTTCATCATTCAACACATAAAAAAAAATGGCATCCCATCGCCTCAATCCCCTCCTCCATCTATACATTCCACCATTTATTCATATTATCTTGTTTATGCGTTAGGGATTTAACATATATCAACACAAGGGGCAATGGGGAAGATTCAACACATATTTACTTAGGAAGATCCTAGGTTATTACCAAAGTAACTAGGAAGAGTGTACTAACCTTGAAGATCAAGCTTGATCTTTGAGGAATCCTTTGATTGAGGATGGTTCTAGCTTGGAATCCTTTAAGCTTGCTCCCTTGATCTCAATCCCAAAGCCCTCTTTGGATTTTTCCTTCAATCTCTCCTCCTTTTCCCCTTCTTTCTCTCCTTAGGTTTAGAAAATCCCCAAAATGAGATCCCTAAATAGAACAAGGGTTTAAAACCCCCAAATTCAGAATCTGCTACCGCATGCAATCGATCGCGCACTTATCTGCGATCGATCGCAGGTCCTTGCAATCGATCGCACATTAATGCGATCTATCGCACATGAACCCGAATACATTGGTCTGATTTCCCTCTGCATGCGATTGATCGCACACTCTTGCGATCGATCGCAGATCCCTACGATCTATCGCACTTGGGGATCCATCTATCGCATCTGACCCCGAGAGTTTGGGACCCAATTCGCCTGCATGTGATCGATCGCACCTGACTTGCGATCGATCGCACCCTCTAGATTTTGTTGTTTTCTTCCATTTTCTCCTACTTTGGTAATTCGGTCATAACTTTTGCCTCGGTTGTCCGATTTGGACGATTCAACTTGCGTTGGATTCATCTTTCGAAGGGGAACATTCCTGATATCTTAGAATTTCCAATTTCTCCCTTATTTATTAATTAGACTACGAGAAAGGTTAATTAGCTACAAACATACTATTCATTAAGTATAGAAAAGTCCGGGGTGCTACATTTCCTCTCCCCTGGTCTTAGTCCCAGGACTCCCCTGGACCTACCTCTCCCCTCCCCTATTTGGATAGCACCACCAAGGCGTACCACCACTGTGCACAGACCACCTCCTATTTCGGTAGGAGCAGAGCATTCGGGTAGGTCCATCCCCTACCCTCATTTTCCTCTTTTGTAATCACTGTGAGCCCCTGGTCATCTCTAGGGGATGTTTTTATCACTTTCTTGGTGTGTAGATAATATCCAAAACCCCTCACAGGGTGTTCATCCACCTAAAACATAGGTTTGGTGAACCCCTACGGGTACATCACCTTCCTTGGATCTCCAAGAGCCTTCACAGACCCTCTAGGGATCCCTCGGATAATGAGGGAATCCCTAGTGACCTTTGTGCACAGCCCCAATGGGCACAAAACCGGTTTTTGAAAAGTCCAGGAATGGCGGTAAACTCAGTACCGCCATTCCTATTTGAACTATGTTTAGAATGTCGGTGAAACTTCTACCGACATTCTTTTGTTTGCCTGTTTTAAGATTGGCGGTAGAATAACTACCGCCAATATCACCCTGCTGTCATAACAACTTTGCAGCTTTGTGGGGCCCACTCCAGGCATCTCTTGGGGCCCACACCGGACTCAAATCACTCCCAAGAGTCCCCTCTACACTCCCCTGACCTTGGTTCACCTTGGGTTACATCTTAACCCTAGTTAACAGAGGCAAAAACACTGTTATTAATATCGGTAATTCAATTACCGACATTAACTTTGTTTGATTTTTGGGCTTTTACAGGGGCCCAAGCCTGGTAGGAGGCCATTTTAGGCTCTGCCTAGCCCCCTGGGCGCACTTCAGACTGTACCAGACCCTTAACCACGGTTAAATGCACCTCCAATTAACATTTAACTGCGGTTAAGCACCCCCTTAACCTTACAAACTTTGGAAAATTAAACAGAAATTCCTAAAAATCAATCAGACCAGAAAACTGACTTTGGCCCTCTCCCTACTTTGGTTAGCAATCCTAACCACGGTTAGATTCCTCTTAACTCCGGTTAGTAACCCTAACCACAGTTAATTTCGGTTTACAACCTACCAGGCCTAAAAACCAAGTCTACAGGACTACGTCCGGCCTACCGAGCCTCCCCTTAGCTTACCGGGCTAAATATCACTTACCCTTTACTGTGGTTAGAAACCCTAACTATAGTTAGTTTGGCCTAACCCCGGTTAGCAATCCTAACTCGATTCGAACTCTGTCCTAGTCTACCGAACTACCCCCTAAGCCTACCGGGCTTAAATACCATGCACTTGACCCTCCTCAATCAAACAAACCCTAGTCTATCGGACTAGTCCATGTTAGCCACCCTTGGTGCACACACACACGCCCCTAGCCTCGGCACAGGCTCACGTGCCAGAACTACGCTCGGTCTGATCTCACCTTGTGAGTACATAGGCAACCCAACCCAGGTTTGACCCCAGTTAGCTTTTCCTTTCTTGGATTAGTGTTAACTTAAACACTCTGGCATTCTAATCAAGATTAACTTTATTTGACTTAAACCCGGGGAGTACGGAACCGTTGAAAAACAAAAGCCTCGGGGTGCCTAACACCTTCCCTAGACTTAACCGAACCCCTTACCCTGACCTCACTTGCAGACCAAGACCTTATCCAAAACTCGGGAGACTTATCCCTTTTGAATTAATAGGTGGCGACTCTTAAATGATAAAACCCTTTCACAACCGTGAGGGTACACAGGTAATTCCATATCCATCTCACCTCTTTTGTGAGTGGAGGAATTTCGGCGCTCACAAATAGGGCTCGCTTCTTGTATAGTATCATAACTGAGGATACTATAGATACTTGTGCTCACATTATTGACATGATCCTCTAGGCTAACGCTTTACAAATTAAGTGTGCCTCACTTCCCTTCGGTATCCTCATTACCTGTATCCTATCGACTGAGGGCATTAAAGTCGGTCCCACCGAGGTCTCCAAGACTTCTCTTGGACCCATTTGTATTCGATCCTTTTCCAACAGTATGTCTCATGCCGCGATGCCTGATCATGAGGAGGATGTTGATGATGCTATGGATCCTTTGGCTCCGGTTGCAAGCCCATCTTCTCGCAGGACTATGCCTACTTCTCAAGGCCCGTTCTCATTCAAGACCTTGTCTGTGATGCTATCTAATATGTCGGATGCCCACACTGCCTTTGCCACCGACCTCTATGCTCTCCTTGACTCGCATGCTGCAGCTACTCAAGACAGTTTTTCGGTGACCAATCATCGGATTAATGCTCTTTCAAACATTGTGCAAGCATCTCAATAGGAGTTTTGCAACTTTCGTACTCACTACGAGGATGATGTAGCTTGTCGTTTTCCCCCGCGATAGGGCGATTGGTGTTTCAGCTGCTACTTAGTTTTGAGCATGGTTTTGCTCTTGTTTATGCTGGATGTTAGCTATTACTCCGTACTGTTATATGTACCTGACTTGGAGTACTTTTGGTTCTTATGTTGTGATACTTTTGTTGATGATGCTTCAACTGTACTTTTTGTTATATATACAGTTCGTTGCTCCACTATTCTACTTGCTGTCTTTGGATACAGGTTGGGTTGTTAATCATGTTCGAATTCTTCCCCTTGGCAATTCAAGCTAGAAAGGAGGAGAAGATTGTGCTGATTAACTTCATCATTTCATGTTGACATTTTATGTTTCATGTTGCACTGATTCACTTCATCACATGTGCATTTCACATGTTTACTTTACACGTGTATATCTCTCATCATACGAGATCTCAATCTTAGGGGGAGATCTCTAATGATAAAGCATGTTGTATCTCATGGATGCTTTTCACACTTACTATCTTGAGGATGTTCTCCGTATTTATTGTTTTATTCTTTATGAAAATCTCTCATGCATCACAAGGTATTGTGTAGCACCCCGGATTTTTCTATACTTAATGAATACCGTTTTCGTAGCTACTTGGCCTTCCTCATAGTCAAATTAATAAATAAGAGAGAAATCGGAAATTCCGAAACATTATAAATGTGCGTTTTTGAAGTACGAACCCAACGCAAGTTGAATCGTCAAAATCGGACGAACGAGTCAAAAGATATGGCCAAAACAGTCTGGACCTGCAGGCAATCGTAGCTCGGAAGGCACTAAGGACGTAGCTCTGATAACGTGCTCTGATAAGGCACAGACAACGCATAGACAACGTACTCTGATAACATATACGTTGTGCATCCGTTGTGCAACAGACAACGGGTACGTTGTGCAGCAAACAACGTGTACGCTGTACAGCTCACGACGGGCACATTGTACATAAGACAACGGACAACGAGCTCAGCACTATGCACAACACAACGGACAACGAGCTCAGCACTATGCACAACACAACGGACAACGTGTCCAGCACTATTCACAGCACAACGTGTTCAACACTATTCACAGCACGTGTTCGGCACTATTCACAGCACAACGTGTTTGGCACTATTCACAGCACAACGTGTTCGGCACTATTCACAACACAACGTGTTTGGCACTATTCACAGCACAACGTGTTCGGCACTATTCACAGCACAACGTGTTTGGCACTATTCACAGCACAACGTGTTTGGCACTATTCACAGCTCAACGTGTTCGGCACTCGCGTTTTTACAAAAATTCAGTAGGGTATTATGGTCTTTTGGTCGGTTCACTCTTACCTTAAAAGTTTAACCCGAGCCTTTAGGGCTCATTCTCAACACTTAGAGGATTTGGGGGATTAGAAGAGAGGAGAAAGGGTTTCCTAAGCTAGGGTTTTGCTTTTGGAGAAGAATCAAAGGGGTTTTGAGACCCTAGATCACTTCAAGTCCGGTTTTTCTCCAAGATCACGGCTCAAGCACTCGTGGAGAGCGTTCTCCAAGCTAGGGCAGCAACCCAAGCACGTTTTTGAAAGGGGTTTCTTCCCCAACTCAAGTCTCCTTCAAGCAAAGGTGTTCTTCTTTCAAGTTGGAGCTTCAATCAAGGTTTCTACCAAGGATCAAGCCTTGATCTAAGGTTAGTACACCCTACTAACTTACCCTAGCAAAAATCTAGGTTTTCTATATAAAAATGTGATTCTTTATATTATGTTTTCCTCCTTATGAAATGTGTTATCCCCCATTAAAAATAACACAAGATAATGGAAAAGGTGTGGATGTGTGGATGGAAGGTTGGATGTGGCGATTGGATGCCGAGATGTATGTTGTGTGATGTGTGTGATGGAAATGGTGGATGGGTATTTTACCAATAATGAACTTACCTTGATGTTTGGATGGAAAACATGCGCTAAAAAGAACAAGATGAATTATTAAGAAACATTGCATGTGTTGTGTTTGACAAAATGCCTAAAACATGAATAAATGATCTAAAGGAAGAATATGGAAATGGGTTTTATGCATGCGTTCTTATAAACGATAAATTGATCAAATGTTATGCAAACTACTTATGTTACCTATGTTCATATCATGAATTGAATTGTAATGTCATATCTTGGTTAATCCCATTATCATGATTGTCACTATGGACACGTACACGAGCACGCATGATAGCATGAACCGAGATTTCAAGAGCATGTGGATATAATAAACAACAAGAAAATATTACATAACAAGGAGGTTGGTAGCCCAGGGAGATTCGGGTGCTAGCCTCTGGCTCACAAGTGCATTTCATAACAAGGAGGTTGGTAGCCCAGGGACATTCGGGTACTAACCTCTGGCTCACAAGTGCATTTCATAACAAGGAGGTTGGTAGCCCAGGGACGGGTACTAACCTCTGGCTCACAAGTGCATTGCATATCAAGGAGGTTGGCAGCCCAGGGAGATTCGGGTGCTAGCCTCTGGCTCACAAGTTACGAGATGGAGGTTTACAAGATGATGATCATGCATTCATGCATGCACGCATACATGATTTCTACGAGGCATACCGGGACATGACAGGGGTTTTCAAGCATGAGTTTTATCGGCGTTTTCGCATTCATGTACGCACGTCAGGATGCTTGTATTGTATCATGCCTTATACTGTTTCTTTTGTGATGTTTCTATTACTGCTTGTATGATATTACTATTGTGTGTTTTTATTATTGTTATGGTCTGCTAGTAGCTTGTACTCGCTGAGTATTCCATGCTCAGCCGTACTTTCATGTCGGCAGGTACTGAGGGAGCCCTCGGCCCGGAGCCTTGGGTCGAGGAAGAGTATATAGAGGAGAGAGAGCCGGCTATTCCATTACAGTCTCAGGCGGACCGAGACCTCGATGTGTGGCCATACCTCGACTACTGTTGAGGGGAGAGTATGAGAGGGTCTTGTGTATTTTGATATTTTGATAGGTGGACCTGTCCACCTTAGAATTAGACATGTCTTGTATTTATGTTAACTTGAAATACTAATTTGGATCATTAGAAGAAATGAAAATTTGTTCACGCTTCCGCATATATGTTAGCTTCCGCGCTCTGATTATCGTTGTTAGTACTGTATTTTATCTTGTGCATTACAGGATGGTTTGATAGGTACGTAGTGTGACACCTAAAATATCCCTAAACTCCTAGGGGGTATTTCGGGGCGTCACATATTGTGTGTTTAGCTTTTACAGGTATGCTTCATCTCACATCGGTCTCGAAAGGAATATTGAATCATGAAGTTTGTTCAATAGTCTAAAGTCATGTAATTTTCAGTTCTTGTTGTATGTTTTGTCTCAGAATTGCCAAAGGGGGAGATTGTAAAGTCATGTTTTTTGTTGGCTAAATTCCGAGTCCAAAAAGGTTCTAGTTCTCCTTAGGTCTTACCATTTGGTTCGATGAAAAAGTGAAGAAGAAGCCATGACAAAGCTTGAAGAAAAATCATCTGAGAATGGCTCAAGCTTAGGATGGTAAGTAAGACTTAGAGACCAAATATTTACCCAAATGGAAGTGCCCATAATCATGTAATTTGGTTCAAAAATGCCTAGGATAAAGTGAAGCAAAGCATAGGGTATTCAAAGGTTGAAATTCAGTATTTTTTACCATTGGGTCGACCCAATCTACGCAGATTTAGTATGGGAAAATCATCCAGAGAGCACCCAAAAGTTGGGTCGACCCAATCTCCTTTCATTCGACCCAATGCTTATGGCAGTTTCTAAATTGGATTTTTCACTTTCTAAAACCTTGGTTTGGCTTCTCTATTTAATAGAACCCTTCTAGTCCGTGAATGGGGACTTGTGGAGAGTGTTGAGAGTGCATTAGGCTACCTGTAGAGTTCACATAAACTTTGGAATTTATTTCTCTCCTTCTCCTTTGTTAATTTCTCTGGAGATGCAAGTGTTGTCATTATAATCATTGAAGACTTGCATTGTTTGATCCTCAAACTCTTGATGGGATCACTCTAGAGTTGTTTAAAACCCTAAAACCCTAATTGTGCTCCGCTGTGAGTGTTGGTTGGCTTGAGGCAAAGCCGTCAAGTACGGGAATCGATCTTCGGAGATCGTGGTTGAATCACTTTAAAAGAAGTGGTCAGTGAGGAACCGGAGCTACTGTTGCAGAGATCGAACGAGTTGAGTTCATGGTTTGCAAGCTGAAGAATTGATACCGAGGAACAATGTGTCGTCTCCAATTGGGTAAGATTCGAGTCTTGTACTTTTTAAATCTTCTCATAGTGAAATTTTTGCTGGACTAGGTCCCGTGGTTTTTCCCAAAAGGGTTTTTCACGTAAAAAATTTTGCATGTTCATGTGTGATTGAATGGTTGTGATTGGTTAAAATTAAAATCAGTAGAATTTGTTAAGTAGACCTATTCACCCCCCTTTAGGTCAAAGGAATCATTGATCTAAGGAATTTCAATTTCTAATTTCTAAATTCAATTAAGATTTTAGAAGATCTTATCATCACCATCATGGGACTACGCCATCATTACACTGCTCATTCTACCATTGCATTTCCATTACACCGGGCATTCTCACTACACATTGCCCATCACCTGTAGTCACTACTCTCGCATCATGTGGGCATACACTTACAATATCAATAAGACTAGGAATTAATTAGCCTGAGTCTTGTCTTGCTAAAAGGTATTGACATAATTCAATCTGAATTAAACTCCTAGATCCTTATTTCTATTGTAGATAAGTTTGTGTATGAGTTGATAAAGAGTATCAACTAAAATGGGGGCACAGCCTTACTTGATCAGATGGCGAACGAGAATAATGGGTTTCACATAAACAAGGAGACAAGACGGCTGAAACAGTGACAGTCATGTTGTCCTTGGAAGTCACAAGAAAATTGGGAATCACTGATTTACATAAGGAGTTATGCATGAGATGCTCAGTGATGGATGGTTACTGTCCACCTTGTAATGCATATGTGATATTATCCTAAAATGGAAGATTGCATATGTATTATGAGGATCCTAATACTCATCTGAAATAAAAAGTTTATTTCCTAATTTCATATACTGAAGGGAATGATGAAATTTGAAGAAAGATGAGAGGATTGTCAGATTAAAAATCCCAAAAATCTGATGAATATATGTACGAAAATTAATGTAATAATTTATGTTTATTTTATTATGTAGATAGCCATGAATCCCCTTTCCAAGATTCTAGATGAGAATCGTTTGATTGGTCCAAATTTTGTGGACTGGAAAAGAAACCTTGACATTGTGCTTATTTCTCAGAAGATAGCTTATATCCTCACTTCCGACTATCCGGAATTTGATGAGGCTATTGAGAAAACCTCAAAGTGGCATGAGTCAAATAATTTGGCCAAATGCTACATGCTTGCATCCATGTCGAATGTCCTATAGCAACAGACGAGGGTTTTGCTACAGCTAAGGACATATTGACTAATCTCAAGGAGATGTTTGGGGAACAGAACAGAACTGCTAGGCAGTTGGTTATGAAAGGACTGATGGGAACCAGGATGTCTGATGGTACCCCAGTCCGAAAGCATGTTGTCAAGATGATGGGGTTCATTAATGAACTCTTGACCCTTGGAGCAGATCTTGATCAACAAGTTAAACGGATGCGATCCTGAACTCTCTCTCAGAATCCTTTTCAGCTTTTGTGTTGAATTACAACATGAACAAATTGGAGACAGCTCTACCAGAGTTCCTAAACATGTTGCAAGGAGCTAAAGACCTTATAAAGCATACTAAGCTCTATGCAAATGTGGTAGAGGGAGTTGGACCTTCAAGGCCCAAGCCTAAGGGCAAAGACCAGAAAAAGAAGAAGTCCAATTTCTCAAGGTTCCTCAAAGGCAAGAAGGGTAAGAACAAGAAAGCTTTTGAGAAAAAAGACAAGGAAAAAAATCAGAATGTCTGCTTCTATTGCAAGAAACCATGTCACTGGAAGAGGAATTACAATCCCTCAAGGATAAACCTTTGGAATGTATGTCAAAATCTTTCATCATTGAATCCAATCTCATTATTGGTTCCTCAAACTCTTGGTGTGTAGATAATGGATCTACCTCACATATTTGTAATATGTTACAGGGGTTTCAGGAGAGCAGAAAGCTCAGTGATGAGGAAGTCAAGATAAGGATGGGAATGTAAGCAAGTGTTGCTACGATCGCCATCAGGACTTATGTTTTAGAATTTTCTTTAGATAGGATTTTGGTTTTAAAAGACTATTTATATGTGCCAGACGTGCGCAGAAATTTGATTTTTGTTTCTAGTTTAATCGTTAATGGTTATTCAGTGCATTTTGATACTAATGTAGTTATCAAATACAATAATAGTTTTGTTGTTTCCGGCACATTGTTTAATGGTCTTTATTATCTTGATCCTATAAGAAATTCTGTAGATAACATTGAGGCTAAAGAGTCCACCAGTGTGACACCTTAGAAAAGAGGTAGAGAGTCTGTGAATCCAACATACTTATGGCATCTCAGATTAGGTCATATCAATTTGGATAGGCTCAACAGATTGGTAAAGGATGGTCCTTTAAACCATTTACATGTTGAACCTTATCCAACTTGTGAACCTTGTTTGCAAGGGAAAATGACCAAAAGGTCATTTGTAGGCAAACCTATGAGAGCCACAAGTATATTGGAATTAATTCACACTGATGTATGTGGACCCATGAATCATTCAGCCAGAAGTGGTTTTATCTACTTCATTACATTCACAAATGATTTTTAAAGATATGCTTATATATATCTAATGAAACACAAGTCGGAATCTTTTGAAAAGTTCAAAGAATTTCGAAATGAAGTAGAAAAGCAATCAGGTAAATGTATTAAAACTCTCAGATCCGACCGAGGAAAGTACCTCTTGAATGAGTTCATGGATTATCTTAGAGATAATAAAATTTTATCCCAATGGACTCCCCCAGGAACACCTCAGCTTAATGGTGTTTCAAAAAGAAGAAATCGAACCCTATTGGATATGGTTCGTTCAATGATGAATAATACTGATTTACCAATTTCTTTATGGGGATATGCATTAGAGACTACAATCTATCTACTGAATAGGGTACCTTCTAAGTCTGTTTCCAAAACTCCAATTGAGCTATGGATGGGGCGAAAGCCTAATCTAAAGCATGTCAGAGTATGAGGTTGTCTAGTTCATGTGCGAAAGCAGAACTTTGACAAGTTGGAAAGTAGGACTGACAAGTGCCTATTCATAGGATACCCAAAAGGAACTCATGGATATTATTTCTATAATCCTAGCGAGCAAAAGGTGTTTGTGAGCAGGAATGCCATTTTTCTAGAAGAGGTTATGATCCTCAATAGAAAAGATGGATTTAGAATTGATCTTGAGGAGCAAAGTTAGGATAAAGTGACCATGGTTAATCTCATCTTAACTGAACCTTTAAATACACAACAGCCTAGGAGAAGTACAAGGATCAGTAGACCTCCAGATAGATTGTCTTATCAGCATGAGGTATATTCTATGGAATCAGATTCCTTAGATGATGATCCTTACACTACTCAAGAAGCAATATGTGATATTGATTCTGATAATTTGAAAAAGGCCATGGAATTTGAAATGGACTCCATGTACTCGAATGGTGTTTGGACCTTGGTTGAAAAGCCTGAGGGAATTAGAAGCATTGAGTGCAAATAGAACTACAAGAGGAAACGTGGATCTAATGGAAAGGTAGAGACCTTTAAAGCAAGGCTTGTGGCGAAAGGGTATAGTCAAAGAGCTGGTATCGACTATGAGGAAACCTTTTCACCGGTAGCAATGCTAAAGTCCATCAGAATTCTGTTATCAATTGTAGCTTTCTATGATTATGAGATATGGCAGATGGATGTCAAAACCGCTTTCTTGAATGGAAACATTCAAGAGGATATTTATATGGAGCGGCCCGAAGGTTTTGAACTCCATGGCCAAAATAATAAAGTTTGCAAATTGATAAAATCCATTTATGGTACTTCTCGGAGCTGGAATATCCGTTTTGATGAATCAATCAAAACGTTTGGTTTTCAACAAAACATGGATGAGGCATGTGTGTACAAGAAGGTCAGTGGGAGTGCAATAACTTTCCTAGTTCTTTATGTAGATGATATTTTACTCATTGGGAATGTAGGAATTTTATCAACTATTAAAATCTATTTGTCATGTAACTTTGCAATGAAAAACCTTGGTGAAGCCTCGTATGTTCTTGATCTTAAATTGTTTAGAGATCAAAAGAAAAAGGATGTTAGGATTGTCCCAAGTCAATTAGATTGACAAGAATTGATACATGTCACACACTGAGTTTTATGATTAGATATCAATCTAACCCTGGTCTTGAGCATTGGACAACAGTTAAACATATTTTCTTGAATTAAAGGTAGATTAAATTGTCTAGATTACAGCATGAATAAAAGGGTTTATCCAAGCACAATATGGATAAATAGTTTATCCAAGCACTTGGTGTTGTTTCCAAGATAAAACCTCCTATCATACTTTATGGTGATAATAGTAGTGTTATTGCTCAAGCCTAGAGTAAAACAGAGGACTAAGCACAATGAAAGGAGATTTCATCTAATTCAAGACAATGTGATTGTTAAGAAAGGAAACATCGAGTTATCCAAAGTGCGCAGCAGACAACATGGTAGACCCATTTACTAAAGCACTACCTCGGAAGGTGTTTGAGAAACATCTAGAGTCGATGGGTGTTAGATACAAAGGAGATTGGCTTTGAGTGCAAGTGGGAGATTGTTAGACATATATGCCCACGAAAGCTATTCCGGAATTGTATTAGTCTACTTAATTAATAAAAGCATATTTTACATTCACACATTGTCTTCTATATTGGGTATCACATTAAAAGTATCTCATTGGATGAGACTACTTTGTCCCTTAGGAAACATTGTAGGAAAAACCATCCAATTGGTTAATGACTAATTGCTAAGGAGATATGGTTTTTCCGGTTCCTTGTAGACCTATAATTGTTCTAAGTTATTCAGGATACATTTGGACAATGTATTCCTACTGACTTACACATTGTTAGTTCCATATGATGGAGTGATGAATCTCAATCACTGAGAGAAGGGTCTCTTGACTAAGATGTGGATATAAGTAAGAAGTACTTATATTGCAACAGGATCGCTTAGTGGATACCCTTAGAAACATGTTGTCTTTATATTTAGGGTAGTCCATTTAACAGATTATCCTTAACCTGAGAGGTCGACATCTTCTCTAGTATTTGCCTATGTAGCTTTGATGTAGCCAATCGTCAATGTCCAACACACCGGACTAAATATTGGCTCGTTGGGTTATGTACGCTATATTAGAAGAAGTGTGTGTACGCTCAACAAGGATTCCACTACTCTTAACAGAATAAATAATATTGAGTTGATACTTGTCAAAGACGAACTTGAATAACCCAGCGCTGGTATTTATCGATGAAATGGTTTTATCGAGGAGTTTATTTTATATATAAAAGAAATGTAATTATTATTATTATTTCTTTTAAAGAATTTCTAAAATGTTTTGAAAGTCCAAGATTGACTAAAAGTATCAAAGAGAATGGGTTCTCAATATAAGTCAGGGATTAAAGACAGTATTAGATATTGTCTCGTAAGCTTATAACAATATTGGAAGTGGAATGACGCATCAGTAAACAAATCTGGAGATAGAAATACCTGCAAGTAATTCTCTATTTTTTGGAGGTTAATCACATTGTGTTAATGGACATTATTGTGATTGGTGGAAGTCCAGGGATATAGATAAAATTCTATAATCCTAATGGAGTGTAGGAAAGGTGTTTCCTAGTAACAATGCTTTAACCAAAAGGTTGAGTACTTGGTCCCACAACCGGAAATAGGAGATCCCTTTAGATCCCACACACATGGGCTTTCTTAAAGTATTTAATTTAATTATTTATTAAATTAATTAATTTCTCTAAGGAATCACTATATGGTATAGTGAAGCTCTAAGAGGTGGAATCACATTAGATGTGAAAAACCAAATGGGTAGGACCCATTGGGGATTTTGTAAAAAGATCAAGAATGACCTAAGGGTTTTGGAAACCCATGATGTGGCGTGTGGGAGTGGGGCCCACCTAGGGTGGGACGCCCACTCCATGAGAAGATATTAATCTTTAATTAATTTGTTCCTAACTAAAGACTCCTTATTGGATAAGGTTAGTTAGTTAGT
Organism: Tetracentron sinense; assembly: GCA_015143295.1. NCBI lineage: Eukaryota > Viridiplantae > Streptophyta > Magnoliopsida > Trochodendrales > Trochodendraceae > Tetracentron > Tetracentron sinense. Next base: position 23,421,005 of record CM026563.1, on the reverse strand, counting down.
TAGTTAGTTAGTTAGTTAGTTACTAATTAAAGATTCCCTAATTGTTAGGGATTCTATTAGTTTGTAACTAATCATTAATTAGTTAGTTACTAATTAAGATTCCTTATTGGATAAGGATATGGTTAGTTAGTTGCTAATAGATAAGATTAGTTTCTATTTTGATTAATCCTAATTAATTTAGGAGAAATCAAAAAGGAAACAAATGAGGAATTCTAATTGGATTAGAAAGTGGACTCTTGGGTTGCAAGCAATCTAAAAACCCTATAAATAGGGCTGGACGTCCAAGCTTTGGGGTGTGATTAATTTCCAGATTTCTCTCCCTCTCCTCTCCATAATCTCACGCCCTCCCCTCTCCTTTCTTAAGGTATACGGTCAGCCCCTTTCCCCCTTCCCTTCTCTTGTGTTCCAAGTATTGAATATCAAGAAGAAGATCTACATTCTTGAATATAAAGATTGGATCTTTTAATCAATAATCAAGAGCTGGAATTTTTAGAAGGGCCATTAGCTTCCATTAGAGAAGGTCCGTGTGGATTGCGAAGGAGACTTGACACTTGTGAAGTTTTGACGGTCTAGCATTCTATCGTGGATTTGACTTAACAATTTCAAAGTCGCAAAGGTGAATTTTAATTTAACTCTCATTGAATAAAATCAATTAGAATCTTAGTCAGATCTTGGGATTCGATGTATGCCCCCCAAGAACTGTTTTTCTAAAATTAAAAAGAGGCATACTTTCACCCAGGACTTAACCGAACCACTTGCCCTATCTCTAATCGAGACCATCAACCTTAATCTAAACTTGGGACCTATCCCTCAAAATAAATAGGTGGCGACTCTCAGTCATACCAATGAGTAAAATCCGTGCTCACATAAGATTTTCTCCAATCTATCCATTAACCAACAAAACGACATTCTTCTTTGTCCAGATGTAGTTGACATATCGAACATGCCTTTTGAACTTCAGCTGCATCTCTTTCCATAGTTGGCCAATACAGGCTAAACCGTTGCATTTTTCTATACAAACTAACCTCAGGATCATGGCCACATACATTTTCATGAATACCCTTCATTTCCTGTTTGGCTTCTTCCAAACCTACACACCTCATCAGAACTCCTTCAGGTCCTCTGAAATACAATATTTCATTTATCTTCAAGAAGTCTTTGAGGATCTTCATAGGTGTAACAAGTGCAGTAATTGAATCTTTAATGTTGCTGACATCTTTAAAAATCAGTGTTCTTCAATATTCTATTTCCAATCTTTTAGAATTTAAATTGCTTATCAATAGAGTATGAATCTGACAGCGTGCTACTATTTCCTGTGTGGACTCATCATCAAAAGCAAGTTTAGAGGCCAAGGTAGCCAAAGCATCTACGTAGCGATTCCCAGGTCTTTCTTTGTATCCAAACCCAATGGCTTCGAAGCTTTTCATTATCTGTTGAACTGCTATTCTATAAGGAACTAAGCCAACATCTTTGACATTGAATAAGTCATTCATCTGACAAAATATCAAGTTAGCCTCATAACTTTCAAATGTATACCCATTTCTTTGGCCATTGATAGCCCTATTAGAAAAGCTTCATATTCTGCAATGTTATTAGAATAAGGAAACTCCAATTTGAACAAGAGAGAAGTGATATTAACTTTAGGAGCTTTTAGCACACTACCAGCTCTAGCAGAATCAGTAGTTTTAGACCTGTCAAAATACATCAGCCATTCTTCTTGAGCATCTGTCATCATTACTTCTGGTAACTCTCCTAGTAATTCTTCGTTTAACATAGTATCATCTGCTCCAGGGAAGTTGGCTAAGAGATCTGCTAAGGCTTGTCCCTTATTAGCATGTGGATTAAGACATGTTATGTCAAATTCTGAAAGTGAAAAAAGTCATTTGATGGCTCATCTAGAAAGAGAAATTTTTAATAAGAGATCTCTAATTGGATCAGACTTTGTAACCAGGAACACCTTGTGTGATAAGAGGTAGTGACAAAACTTCAGTAAGGCCTAAACCAACGAGATACAGATCATTTCCACACGGGGATATCTTGATTCTGCATGCCGAAGTATTCTGCTGAGGTAGTAGATAGGACGTTCTCGACCATCATGATCTTCCTGAGCGAACAGAGAATCAATTGCGCGATCTATAGATCCTAAGTATAATATCAAAGGCTTGTGCAAAATGGGTGCCATTATTGTTTTCGTAGAACTCATCATCCTTTGAAGCTTGTTGAAGGCTTCATCACAAGTTTTGTCCTATTTGAATTCAACATTTTTCTGCAATAGAGGCATGAGAGGTGTGGTGATCTCTGTCAGGCCAGGTATGAAACGCCGTATATAGAATACCTTGCCCAAGAAGCTTTTTAGTTCCTTGATGTTTTTAGGAGCCATCGTAGTTGAGATAGCTTGAGTTTTTGCTAGATCAACATCTATTCCATGCCTGTTGACAACAAAACCTAAGAACTTTCCCACCGATACTCTGAAGGCACATTTCAATGGATTCATTTCAACTAGTATTGATGGTATCTCTCAAAGACTTTTCTTAAATCAGCTATAAGATCATCAAGTCTTTGGGACTTGATAACTATATCGTCAACACAATCTTCCACTCAATTGTGGAACATGTCATGGAAATTGGCTGTCATCGCCCTTTGATTTGTAGCTCCTGCATTTTTTAGTCCAAAAGGCATCACAATAGAAAAGAACTTACTGATGGGAGTTCTAGAGGTTGTCTTCTCTACATCTTCGGGAGTCATTGCGAATGAACAAGATATTGAGGAATTGTCCATATCTTGATTTAATTATATCCATTATACCCGTCCATAAATGAAAAGGCATTGTGGCCAGCTATTGCATCAACCAGTAGGTCCATATTTGGCAAAAGGAACTCATCATTTGGATAAGCTTTGTTCAAGTCACAAAAATCCACGCAGCAACGTATTTGACTACTTTCTTCTTGACTGGTACCACGTTTGCCAACCAGGTTGGATGTTGTATAGGCTTTATGAAACCTGCCTTTAGTAACTTTTATACTTCGGCCTTGATCTAGTTTTCAACCTCTAGATGAAATCTTCTTGACTGCTGCTTGATTGGGACATATCCAGGATCTATATTCAGCTTATGAGTCACCAACTTTGGGTCTAAACCAAGCATCTCCTCATATATCCATGCAAAGACGTCTTTATACTCCTTCAGCAACTTTATCAATTCCTCCTTTTCACCTTGGTTTATTTTTTAGCTAATCAGTACTGGTCGATGGTTGTCGGCGTCATCTGCTAGATTTACTTCTTGTAACTCCTCTTGTACTGTTTTGATATTATTTTGTAACGGCTCTAGTACTTCTATAACTTCTTCAAATTTAATTTTCTCCTTTTGCCTCAACTGCCCCTCTGGTATTGGAGTCAAACTCGGCATTGATGAGTCCAACTCCTTGGATTGTCACAAGATGTAAAGAACTGTCATTCGACTGAACCATCCTTCTGCATTCACCCGGACTTCTTTTCTTCTCATCCTTCTGTAGAGACCCGAATCTTTTTCATGTCATTGCCTAGTTTATTAGGGGTATTTTAGTCTTTGATGTGTCTTCATGCGTGTGTTCTTACATAACTGGTTATCTTGAGGGTCTTTTTTCTCATGGCCTGAGTTTGTTGTGAGTTTAGTGTATGAGTCAAGGAGTGAGGTGTTTTTTTTTGGGAAAGCAAGCAAAGAGTATAAAACATAGTCTATGTGTTAAGTGAATAGTGCATATAGAGGTCAAGGCCTCTATGTATAGTCTTGGATGTTTCTTAGTGAAATGATGGTTTGATGTATGTGTATGTTGAGTCTAAATCATGAGGATTCGAGTACTCTAAATATCTAAGATCATAGAGTATAAAATACCCTAAGTGTGTATGTAAAACTTTGGGAGTCATGTGGTTAGTGCTAGCGCGCAAGGCATATAGAAGTCGGGACCTCTCATGCATGTTAGTATGTGTTCAATGATCACCTAGGTGGGTTAGAACATATAGGAGTGGAATCATAAGATGAGAGTAGGAGGAATCTAGGTGGATATATATGGAGTATGAAAATAACCCGAGGGTCATAGAAGGATGTCATAAAACACCCTGAACTTTAGGAAGCTCTAGTTTTGTCACCATTTATTGGAATTGACTGATTCTTGAACCATTAGAAAGTAATTGGAATCCTCTACGATGTTCGTGTTTAATATTTTTCCATATTATGAGCCTAAGCTAAGTCAAAAGTGGATTTTCTGATGTTTTGTCTGATAAATTACAGATCAGTCCATTTGTGGGCCCACTTAGACCATTTCAAACTCAAAATTAGGATTTTTGTAAAACATGAAAATTGTTTCCCTTCGAAAGATGAATTCAATGCAACTTGAATTATCAAAATCCAATAAGCGAGTCAAAAGTTATGGTCAAAATACTAAAGTGGGGTAAAATCTGTCGGAATCCAGAAAAGGGAGGTGAGATCTATCACAAATTTCTGTGATCAATCGCATTCAAGTGAGTTTTTTTGAAGCCCTTTCGGGTCTAGTTGCGATAGATCGCACCAAAGGTGCGATCGATTGTGTCGCGACCCAAAACCCACCCTAGGAGTTAGAGTGAACTTTGGACAACTAAACATGACTTTCTTGACAACCCAACCTGCAAAACCCACAGAGCATATACAATAGAGGACAAAACAGCGGAAACATACTCTAACATGGTATAGCGGAAGTCTACCAAACCTCAATGTATATACATAAGCAATCCAAGTTTATACAAAAAGAATCCAAAAGAAAGTGCGGACATGCCCGCCAAAATACATAAATCTGACTCTCATCTCACCCACAGCTAATTCACTCAGAATCTAATCACCACCTACTGATAACCCTCTACGGGAGGTTCCTCCAAAGGCTCCTCGACGTACTCCTCTTCCACCCATGGACCAGGAGCACAAACATCAAATGGAGCAGCAGCTCCCTCAGAACCTGCCGACATAAGAAGTACGGCTGAGCATGGAATACTCAGCGGGTACTAAATACTAACCAACAATTATAGCATAAAAATGGCAATACATGATCAGGAGCAATTCATATATGTCAAACGGAAACAATTCATATCATACAAGGAAGTAAAGCAGTTTATAATCATGCTTGTAATTCGTAGAAAGCCGATAAATCCTCTTGAAAACATCGTGCACTTGACTTGACTTGAAATATCTTTTCGTACTTGAAAGCTTGTCTTGCCTATCTTGCTTGATTCTTGTATGTCGTGTCATGTCATGCATGCTTGCTTGTGATCATGTAACTTGTGAGATGCACTTGTGAGATGCACTTGTGAGATGCCTTGAGAGATGCCTTGAGAGGGAAGGGAGACCCTTCTTTATGCAATGCACTTGCGAGGGAAGGGAGACCCTTCTTCATGATATGTATGTACTTGCGAGGGAAGGGAGACCCTTCTTCATGATATGCACTTGTGAGTGAGGGGAGACCCCTCGTGGAATGTTGGTTCTTGACTACTTGTGAAAAGCGAGGTAAAACATATCGTAGGATATGTCCCACCTCTAACCATGTTCTTGAAAACCTCGATAAATCATGCCATGCATGCCGTGCTCGTGGGAACCGTGTACATACTTGCATTCCAATTTAAAGATGACATTTGGGTAATTTCACAACACATATAGCATCAAAGATTGAGCAATTCAATATTCATAGCATTTAGGGAAAGCAGGAAACACACTATCATAGGCCCTAGCAATATTCAGAATTTCTTAGGTATGCATTTCATAATTCACAGCTCACTTTATTCACCTTGGCATTTCATCAAACATGGTGTGTTCATTATGGATTTACCCTACAACATGCTTTTCTAGATGGGTTTTACTCAAATCATACATGTATGTTCATTATTGGAACAATGCCCTTCCCCATTTGTTCATCACACACAACCATTGGCATCCAATCGCCCATTCCATCTCCATTCACCATTCACCATTTACCATTTACCATTCACCATTCACCATTCATCCATCTCATAGCACATATGTAAATGAAAGAAAATGAAGAGAAAAGAAGGGGAAAGAAGAACTATAACTAGGAGGGTAGTAAGAAGTACCGACCTTGAAGAAATGAGGAAGAAACCCTCTTTCCAAATGACTGTGAGTTGCTGCCCTAGCTTGGATCGCGAGCTCCACAATGCCTGAACCAAAATCTTGAAGAAAACGGGCTTGAGGTTGATCTAGGGTTTCAAACCCTTTAATTTCTCTCCAAAATGTAAACCCTAGGTTGGAATCGCCTTCTCCCCTTCTCCTATTCTCTCAAACTCTCTAAGTGTTGGGAATGAGCCCTAAAGGCTCGGGTTAAACTCTTAAGGTAAGAGTGAACTGACAAAAGACCATAACACCCTTACTAAATTTCTGTAAAAACACGAGTGTCGAACTCGTTGTGCTGTGAACAGTGCCAACTCGTGGTGCTGTGAACAGTGCCAACTCGTTGTGCTGTGAACAGTGCCAACTCGTGGTGTTGTGAACAGTGCCAACTCGTGGTGCTGTGAACAGTGCCAACTCGTTGTGCTGTGAACAGTGCCAACTCGTGGTGCTGTGAACAGTGCCGAACACGTTGTGCTGTGAACAGTGCTGAACACGTTGTCCATTGTGAAGGGTGTCGAACCCGTTGTCACGTTGTGTTGTGCATAGTGCTGAGCCCGTAGTCCGTTGTCTTATGTACAACGTGCCCGTTGTGAGCTGTACAACAGATGCACACAGTATACGTTATCAGAGTACGTTGTCTGTGCTACGTTATCAGAGTACGACGTCAGAGCACGTCCTTAGTGCCTTCCGAGCTACGTCCTTAGTGCATAACCGAGCTACGTCCTTAGTGCATAACCGAGCTACAATTGCCTACAGGTTCAGACAGTTTTGGCCATATCTTTTGACTCGTTCATCCGATTTTGACGATTCAACTTGCGTTGTGTTCGTACTTCGAAAAGGAACATTTCTGACGTTTCAAAATTTCCAATTTCTTCCTTATTTATTAATTATACCTCTTAAAAAGGCAAAATGACAACGAAAGTGTCATGTATTAAGCATGAAAAGGTCTGGGGCTCTACAAATTGCATGCAAACCCAAATTTTTTTTTTAAAGTGTTTTGTTTTGGATTTTAACCCTTGGGGCTATAAATAGGGGTTTTTTTTCAAGATTTTTAGGGTTCTAAACTATTTCTAGCCTAAGGAAAAGTGGAAACCCAGGGTTTTGAGGGAGAAATTGCTTGGAGAAGAAGGAGATTGCTACGAGATTGCAAGGAGAGCTTGAAGATCTTCCTCAAAGCTTCCTCAAAGCTTCTTGGGAGCGATTTGGATCCAAGGGAAGGATCCCTAAGGTCGATATCCTTCTAACTCAACCCTATTAAGATGCTTTGTATGCTTAGATAAGATTATTTATGGATTATCAAGAGATCTACATGAAAATGCATGAATTAAAGAATGGGAAAGTGAAGTTAGGTCAATATCCTCTCTAATCTAGCTTTGGCATTATTATGATTATTGATTTGGTACAAGAAATGATGGATTAGTGTTGGATTTGTATAATAATTATGGATATGGATGAATTCGTATTTTGGAAACTTAAATTAAATTATGCATTATGTTTATGGACTATGGATGTATGGAAATGACGGAGGATGGGCTAAAATGGAGGACGGATTGTGAATGTGTCGATTTGTATTGGGTTTGGAATGGATGAATGTGGTTTATGGATGAGTAGGTTAAGGTTATAGAATTTGAAAATGGGAAGGGCATTGTATACATAACTAACGCATGATAGGTGTTTGATGAAATGTCTAGGAAACACTAAGTATGGAAATGAAAATATTGAAAGGTTTGAGTACCATAAGATATGCTATGATGAATTATGCTTAGAAATGATATTATAAATGTTAGCATGCGCATGATAATAGATGAATTATGTTTAAATGAATTATGCTTAATCATGTTGCATGGTGATTGATATTCGGGTAGGCCCATGCTTAGAGAAAGTCCTCCATGTCAGGAATTCTCTAACTAGGGAGTTGTAACCTAGTGGAGTTTTTTGACGGAAGATGAAATCTAAGTGATGACCGAACTCGGATACCAATCACGACACTCAAGCACAAGTGCACATGTGTGGTAGTTTACAAGTCTCACGTGTACACAAGCATGAACATGGTCACTGCATGGACACGGACATTACATAGATACTGAAATACAAGGACAAGGACAAGGATAAGTACAAGGACTCTGAACACTGAAATACAAGTACAAGGACACTGAATTACAAGTATAAGGACAAGGAGACTGCATGGTTTTATAAGGACCCTGAAATTCAAGTAGCTTCGGTATTCGTTGATGCTCTCTATGGATAAGGTTTTAAGTCTTAGATAATTATCATGGACATTTAGTATCTAAGAGCTCTAGGGGCTTACGCTTCTGTAGAGCCCCAGACTTTTTCATGCTTAAAACATGACACTTTCGTTGTCATATTGCCTTTTAAAGAGGTATAATTAATAAATAAGGAAGAAATTAGAAATTCCAAAATGTCAAAAATATTCCTTTTCGAAGTACGAACCCAATGCAAGTTGAATCGTCAAAATCGGACGAACGAGTCAAAAGATATGGCCAAAACAGTCTAGACCTGTAGGTAAGGACGTAGCTCGGTTATGCGCTAAGGACGTAGCTCGGTTATGCGCTAAGGACATACTCTGGTAACGTATACGTTGTGCATCCGTGGTGCAACATACAACGGGTACGTCGTGCAGCTCACAACGGGTACGTTGTACAGCACCACGGGCACGCTGTACAAAAGACAACGGACTACGGGCTCAGCACTATGCACGGCACGAAGTGACAACGGGCTCGGCACTGTACACAACGTGACAACGGGTTCGACACCCTTGACAACGGACCACGAGTTGGCACTGTTCACAGCACCACGAGTTGGCACTGTTCACAGCACCACGAGTTGACACTGATTACAGCACCACGAGTTGACACTGTTCATAGCACCACGAGTTGACACTGATTACAGCACCACGAGTTGGCACTGTTCACAGCACCACGAGTTGACACTGATTACAGCACCACGAGTGGGCACTGTTCACCGCACAACGAGTGGGTACTATTCACCGCACAACGAGTGGGCACTATTCACCGCACAACGAGTGGGTACTATTCACCGCACAACGAGTGGGCACTATTCATGGCACAACGAGTGGGCACTATTCACAGCACAATGTGTTCAGCACTATTCACGGTCCTCGCGTCATTTCAGAAATCCCAGTAAGGGTATTACGATCTTTTGATCAGTTCACTCTTACCTTAAGAGTTTAACCCGAGCCTTTAGGGCATCATTCGACACTTAGAGAGTTTGAGAGAATAGGAGAAAGAGGTGAAGGCGATTCCAACCTAGGGTTTCCATTTGGGAGAGAAATCAAAGGGTTTGAAACCCTAGATCAACCTCAAACCCGTTTTCTTCAAGATTTCGGTTCAGGCATTGTGGAGCTCACAATCCAAGCTAGGGCAGTAACTCACAGTCATTTGGAAAGAGGGTTTCTTCCTCATTTCTTCAAGGTCGGTACTTTTTACTACCCTCCTAGTTATAGTTCTTCTTTCCCCTTCCTTTCTTTTGATTTTCTTTCATTTACACATGCGTCATGAGATTGATGAATGGTGAATGGAGAATGGTAAATGGCGAATGGTGAATGGAGATAGAATGGGCGATTGGATGCCAATGGTTGTGTGTGATGAACAAATGGGGAAGGGCATTGTTTCAATAATGAACATACATGTATGATTTGAGAAAAACCCATTCAGAAAAGCATGTTGTAGGGTAAATCCATAATGAACACACCATGTTTGATGAAATGCCAAGGTGAATAAAGTGAGCTGTAAATCAGTAAATTCATGCCTAATAAATTCTGAATATTGCTAGGGCCCATGATAGTGTGTTTCCTGTTTTCCCTAAATGCTGTGAATATTGAATTGCTCAATCTTTAATGTTATGAGTATTGTGAAATTCTCAAATGTCATGTTTAAATTTAAATGCAAGTATGTACACGGTTCCCACGAGCACGGCATGCATGACATGATTTATCGAGGTTTCCAAGAAGATGGATAGAGGTGGGGCATATCCTATGATATGTTTTACCTCGCTTTTCACAAGTAGACAAGAACCAACATTCCACGAGGGGTCTCCCCTCACTCACAAGTGCATATCATAAAGAAGGGTCTCCCTTCCCTCGCAAGTACATACATATCATAAAGAAGGGTCTCCCTTCCCTCGCAAGTGCATTGCATAAAGAAGGGTCTCCCTTCCATCTCAAGGCATCTCACAAGTGCATCTCACGAGTGCATCTCACAAGTTACATGATCACAAGCAAGCATGCATGACATGACATGACATACAAGAATCAAGCAAGATAGACTAGACAAGATTTCAAGTACGAAAAGAGATTCCAAGTCAAGTCAAGTGCACGATGTTTTCAAGAGGATTTATCGGCTTTCTACGAATTTCAAGCATGATTATAAACTGCTTTACTTCCTTGTATGATATGAATTGTTTCCATTTGACATATATGAATTGCTCCTGATCATGTGTTGCCATTTCTATGCTATGATTGTTGGTTAGTATTTAGTACCCGCTGAGTATTCCATGCTCAGCCGTACTTCTTATGTCGGCAGGTTCTGAGGGAGCTGCTGCTCCATTTGATGTTTGTGCTCCTGGTCCATGGGTGGAAGAGGAGTATGTCGAGGAGCCTTTGGAGGAACCTCCCGTAGAGGGTTATTAGTAGGTGGTGATTAGATTCTGAGTGGTTTAGCTGTGGGTGAGACGAGAGTCAGATTTATGTAATTTGGCGGGCATGTCCGCACTTTCTTTTGGATTCTTTTTGTATAAACTTGGATTGATTATGTATATACATAGAGGTTTGGTAGACTTCCGCTATACCATGTTAGAGCATGTTTCCGCTGTTTTGTCCTCTATCGTATATGCTCTGTGGGTTTTGCAGGTTAGTTGTCAAGCAAGTCATGATTAGTCGTCCAAAGTTCACTCTAACTCCTAAGGTGGGTTTCGGGTCGCGACAGCTTCTATCGATGCACCTCCATGGATCTAAATACAAAGACCTCGATACCATTTTTATGAGAAAACAAGTATGCGTTGCATTCATGTCACAAGTTCAAGAGTTACAAATCCAAGAGTCATAAGTTCAAAAGTCACACAAGTACATGAGTCAAGCTAAGTCATGATGTTCACATGTTTCCACACTCTGATTATGTTATGTTCACGTTGTATTAAACTGCTATTGACCTTTACAATTGTTACTTGTTTTAGATATTTAACATATGCTTGTACTATGGTTGGTTAGTTTGGGTATCCACTGAGTATTCCATGCTCAGTCGACCTGTTATTGTCGTACAGGTCTAGCTCAAGATCAGGTGGCTTCTCTTGGGTTGGAAAATGAGTATTTTGAGAAAGTGGAAGAAGGTGACCTTCCGGTTGATGAAGTCCGGGATCCTGACCGGTTCCCATGCTATTAGACTATCTCCAATTTAGCCTTGTTGATTGAGAGCTTGTTATAGACTTGAGACTTATTGTAGATGTTACTTTAGTTATGTTATGGATTTTGATATATCAGTTGGCGACATTTTGGATGGATCTTTTTATATTGAAAGAAATTTTATAGTTACTATTTTGGAGAGAATTATCTTTTGGTTTTGCCTCATTGCTATGGATGTTAAGCAGGGATAAGTAATATGGCGAACCCAAAGTCCCATTAAACCAAGGTGGGGTTTTGGGGTCGTTACAGAGGTGGTATCAGATCTCAAAGCATTGGAGTCCTTTGGGCTAAGGTATTAATTATAGGATATAGGAAGATGTCAACCTTAGGGAAGCAACATCAAGTTTAAGGTGATAGGTTTACTCTAAGCTTAAGTTTCAGATTAGTTATGTATTCTAGTATTGTGATTTTGTTGTGATGATGGTTGCTATTATGTGTCAACATGCTAAAAATATATTATCTGTTTGTCACATGATTTGACACACTTAGTTATGTATCCAATTCAGGCACTTCATTGGTAAATGACTTCGTAGCTCATGTGTTGGTTGATACTGGGTCCATTCACTCCTTCATTACTCCTAGTTCTACAAGAGAATTTCCTATGGAACAGAGGCTTTAGGCCCGTATGGGATAGTATTAGAAGCATGAGGATTAAGGAGATTTACCAAAATAAACAAATGAATTAGTCTTAGATCCGAATTGATACCATGACGGATGTGATGTCATTAGGTTTGCTAGGACTTTGGTCTATTATGAAATTGTATGCTAATAAAAGTTATTGTATATTATTATGTGTTATTAATTATATGTTATTATGAGTTTTGAATGATACAGTGATAAGTATATGTTCAGATGACTAGTATCCAAGAGAGACATAAATTATTCTTAAAACCTAGTAGGATGAAGATAAAGTTAATGCATTGGGTTCCTTAAGGTTAAGTATATTAGAAGGAAAATCTTGAGCGAATAAGATTTAAATTCTTTAAGACTTAGATTTTAGACTCATTTTAAGCCTAAGTTAAAATAATTTTTCAGTTAGACTTATGATTTGTTAATTGTTTTCAAGACTTTCGTTATCAGGCACAACAACCAAGCTTGCTATTACCTAATATTATTATCTTGAATATAAAATCTATGATGATTGTTAATATGGTACTATATTATCATATGTTAAACATGATATGTTATATGATATAATGGTGTAACTGATTACAACGTGTAGTTATGTATATATCTTATTCACCTTACTGATCAATGAGAAAGCATGTCTAACCAACACAAAATTTTGACACATTCCTTCGTTACAAAAAAAAAAAAAAACTTAAATCTAATAAATTTATAATCCAAATTTATTCTTATATTTTGTTGCTTGAGAATCAAATAATGAGGATCAGAAAATAATTAAGACTTACAAATGAATCACTCATGGCTATAAAAAAAAAAGATAATAATAATAATAAATAAAATAAAAATATTATATACATCTCATAAGCATCATACATAACATACACTTCATGCATGACATAAGCGTTATGCACATATCATAAGCATCATACATCTCATAAGCATCATACATAGTATAAACATCATACATAACATATACTTCATGCATGACATAAGCATCATGCATATATCATAAGCATCATACATAGCATAAACATCATACATAATATAAGCATCATGCACATATCATAAGCATCATACATATCATAAGCATCATACATCTCATGCATCATGCAAACCTTAAAAGCATCAATACGGGAGACCCACCGATCAACTGACCTATTATAAATTCGCCTAGAAATCTTCTAAAATAAAGATTCTCGAATATAATTCATTTTAACAACCACTAAATTACAACTTATAAAATTCTAAGAGTATTGATAGAATTCAATAAGCATAATAAAATCATGGGGGAAATATCTCTTAAGCACACTGAGATTCTAAAATTACCTAGTGGATCCTACCCTTGAAGAACGATATCCCCTTAGACCGCAGATGCTAGAATCTTCTTAATGTATTTAATTTAATTATGAATTTAGTTAATTAATATTCTTCATGATAAATGATGACTACTTATATATCAAGCTCTCTATATTATATTTGATATAATAAATCAAAAGTAAGGTGTATAGTCATAGAACCTAGGCATTAAAATTTCTTAAAATCAGTTAGTATTTGATACCGTGATTGAAACAAGGCATTAGATTTCATAGGATTATGAAATTTTATGAGTTGAAATTTGGACTTAGATGAACTTTGGATTCAGGTTTGGTACCACAACATAATGGGAATTAAGCAGAGGTATTAGTTCGATATAGGGAGTCGTATCCCAATGATAGACTAGTCACCTAACCTTAAGTATGTCATCGATTAATACCTTAACCGAGTGCGAGAACGTAGCTCCGCTAGGGAAACTAGTTATATTATTATATTATTACGTATGTGAGTTGGGTGTGTATGCTATGATATATATACCTTGAGATTTGTAATATGCTTTAGAAGCTAAGTTAGCAAGTAAATTCATTGTATGTTTATAAGGTATAGTCGTATATTGTTACGTGTTATTACTTACTTTCTTAATAGCTAATTGTTACTCGAAATACGAGGATTTGAAGAGTTTAGTTTCCAAGTCAGACTTGCGTTTAGCTATTGCCTCAGGACTTGACCATGAGGCATAACAAGTGAGGTAGAAGTTAATAGACTAGAGTGAGTGAAGGTGATACCCCAGTTAGCAATGAATAACTTGTACTCAAGCCAAAGTGGTTGAGTTATAAATTATTGATAGTATGCAATGAGTGTTGTTATACATGTACAAACATGCTACAATATAACTATATGTGAATATATTGTGATGAATGAACTTATCATGCTGGATGCAAATTATAACCTTAGTTAATTGTAATAGCAAAGACACCTTGCTTGTAAGTGAGTGCCTAGTCCATGTGTTAGTCTAGATTGGATCGACACACCCTTGTGTCATGTCTAAGGTGGTCAAGCCATATGCTCAATTGAGTAAGGTGAAGAGTGAGAAAGGTATCCCAGCTTGTTCTTGTAACGTCCTAATATCGAGCACGAAATTTATTTTAAGGGGGGGAGGATGTAGAGACCCGAATCTTTTTCATGTCATTGCCTAGTTTATTAGGGGTATTTTAGTCTTTGATGTGTCTTCATGCTTGTGTTCAAGCATAACTGGTTATCTTGAGGGTTTTTTTCTCATGACCTGAGTTTGCTGTGAGTTTAATGTATGAGTCAAGGAGTAAGGTGTTTTTTTGGGGAAAGCAAACAAAGAGTATAAAACAAACTCTATGTGTTAAGTGAATAGTGCTTATAGAGGTCAAGGCCTCTATGTATAGTCTTGGATGTTTCTTAATAAATGATAGTTTGATGTATGTGTATGTTGAGTCTAAATCAGGAGGATTCGAGTACTCTAAATATCTAAGATCATAGAGTATAAAATACTCTAAGTGTGTATGTAAAACTCCAGGAGTCATGTGGTTAGTGCTAGCGCGCAAGGCATATAGAAGTCAGGACCTCTCATGCATGTTAGTGTGTGTTCAATGATCACCTAGGTGGGTTAGAACATATGGGAGTGGAATCATGAGATGAGAGTAGGGGGAATCTAGGTAGATGGAGTATGAAAATTACCCGAGGGTCAGAGAGGGATGTCATAAAACACCCTGAACTTTAGGAAGCTCTAGTTTTGTCACCGTTTATTGGAATTAAGTGATTCTTAAACCATTAGAAAGGTATTAGAACCCTCTTCAAGGTTCGTGTTTAACGTTTTTTCATATTTTGAGCCTAAGCTAAGCCAAAAGTGGATTTTCCGATGTTTTGTCTGATAAATTACAGATTAGTCCAATTGTGGGCCCATTTAGACCATTTCAAACTCAAAATTAGGATTTTTAAAAAACATAAAAGTTGTTCCCCTTTGAAATAAAAATTCAACGCAAGTTAAATCGTCAAAATCTGATAAGCGAGTCAAAATTTATGGTCAAAATACTAAAGTGGGATAAAATCTGTCGAAATCCGGAAAAGGGAGGTGCAATCTATCGCAAATAAGGTGCAATCGATCGCAAAATAGTGCGATATATCGCAATTTCTGTGATTGATCATATTTAGGTGAGTTTTTTTGAAGCCCTTTCAGGTCTAGGTGCAATAAATAGCACCAAAGGTGTGATCGATCGCACGCGGACCCAGATTTTTTAAAAAAAGTGTTTTGTTTTGGATTTTAACCCTTGGGGCTATAAATAGGGGTTCTATTTCGAGATTTTTAAGGTTCTAAACTATTTTTAACCTAAGGAAAAGTGGAAACCCAGGGTTTTGAGGGAGAAATTACTTGGAGAAGAAGGAGACTGCTACGAGATTGCAAGGAGAGCTTGAAGATCTTCCTCAAAGCTTCTTGGGAGCGATTTGGATCCAAAGGAAAGATCCCTAAGGTTGATATCCTTCTAACTCAACCCTATTAAGATGCTTTGTATGCTTAGATAAGATTATTTATGGATTATCAAGAGATCTACATGAAAATGCATGAATTAAAGAATGGGAATGTGAAATTAGGTCAATATCCTCTCTAATCTAGCTTTGGCATTATTATGATTATTGATTTGGTATAAGAAATGATGGATTAGTGTTGGATTTGTATAATAATTATGGATATGGATGAATTCGTATTTTGGAAACTTAAATTAAATTATGCATTATGTTTATGGACTATGGATGTATGGAAATGACGGAGGATGGGCTAAAATGGAAGATGGATTGTGAATGTGTGGATTTGTATTGGGTTTGGAATGGATGAATATAGTTTATGGATGAGTAGGTTAAGGTTATAGAATGTGAAAATGGAAGAGCATTTTATACGTAACTAACGCATGATAGGTGTTTGATGAAATGTCTAGGAAACACTAAGTATGGAAATGAAGATATTGAAAGGTTTTATGAGTACAATAAGATATGCTATGATGAATTATGCTTAGAAATGATATTATAATTGTTAGCATGAGCATGATAATAGAAGAATTATGTTAAAATGAATTATGCTTAATCATGTTGCATGGTGATTGATATTCGGGTAGGCCCATGCTTAAAGAAAGTCCTCCATGTCAAGAATTCTCTAATTAGGGAGATGTAACCTAGTGGAGTTTCTTGACGGAAGATGAAATCTAAGTGATGACCGAACTCAGATACCAATCATGACACTTAAGCACAAGTGCACATGTGTGGTAGTTTACAAGTTTCATGGGTACACAAGCATGAACACGGTCACTGCATGGACATGGACACTGCATGGACATGGACATTGCATAGATACTGAAATACAAGGACAAGGACAATGATAAGTTCAAGGACTCTGAACACTGAAATACAAGTACAAGGACACTGAATTACAAGTACAAAAACAAGGACACTGCATGGTCTTATAAGGACCCTGAAATTCAAGTACCTCCGGTATTCGTTGATGCTCTCCATGGATAAGGTTTCAAGTCCTAAGATAATTATCATGGACATTTGGGATCTAAGAGCTCTAGGGGCTTACGCTTCTGTCGATGCACCTCCATGGATCTAAATACAAAGACCTCGATACCATTTTTATGGGAAAACAAGTATGCATTGCTTTCATGTTACAAGTTCAAGAGTTACAAGTCCAAGAGTCACAAGTTCAAAAGTCACACAAGTACACGAGTTAAGCTAAGTCATGATGTTCACATGTTTCCACACTCTGATTATGTTCACGTTGTATTAAACTGCTATTGACCTTTACAATTGCTATTTGTTTTGGATATTTAACATATGCTTGTACTATGATTGGTTAGTTTGGGTATCCGCTAAGTATTCCATGCTCAGTCAACCTGTTATTGTCGTACAGGTCTAGCTCAAGATCAGGTGGCTTCTCCTCGGTTGGAAAATGAGCATTTTGAGAAAGCGGAAGAAGGTGACCTTCCGGTTGATGGAGTCCGGGATCCTGACCGGTTCCCATGCTATTAAACTATTTCCAATTTAGCCTTGTTGATTGAGAGCTTGTTATAGACTTGAGACTTATTGTAGATGTTGCTTTAGTTATGTTATGGATTTTGATATATCAGTTGGTGACATTTTGGATGGATCTTTTTTATATTGAAAGAAATTTCATAGTTACTATTTTGGAGAGAATTATCTTTTGGTTTTGCCTCATTGCTATGGATGTTAAGCAGGGATAAGTAATGTGGCGGACCCAAAGTCCCATTAAACCAAGGTGGGGTTTTGGGGTCGTTACACCTTCTTATCATTATTGCCTTGTGGTCTCTTTGACATCGTTGGACTTTCTAAAGATGTCAAAGTGGCCTCAGCAGCTTTTGGGAGAGAAATTCCAAAAGACTGTGCCAATATATTTCCCCTTCTACCTCCAGTTCATCATAGAACAAAGCATCAACAACATGTATTTCTGATCGGTCAAACAGTGTAGTTATAGCTTCGATGCAAATACTTCTGCCTTTGTGTACACCCTTAATGCATTGGTGGAATATGGACGGCACCACTTATGCAACCAAGGACGACCGAGTAATGCGTGGTAGTTTACATTGACACTTATGACATGCATACAAATTAAAGAATTAAGGGGACCTACTTGCAAGTTAATTGAAACATATCCCACTGTGTTCAGGGTTTGACCACCAAAGCCTGCAATTCTATTAGTTGCTTTGTGCTTTTAGAAAGGCTTAGACCCATTTTCTCAGTCGTCGACAGCAGGAGAAGATTTAGAGAAGAGCCCAGGTCTATCACGGCCCTTTTAGCTTTCACTATATTGACGAAAGCGGTGACATACAATGGTCTATTATGAGCTAGTGAAGAGGTTACCATATCATCAGAGCTGAAAGTGATATCTTAAAATGCCTCTCAAAGTGGCTTCCTGGTCGCAGAATATGCTAACAAGCAATACTCAATGTAGCACCCTGGACTTTTCATCCTTAATGAATAGCACCTTCGTAGCTAATTGGCCGTTTTTGTAGTCTAATTAATAAATAAGGGAGAAATCGGAAATTCCGAAACGTCAGAAATGTGCGTTTTCGAAAGACGAACCCAACGCAAGTTGAATCGTCGAAATCCGACGAGCGAGTCAAAAGATATGGTCAAAACAGTCCAGACATACAGAGAACCGATCGCTCGGTCCAGTCAGCGATCGATCGGTCCATAACCGATCGATCGGTAGCTATCGCGCGGTCAGAAATTTTGTATGGGGAAATTTTCCAGAGAGTGAGTTTTTGACCGGTCGATCGGTCATAAACACCGATCGCTCGGTAGGCAACCGATCGATCGGTCATAACCACCGATCGCTCGGTCTTCGCGTTTTGCAGAAAATTCAGTAAGGGCATTTTCGTCTTTTGGGTGTTAAACCCTTACCCATAAGGGTTTGCTCGACCCTTTGAGCCTCATTCACAACCCTTAGACATTTTGAGAGATAGAGAGAGAAGAGGAGAAAGCTCTAACCTAGGGTTTGGTTTTGAGAAGGAAATCAAAGGGGGTTTAAGAACCATAGCTAACCCCAACTCAAGTTGCTTCAAAATCGAGGCTCAAGCTCGTGTGTGAACCATTCTCCAAGCTAGGGCAGCAACCCAAGCACGTTTTTGAAAGGGGTTTCTTCCCCAACTCAAGCTTCTTTCAAGCAAAGGCTTCATCTTTCAAGTTGGAGCTTCAATCAAGGCCCCTACCAAGGATCAAGCCTTGATTCAAGGTTAGTACACCCTACTAACTTCCCTTAGCAATAGTCTAGATTTTCTATTGTGAAATGTGACTCTTGATAGTATGTTTTCTTACTTATAAAATGTATCATCTCCACTAAATATAAACAAGATAAGAAAAAGATATGGATGTGTGGATGGGATGTCGATTGAGGCGATTGGATGCCGTATGGATGTTGTGTGATGTGTGAAATGGAAAATGGAAGATGGGCACTTTACAAATAATGAATGTACCTTGATTTCTTGATGAAAAATACGCACTAAATAAGGGAAATGGAAGGACTAAGAAATGTGGCCCACCGTGTGTTTGATAAAATGACTAAACAAGGGATAAATGGACTTAATGAAGAAAATGGAAATAGAAATTGTGTAAATTTTCTTAGGAATGATAAATTTCTCAAATGTGCTATATGTTGCCTAAATTTTCATACCACTAGGTTAAGGATTGAAATGCCATATTCATGTGATCCGCCCATTCAAGTATGTCATCATGATTACCACTATTGACAAGCACACAAGCACGCATGCATGCATGAATTGGGTTTTCCAAGAGTAATTGTGCATAATAAAGCAAACAAGAAAACAAGAACATGACAAGGGGGTTGGTAGCCCAAGGAAGGGTGCTAGCCTCTGGCTCACAAGTGAAATGAATCAAGTACATGACAAGGAGGTTGGTAGCCCAAGGAAGGGTGCTAGCCTCTGGCTCACAAGTGAAATGAAACAAGAACATGACAAGGAGGTTGGTAGCCCAAGGAAGGGTGCTAGCCTCTGGCTCACAAGTGAAATGAAACAAGAACATGACAAGGAGGTTGGTAGCCCAAGGAAGGGTGCTAGCCTCTGGCTCACAAGAGAAATGGAACAAGAACATGACAAGGAGGTTGGTAGCCCAAGGAAGGGTGCTAGCCTCTGGCTCACAAGTATACAAGTCAAGAACAAGTCAAGACATGAAATACAAGGCAAGACACGATACACATACATGATTTGACCGAGACACGAAAAAGGTTTCCGAGACATGAGTTTTACCGAGGTTTTTGCATTCATACCCGCATGTCAAGATATGGCTATGTATCTTATGCTTTCACTATTGCTTTAAATTAATATCTTGTATTGCTCACTGTTGTTATGCTTTCGCTATTGTTATGGTTAGCTAGTAGTTTGTACTCGCTGAGTATTCCATGCTCAGCCGTACTTTTATGTCGGCAGGTACTGTGGATGTCCTCGATCCCGAGCCTTGGGTCGAGGAGGAGTATGTAGAGGAGAGGGAGCCACCTATCCCATGGCAGTCTCAAGAGGATGGGGACTTGGATGTGTGGCCATACCTCGACTACTGTTGAGAGGACAGTGTTAGAAAGTTCCTTTTTTTGTATTTTGATAGGTGGGCATGTCCACCTTTACTTTGATTGTATTTAGTATATGTTAACTTGGAATACTATATGGAGTAATAGAAGAAAAGAAAAAGTTGGCTTATGCTTCCGCACTTATGTTTAGTTTCCGCGCTCTGATTATCATTGTATTATATCATGTTTAGCCTCTTGCATTACAGGATGGTTTGACAGGTACACGCAGTCACCTCTAAAGTATCCCTTAACTCCTAGGGGGTATTTTGGGGCGTGACAGAAGTGGTATCAGAGCTCTAGGCATTAGAGTCCCTAGGGTCACTTAGATGATTGAACAAGGTATTAGAATCACCTTAGAGAGTTGTATTCCAAGTATAGACTAACAAGTTAGTCTCAGTCAAAATGGGTTGAACTTCAACCGAACATAGAGTCCTACACTAGGAACACGGATTGTATGTTATGCTATTGTGTTATATACCATGTGTACATTATTGGTGTTGTACTTATTAAATGTGCTTGATAAATATGTATTGAGTGAATTGCGAAAAATTGTACTAAATGCGTATCCAAGTTAGACTCATGTTGTATTGTCGTTCTCAGGAGAAATCATGAGACGCAATACCCGGGGTCGCGGGTACAACACGAGGGGTAATGGAGGTGATGCTCCATCGGGTGATGATCAGCCCGACTTTGCCCAAGCATTCGCATCCATAGCCGAGACTTTGGCTATGTTGGCGGCAAGGCAACCGGCCACCCCGCCTAATGCGGCACTTATACCGGCTCCTCCTAACCGAGCCCAAGCCGGGATAGAAGCTTTCCGGAGGATGAGGCCTCCAAATTTTTGGGGAAGCATTGATCCACTTATTGCCGAGGGTTGGATTCGGCAACTTGAGAAGATATTCTCGGTTTTGGCACCTACGGAAGTAGAGAGGGTCACATGGGCTGCCTTTATGCTTGAAGGCGAGGCCGACCATTGGTGGAAGTCTGCACTTCGGACCCGAGAGTTGACCCGGCAAGGCCAAGAATGGACATGGGGAGAATTCTTGGACGTTTTCTACAAGAAATACTTTCCAGTTGGGATGAAAGAAAAGAAAGAAATTGAATTTATTACCTTGGAGCAAGGTAATATGTCTGTAGCGGCTTACGAAGCCAAGTTCTCAGAGCTATCTCGATTTGCTCCACACATGATAGCTACCGAGGCTATGAAGGCCCGGAAATTCGAGAGGGGGTTGAAGGCCTACCTCAAGGATCGTGTCTCAATGTTCCGACATGAGACATATTCAGAAGTTGTGGACAAGGCATTGTTGGCCGAGTCGAATTCCGAAGAGTTCTTTAAGAGAAGAGGAATAGAGAAGGGACAGTCTAGTAGTTCAGGGGAGAAGAGAGCTAGGACTATGTCTTATCAGTTCGCAGGGCCGGCTCAGTCACAGAGGATGTACTCGGCACCACAGGCTCTCCGCCCTTTGGCTCCACCGGCCTTTCGCCCGGCTACCTCGTATGCTCCTCGCCCCGCAGTGACTCAGGCTACGGGTTATACTCCTCCCACTTATTCACATGATGTCTGCACCCTTTGTGGAAGGAGGCATCCAGCAGGGGAATGTCGGAAGGCTACAGGAGGCTGTTTTCATTGTGGCGACCAGGGCCACATGATTCGGGATTGTCCCCGACGTCTAATGCCAGCTCAGTCTTCGGGGAGCAGGCCCCCGATTCGGCAGACATCTCAGCCTAGCTCTTCTCAGGCTTCGAGGGCCTCACAGTCTGCCCGGCCTCCTCGCCCAGCCACTCAGGGTCGAGTTTTTGCTCTATCAGAGAGAGACGCACGTGCATCCGACGATGTCGTGCAAGGTACGCGAGAGTTTTGAGTTTAAGTTGTATAAAATTTCTGTGGCTTGTTATGCGGTTAGTTATACTAAGGGTTACCTATGTATGATGCTTGTTACTATTTGAAATCTACTGATATTAGTTACTTAATCGCACAGGCGCTTTATTAGTGAACGAATGTCTCGCTCGAGTGTTGATAGACACAGGATCCACTCACTCCTTTGTGTCGCCTAGTTTCGCAAAGGGCTTTTCGACTGAGGCTACTCCGTTGGAGCGGGAGTTGACCATTGCAACTCCACTCGGCAAGTCGGTTGATACGGACAAGGTATTCAGGGATAGTGTGGTTCAAGTGGGGGAGAATGAATTGTTAGCCGACCTTATCGTCCTGGGTTTCCAAGATTTAGACTTTGACGTCATTCTTGGTATGGATTGGTTGGCAAGCCATCACGGGCATGTTGCATGTTTTGAAAAGATGGTGAATTTCAAGCCGGAAGGGGGTAAGCCTTTTCACTTCCGAGGATTAAGAGAGAGGGACATTGCTCGCCTCGCAGCCTTGAGTGTAACAAACCTAGAAGCACAAAACTCCTCGGCCATTCCGGTCGTGAGTGATTTCTTGGACGTGTTTCCGGAGGAACTTCCCGGGTTACCTCCGAATCGGGAGATTGAGTTCGCTATAGAGCTTACTCCGGGCACCGCTCCAATTTCAAGAGCCCCATATAGAATGGCCCCGATAGAGCTTGAAGAATTGAAGAAGCAAATTGAGGAGTTACAACAACTTGGTTTCATCCAACCAAGTGTGTCACCGTGGGGAGCTCCGGTCCTTTTTGTAAAGAAGAAAGACGGGTCGATGAGAATGTGTATAGACTACCGTCAGTTGAACAAGGTAACTATCAAGAATCGTTATCCCTTGCCAAGGATCGATGACTTGTTCGACCAACTGAAGGGAGCGAGATTCTTCTCCAAAATTGACCTTAGATCGGGGTATCATCAATTAAGGATCAAGGCGGAAGATGTTCCGAAGACGGCTTTTAGGACTCGGTATGGGCATTACGAGTTCCTTGTCATGCCTTTTGGGCTGACGAATGCACCGGCGGCATTCATGGATTTGATGAACCGGGTGTTCCGATCTTACTTGGATCGATGCGTGATTGTATTCATTGATGACATTTTGGTGTATTCCCAGACACGGGAAGATCACGCACGAGACCTCCGCCTCGCTCTAGAGATGTTGAGAGAGCATAGGCTATATGCCAAATTGAGTAAGTGCGAGTTCTGGTTAGAGAAGGTCGCATTTCTTGGACATGTGGTGTCGGCCGAGGGCATTTCTGTAGATCCAGCCAAGGTTGAGGCAGTCATGAGTTGGGAGAGGCCCAAGAGCGTCACGGAGATACGTAGTTTCCTCGGATTGGCAGGCTACTACCGGAGATTTGTGGAGGGATTCTCCAGTTTGGCTGCACCTCTCACCTACTTGACAAGGAAAAATGCAAAGTTCAGTTGGAGTGACCGATGTGAAGTAAGTTTCCAAGAGTTGAAGAAACGCCTCACCACAGCCCCTGTCCTTACTGTGCCATCCGGACATGGTGGTTATGAGGTATATAGCGATGCTTCGCATATCGGACTTGGGTGTGTCCTTATGCAGCATAAGAAAGTCATTGCCTACGCATCAAGACAATTGAAGGAGCATGAAAAGAATTACCCCACTCATGACTTAGAACTCGCCGCAGTTGTGTTTGCATTGAAGATTTGGCGACATTATCTTTATGGGGAACAATTTGAGGTATTCACAGATCATAAAAGCCTTAAGTATTTGTTTTCCCAGAAAGAGTTGAACCTGAGGCAAAGAAGATGGGTAGAATTTTTGAAAGACTATGAGTGCTCCATTCAATACCACCCGGGCAAGGCAAATGTAGTAGCCGATGCTCTTAGCCGGAAGCCTACTGGACTTTTGGCGCATATGATGCTGAAGGAGTGGAGATTGCTGGAGGATGCATCCAACCTCGACATCAGTTTTAGTCTCCCTACCTATGGGCCGGTAATGGCTAGCATCACAGTTAGGCCATTTATGTTCAGCATGATCCAGGAGTTGCAGGAAATGGATGCCGAACTACTTTCTTGCCGAGACAAGTCAGTTAAAAGTGGCAGTAAGGACTTTACGGCGAGGGAAGATGGAATTATCACTTTCAAGGGAAGAGTATGTGTCCCAGCCGATGAGAAGCTTAAGCGAGAAATCTTGTACGAGGCTCACCGGTCCAAGTACACCGTTCACCCCGGGGGTACCAAAATGTATAGGGACTTGAAGAAGCATTTTTGGTGGCGGAACATGAAGCGAGAAATAGCGGAGTATGTGTCTAAATGCTTGGTGTGCCAACAAGTCAAAGCCGAACACAGGAGACCGGCTGGACTTTTGCAGTCCCTCCCCATTCCCGAGTGGAAATGGGAACATATCTCTATGGACTTTATCGTGGGGTTGCCGAAGACGGTTAGGAAGACTGATGCTATATGGGTAGTTGTTGATAGACTCACGAAGTCCGCTCATTTCTTACCGTACCGGACTACATTCAACTCCAATCAGTTAGCGGAGCTATACATCAAGGAAATAGTCCGATTACACGGGGTGCCAGTGAGTATTGTGTCGGATAGAGACCCAAGATTCACATCCAGGTTTTGGAAAAGTTTTCAAGGTGCAATGGGCTCCCGGTTAGACTTTAGCACAGCTTTCCACCCACAGACCGACGGGCAAACCGAGAGGGTGAATCAGGTTATTGAAGATATGCTCCGAGCATGTATGCTAGACTTCAAGGGAAGTTGGGAAGATCACCTACCTTTGGTGGAATTCGCTTACAACAATAGTTATCAAGAAAGCATACAAATGGCGCCTTTCGAGGCTTTGTACGGAAGGAGTTGTAGATCCCCGTTGTATTGGGATGAAGTGGGAGAAAGAAAGATTTTGGGCCCCGAGTTAATTGAACAAACCGCGGATAGGGTCAAGCTTATCCGGGAGAGGTTAAAGACCGCGCAACATAGACAGAAAAGCTATGCCGACAACCGAAGGAGGGATCTTGAATTCCGAGTCGGTGATTTTGTGTTTGTAAGGATTTCACCGACCAAAGGGGTTATGCGATTCGGGAAGAGAGGCAAGCTTAGCCCGAGATATGTGGGTCCGTTCGAGATCATTACTCGAGTTGGCGAGGTGGCTTACCGTGTTGCTTTGCCCGCTCACATGGCGGCGGTCCATAATGTATTTCATGTCTCTATGCTCCGGAAGTACATCTCGGATCCTTCTCATGTCATCGAGCTTGATCCGATTGAGATCCGAGAGGACCTCACTTTAGTTGAGAAGCCAGTTCATATTTTGGATAGGAGGGATCAAGTGCTTCGCAACAAGACTATTCCGCTAGTCCTCGTGCAATGGCAACATCATGCACGAGAAGAAGCCACGTGGGAGCGTGAAGCCGAAGTCAAAGCAAAGTATCCCGAGTTGTTTGAATAGACTTGTGCATATGACTTGTAATTTTGTTTTGATTTTGTGCATATATGTATCGTCCAAATTTCGGGGACGAAATTTTTGTAAGGGGGGGAGAATGTAGCACCCTGGACTTTTCATCCTTAATGAATAGCACCTTCGTAGCTAATTGGCCGTTTTTGTAGTCTAATTAATAAATAAGGGAGAAATCGGAAATTCCGAAACGTCAGAAATGTGCGTTTTCGAAAGACGAACCCAACGCAAGTTGAATCGTCGAAATCCGACGAGCGAGTCAAAAGATATGGTCAAAACAGTCCAGACATACAGAGAACCGATCGCTCGGTCCAGTCAGCGATCGATCGGTCCATAACCGATCGATCGGTAGCTATCGCGCGGTCAGAAATTTTGTATGGGGAAATTTTCCAGAGAGTGAGTTTTTGACCGGTCGATCGGTCATAAACACCGATCGCTCGGTAGGCAACCGATCGATCGGTCATAACCACCGATCGCTCGGTCTTCGCGTTTTGCAGAAAATTCAGTAAGGGCATTTTCGTCTTTTGGGTGTTAAACCCTTACCCATAAGGGTTTGCTCGACCCTTTGAGCCTCATTCACAACCCTTAGACATTTTGAGAGATAGAGAGAGAAGAGGAGAAAGCTCTAACCTAGGGTTTGGTTTTGAGAAGGAAATCAAAGGGGGTTTAAGAACCATAGCTAACCCCAACTCAAGTTGCTTCAAAATCGAGGCTCAAGCTCGTGTGTGAACCATTCTCCAAGCTAGGGCAGCAACCCAAGCACGTTTTTGAAAGGGGTTTCTTCCCCAACTCAAGCTTCTTTCAAGCAAAGGCTTCATCTTTCAAGTTGGAGCTTCAATCAAGGCCCCTACCAAGGATCAAGCCTTGATTCAAGGTTAGTACACCCTACTAACTTCCCTTAGCAATAGTCTAGATTTTCTATTGTGAAATGTGACTCTTGATAGTATGTTTTCTTACTTATAAAATGTATCATCTCCACTAAATATAAACAAGATAAGAAAAAGATATGGATGTGTGGATGGGATGTCGATTGAGGCGATTGGATGCCGTATGGATGTTGTGTGATGTGTGAAATGGAAAATGGAAGATGGGCACTTTACAAATAATGAATGTACCTTGATTTCTTGATGAAAAATACGCACTAAATAAGGGAAATGGAAGGACTAAGAAATGTGGCCCACCGTGTGTTTGATAAAATGACTAAACAAGGGATAAATGGACTTAATGAAGAAAATGGAAATAGAAATTGTGTAAATTTTCTTAGGAATGATAAATTTCTCAAATGTGCTATATGTTGCCTAAATTTTCATACCACTAGGTTAAGGATTGAAATGCCATATTCATGTGATCCGCCCATTCAAGTATGTCATCATGATTACCACTATTGACAAGCACACAAGCACGCATGCATGCATGAATTGGGTTTTCCAAGAGTAATTGTGCATAATAAAGCAAACAAGAAAACAAGAACATGACAAGGGGGTTGGTAGCCCAAGGAAGGGTGCTAGCCTCTGGCTCACAAGTGAAATGAATCAAGTACATGACAAGGAGGTTGGTAGCCCAAGGAAGGGTGCTAGCCTCTGGCTCACAAGTGAAATGAAACAAGAACATGACAAGGAGGTTGGTAGCCCAAGGAAGGGTGCTAGCCTCTGGCTCACAAGTGAAATGAAACAAGAACATGACAAGGAGGTTGGTAGCCCAAGGAAGGGTGCTAGCCTCTGGCTCACAAGAGAAATGGAACAAGAACATGACAAGGAGGTTGGTAGCCCAAGGAAGGGTGCTAGCCTCTGGCTCACAAGTATACAAGTCAAGAACAAGTCAAGACATGAAATACAAGGCAAGACACGATACACATACATGATTTGACCGAGACACGAAAAAGGTTTCCGAGACATGAGTTTTACCGAGGTTTTTGCATTCATACCCGCATGTCAAGATATGGCTATGTATCTTATGCTTTCACTATTGCTTTAAATTAATATCTTGTATTGCTCACTGTTGTTATGCTTTCGCTATTGTTATGGTTAGCTAGTAGTTTGTACTCGCTGAGTATTCCATGCTCAGCCGTACTTTTATGTCGGCAGGTACTGTGGATGTCCTCGATCCCGAGCCTTGGGTCGAGGAGGAGTATGTAGAGGAGAGGGAGCCACCTATCCCATGGCAGTCTCAAGAGGATGGGGACTTGGATGTGTGGCCATACCTCGACTACTGTTGAGAGGACAGTGTTAGAAAGTTCCTTTTTTTGTATTTTGATAGGTGGGCATGTCCACCTTTACTTTGATTGTATTTAGTATATGTTAACTTGGAATACTATATGGAGTAATAGAAGAAAAGAAAAAGTTGGCTTATGCTTCCGCACTTATGTTTAGTTTCCGCGCTCTGATTATCATTGTATTATATCATGTTTAGCCTCTTGCATTACAGGATGGTTTGACAGGTACACGCAGTCACCTCTAAAGTATCCCTTAACTCCTAGGGGGTATTTTGGGGCGTGACAGAAGTGGTATCAGAGCTCTAGGCATTAGAGTCCCTAGGGTCACTTAGATGATTGAACAAGGTATTAGAATCACCTTAGAGAGTTGTATTCCAAGTATAGACTAACAAGTTAGTCTCAGTCAAAATGGGTTGAACTTCAACCGAACATAGAGTCCTACACTAGGAACACGGATTGTATGTTATGCTATTGTGTTATATACCATGTGTACATTATTGGTGTTGTACTTATTAAATGTGCTTGATAAATATGTATTGAGTGAATTGCGAAAAATTGTACTAAATGCGTATCCAAGTTAGACTCATGTTGTATTGTCGTTCTCAGGAGAAATCATGAGACGCAATACCCGGGGTCGCGGGTACAACACGAGGGGTAATGGAGGTGATGCTCCATCGGGTGATGATCAGCCCGACTTTGCCCAAGCATTCGCATCCATAGCCGAGACTTTGGCTATGTTGGCGGCAAGGCAACCGGCCACCCCGCCTAATGCGGCACTTATACCGGCTCCTCCTAACCGAGCCCAAGCCGGGATAGAAGCTTTCCGGAGGATGAGGCCTCCAAATTTTTGGGGAAGCATTGATCCACTTATTGCCGAGGGTTGGATTCGGCAACTTGAGAAGATATTCTCGGTTTTGGCACCTACGGAAGTAGAGAGGGTCACATGGGCTGCCTTTATGCTTGAAGGCGAGGCCGACCATTGGTGGAAGTCTGCACTTCGGACCCGAGAGTTGACCCGGCAAGGCCAAGAATGGACATGGGGAGAATTCTTGGACGTTTTCTACAAGAAATACTTTCCAGTTGGGATGAAAGAAAAGAAAGAAATTGAATTTATTACCTTGGAGCAAGGTAATATGTCTGTAGCGGCTTACGAAGCCAAGTTCTCAGAGCTATCTCGATTTGCTCCACACATGATAGCTACCGAGGCTATGAAGGCCCGGAAATTCGAGAGGGGGTTGAAGGCCTACCTCAAGGATCGTGTCTCAATGTTCCGACATGAGACATATTCAGAAGTTGTGGACAAGGCATTGTTGGCCGAGTCGAATTCCGAAGAGTTCTTTAAGAGAAGAGGAATAGAGAAGGGACAGTCTAGTAGTTCAGGGGAGAAGAGAGCTAG
Source organism: Tetracentron sinense (assembly GCA_015143295.1). NCBI lineage: Eukaryota > Viridiplantae > Streptophyta > Magnoliopsida > Trochodendrales > Trochodendraceae > Tetracentron > Tetracentron sinense. Next base: position 23,391,467 of record CM026563.1, on the reverse strand, counting down.
GACTATGTCTTATCAGTTCGCAGGGCCGGCTCAGTCACAGAGGATGTACTCGGCACCACAGGCTCTCCGCCCTTTGGCTCCACCGGCCTTTCGCCCGGCTACCTCGTATGCTCCTCGCCCCGCAGTGACTCAGGCTACGGGTTATACTCCTCCCACTTATTCACATGATGTCTGCACCCTTTGTGGAAGGAGGCATCCAGCAGGGGAATGTCGGAAGGCTACAGGAGGCTGTTTTCATTGTGGCGACCAGGGCCACATGATTCGGGATTGTCCCCGACGTCTAATGCCAGCTCAGTCTTCGGGGAGCAGGCCCCCGATTCGGCAGACATCTCAGCCTAGCTCTTCTCAGGCTTCGAGGGCCTCACAGTCTGCCCGGCCTCCTCGCCCAGCCACTCAGGGTCGAGTTTTTGCTCTATCAGAGAGAGACGCACGTGCATCCGACGATGTCGTGCAAGGTACGCGAGAGTTTTGAGTTTAAGTTGTATAAAATTTCTGTGGCTTGTTATGCGGTTAGTTATACTAAGGGTTACCTATGTATGATGCTTGTTACTATTTGAAATCTACTGATATTAGTTACTTAATCGCACAGGCGCTTTATTAGTGAACGAATGTCTCGCTCGAGTGTTGATAGACACAGGATCCACTCACTCCTTTGTGTCGCCTAGTTTCGCAAAGGGCTTTTCGACTGAGGCTACTCCGTTGGAGCGGGAGTTGACCATTGCAACTCCACTCGGCAAGTCGGTTGATACGGACAAGGTATTCAGGGATAGTGTGGTTCAAGTGGGGGAGAATGAATTGTTAGCCGACCTTATCGTCCTGGGTTTCCAAGATTTAGACTTTGACGTCATTCTTGGTATGGATTGGTTGGCAAGCCATCACGGGCATGTTGCATGTTTTGAAAAGATGGTGAATTTCAAGCCGGAAGGGGGTAAGCCTTTTCACTTCCGAGGATTAAGAGAGAGGGACATTGCTCGCCTCGCAGCCTTGAGTGTAACAAACCTAGAAGCACAAAACTCCTCGGCCATTCCGGTCGTGAGTGATTTCTTGGACGTGTTTCCGGAGGAACTTCCCGGGTTACCTCCGAATCGGGAGATTGAGTTCGCTATAGAGCTTACTCCGGGCACCGCTCCAATTTCAAGAGCCCCATATAGAATGGCCCCGATAGAGCTTGAAGAATTGAAGAAGCAAATTGAGGAGTTACAACAACTTGGTTTCATCCAACCAAGTGTGTCACCGTGGGGAGCTCCGGTCCTTTTTGTAAAGAAGAAAGACGGGTCGATGAGAATGTGTATAGACTACCGTCAGTTGAACAAGGTAACTATCAAGAATCGTTATCCCTTGCCAAGGATCGATGACTTGTTCGACCAACTGAAGGGAGCGAGATTCTTCTCCAAAATTGACCTTAGATCGGGGTATCATCAATTAAGGATCAAGGCGGAAGATGTTCCGAAGACGGCTTTTAGGACTCGGTATGGGCATTACGAGTTCCTTGTCATGCCTTTTGGGCTGACGAATGCACCGGCGGCATTCATGGATTTGATGAACCGGGTGTTCCGATCTTACTTGGATCGATGCGTGATTGTATTCATTGATGACATTTTGGTGTATTCCCAGACACGGGAAGATCACGCACGAGACCTCCGCCTCGCTCTAGAGATGTTGAGAGAGCATAGGCTATATGCCAAATTGAGTAAGTGCGAGTTCTGGTTAGAGAAGGTCGCATTTCTTGGACATGTGGTGTCGGCCGAGGGCATTTCTGTAGATCCAGCCAAGGTTGAGGCAGTCATGAGTTGGGAGAGGCCCAAGAGCGTCACGGAGATACGTAGTTTCCTCGGATTGGCAGGCTACTACCGGAGATTTGTGGAGGGATTCTCCAGTTTGGCTGCACCTCTCACCTACTTGACAAGGAAAAATGCAAAGTTCAGTTGGAGTGACCGATGTGAAGTAAGTTTCCAAGAGTTGAAGAAACGCCTCACCACAGCCCCTGTCCTTACTGTGCCATCCGGACATGGTGGTTATGAGGTATATAGCGATGCTTCGCATATCGGACTTGGGTGTGTCCTTATGCAGCATAAGAAAGTCATTGCCTACGCATCAAGACAATTGAAGGAGCATGAAAAGAATTACCCCACTCATGACTTAGAACTCGCCGCAGTTGTGTTTGCATTGAAGATTTGGCGACATTATCTTTATGGGGAACAATTTGAGGTATTCACAGATCATAAAAGCCTTAAGTATTTGTTTTCCCAGAAAGAGTTGAACCTGAGGCAAAGAAGATGGGTAGAATTTTTGAAAGACTATGAGTGCTCCATTCAATACCACCCGGGCAAGGCAAATGTAGTAGCCGATGCTCTTAGCCGGAAGCCTACTGGACTTTTGGCGCATATGATGCTGAAGGAGTGGAGATTGCTGGAGGATGCATCCAACCTCGACATCAGTTTTAGTCTCCCTACCTATGGGCCGGTAATGGCTAGCATCACAGTTAGGCCATTTATGTTCAGCATGATCCAGGAGTTGCAGGAAATGGATGCCGAACTACTTTCTTGCCGAGACAAGTCAGTTAAAAGTGGCAGTAAGGACTTTACGGCGAGGGAAGATGGAATTATCACTTCAAGGGAAGAGTATGTGTCCCAGCCGATGAGAAGCTTAAGCGAGAAATCTTGTACGAGGCTCACCGGTCCAAGTACACCGTTCACCCCGGGGGGTACCAAAATGTATAGGGACTTGAAGAAGCATTTTTGGTGGCGGAACATGAAGCGAGAAATAGCGGAGTATGTGTCTAAATGCTTGGTGTGCCAACAAGTCAAAGCCGAACACAGGAGACCGGCTGGACTTTTGCAGTCCCTCCCCATTCCCGAGTGGAAATGGGAACATATCTCTATGGACTTTATCGTGGGGTTGCCGAAGACGGTTAGGAAGACTGATGCTATATGGGTAGTTGTTGATAGACTCACGAAGTCCGCTCATTTCTTACCGTACCGGACTACATTCAACTCCAATCAGTTAGCGGAGCTATACATCAAGGAAATAGTCCGATTACACGGGGTGCCAGTGAGTATTGTGTCGGATAGAGACCCAAGATTCACATCCAGGTTTTGGAAAAGTTTTCAAGGTGCAATGGGCTCCCGGTTAGACTTTAGCACAGCTTTCCACCCACAGACCGACGGGCAAACCGAGAGGGTGAATCAGGTTATTGAAGATATGCTCCGAGCATGTATGCTAGACTTCAAGGGAAGTTGGGAAGATCACCTACCTTTGGTGGAATTCGCTTACAACAATAGTTATCAAGAAAGCATACAAATGGCGCCTTTCGAGGCTTGTACGGAAGGAGTTGTAGATCCCCGTTGTATTGGGATGAAGTGGGAGAAAGAAAGACAAGATTTTGGGTGGGCCCCCGAGTTAATTGAAACAAACCGCGGATAGGGTCAAGCTTAGTCCGGGAGAGGTAAAGACCGCGCACACTAGACAGAAAGCTATGCCGACAACCGAAGGAGGCATCTTGAATTCAGAGCTCGGTGATTTTTTGTGTTTGTAAGGATTACGAACCAAAGGGTTATGCGATCGGGAAAGAGAGGCAGAGCTGGTTAGCCCGAGATATGTGGGTATGTTCGAGGATTCATTACTAAGTTGGCGAGGTGGCTTACAGTGTTGCTTGGGGCCCGCTCACATGGCGGCGGTTCCTCCCATAATGTATTTCACATGTCTCTAGCTCCGGAAAAGTACATCTCGGATCCTTCTCATGTCATCGAGCTTGATCCGATTGAGATCCGAGAGGACTAACTTTAGTTGAGAAGCCAGTTAGATTGGGATAGGAGGGATCAGTGCTTGAACAAGACCTTATTCGCCTAGTCCTAGTGCAATGGCAACATCATGCACGAGAAGACGCCAAGTGGGACGGTGAGATCTCTCTAACACAAAAACCCCTTAGCT